>JAVTVY010057309.1:0-314639 GCA_036873755.1 Hanleya hanleyi | reverse complement strand
GGGGTGCGTGAGGGTGTGCTTGAGCGATTGAGGGACCATTCTTGGTTCGAATGCGTCAGGTGAGGTGTCAAAGTGAAGCCCTCGGTATGTAGACCACGGCTTGAGGGATCTCCACATGATCTGTGATGTCATTGGTGACGTCATCAGTAGGAGTAGTAGACAAAGTAGGCATTTTGAGGATGCGGAGGAAGGTTTTTGGGGTAGGGATGGACCATCCGTGGTCTAAATGGACCGTGTGGGGTGTCCCTCTGCATCTACATGCAGAGAGTTACAAGATGACACCCCACACGGTCCATTTAGACCACAGATGGTCTATCTCTACCCAAAAACCTTCCTCCGCATCCTCAAAATGCCTACTTTGTCTACTACTCCTACTGATGTCACCAATGACATCACAGATCATGTCGGCAAGATACCGAGGGCACCGACTCACCAGACAATAATTCTCCAGCTTTACCCTCACGCACCCCAAAACGCCAGCTTTCGCTACCACTCCTACTTTTGTATGTATGGTCCCTGTGTGACGTCATACCCAACAAATAGTGATATTATCTTGTAAATATTCGATGCAGCAATCAATGCTGAATAATATGCGGCCAACATTATAAAGATTGGATAATAATTATGGAAGATAAGACTATTCTTGTAACCCTACCCCCTATTGTCACAGAAATTGTACTTATTAACACAGGAGTAATTTCGAAGTGATTAAAAGGGTAGTGAGTCCCAGTTTATCGACTGTTAACAAATTGTTTCTTATTTGACATGTCCTAAAGCACATAAAAAACATAGTTTCGGTCTGTAGTGGGGGGAGGGGGGTGCAAGGTGAGCCCTAGTAGCTCGCGGACTACAGTAAGAAGTTGCACATTCATACCAATATTTCTTGATAATAACGTCGAAAACAGGTTAATATCCATGCAAACGAGTTCAGATGAACAGTTGTCTCAACTGTAATGCATTTCAAACCCAAACTATTTGCGCACATTTCGATTACATGTTTAAAATAATGTTGAATAACAAAAAATCATACAGATCGGCTAAAAAAAGGCGGCCATTTTGAAATTCAAAATGGAGGCCCTAAATGTTAATGCAAAAACTGGCACCCATTTTTTTCTTAATCAGTGATGTTTCTAGATGTGCTTAAACATTGGTGCCAAGAATCTACCCAAAATTTTGCTTTTTTTTACATAAGCCCACAGACTACAGAATCAGATTCCCCCACACCGATAAACACTAAAAAGTTGTATTATTCATGATTCTAGCCATTTTATTTTTTTAAATACGATTGATCTCTAACCCGGGTGTCAGCCATATTTAATTTCGCCAATATGGCGACCCCAGGGGGCGACTACCTTGGCGCCCGTCAAAAATCGAAAAGGTATTGCATGGGCGACATACGTGCCAAATTTGGTGCTTTTGGAAGAATCTGAACCAAACAGTCCCTTTTATGCCCTAACATCCCGGACTATCAGTTCAACAGCGCGAATATGCAAAAGGTCCCGAAGTGTGTTTATGGGAACGTTAGTGGAATGTTACTGAATATTGCTAAATAGCGTTCAATGACTAACTTCAGACGTCCACTCATTAATTCTGACCCAGGAACATTTATGTATTACAACGCTCAAATTTGATGATTTGCAACTGAAAACAGTGATATCGACTGTGAACTGTACTTCCCAGAATCGGGATATTATTGTGGTAGAAAGCGGGTTCACCAGTGCCTGTACTGGCGCGTAGCTAGCGAGAATTTCTCAGAATTAGCTCAGTTCGTAGGCGTCGCATGGGAGTAGGTTGGGTCGATGGTCAAGTTGTCGAGATGAGGAGGAAGCGTGACTGATGGACTGATTATCGAGTTGCTGGGGAAGGGGGAGGGAATGGGGAAGATTGTCAGGCTAGCCCCAGGGAAAGAGGATGGTGGTTATTCATGTTAGAGAAGAGTGTGGTAGGAAGCGGGTTCGTCAGTACCTGTACTAGCGTGTAGCTAACGGGAATTTCCCTTTCTCGCAGTTGGTAGAGCGCTGGGTTCACACGCGAGGGATCGGTGGTTCGACTCCCAGCCGGGGAACTCGGTCACTACAACATTATATAGAAATAACAAACCCAGTAGTACTTTGAATCTCAACTTCTAAGCATGTGCATTTATCAATATATATTAGCATTTTATTCTAGTAATTAAGCTCTATTTATCGCATCAATGATTCAATAATAAAATAAAAATGTGAAGAATATATTTCCAATCAATATCACAATGAGGGAAACCAACTGTGGTTGTTCAATCCGCTCGCTTGGTTTTAGATGAATGGAAGATAAAGTACTGGTGAATAGCTGGTAATGACTGAGATGGTGGGAGAATCTTGGGAATAATTTGCCACACAGAGGAATGTAATATCTATAATATTGTACAGTATATAGATGTTAAATATCGCTATTTTTCTTCGAATTTCAATAGGGTAAAGTATTTATTATGATTTCATTATACAGTCTCGACCACAATGGCACTTTGATAGAAAAATAGCGTAGTTCTGCCAAATCAGATTTTTTCTTGACTATTTCTTTCGACGGTTCAAGAATGTCCAAACGGTTGCCTGTTTTCCTAAGTTTTGGTCGACAATCTTCCTGTGTTGGAAATTCGAATAGTGGACCATCTCAGACGAACTATCATTTAGCTTAAAACGCCATGGTATGATACTCAAGGACTTTTTTGCAAAGAAATTGGGCTATTGTCAACTTTTTTTTTCAAAAACGCTGCTTCCAATCGCTGGACACGTATCGTGTGAACAACCCATTGTCACAAATATAGGACCCATTGCTCCCCACAAGTGTTCTATGAAGTTGAAATCTGAGGAACTTGGATGATAGGCTATGGTTTTTATGTAATGGATTAAAGGAAATTGCCCAACATGCAACTCTGACGCCCAGGTCATTTTCTATCTTGCATACTAGTCCTCAAACGCTGCCATAGCGCAAGAAAACATGTTTCTCCCGTACGCATTCCTGAAACGCGCCCTCGTGGCATTTTGTTGAGAGGTAAGATTAGATTATCAGAAAAACTGTATTGCGATTCATCCTTTGAATCAACCAACTCTGATGACAACTGTCATAATAATTGATTAAAATAAAATAAAATTAGTATGTGTGTACTGTAATGATAAAATGCTGATTTATCCAGAAATAATCCACCTCCGGGTCACAGACCCATTTAGAAATGAGGGGGAGGGGGGGGGGGCATAAGTTTGACAAAAGCCACGATAGAGATTCCGTGAAAATTGTACAACTGATGTATTCAGTACTGTAGCTTCGCATAAATGGACTAAAGCAGTCATCGTGTCAATAAAACAAATGACACTCAGAAATACAGCCAGTGCTCAAAGCTCTGACTACAGTACAAAGTGATTTAACAGCTTAAACTGGGCCACCAACTAATTAGGGTTGTAAATAATGTAGATACATGTATAAGCCACAAGCTTTCCACATGACATGGCACCAAATACATTCATTGAATGGTATCAATTATCCATTTTGGACGAAAACCTACGTGTGTTTATTGCAGGAATGAGCCACATGGCTCCTCTCCCAATCACATGTACAAAAAATAATAACAGAATCAAACCACTGACTGAAATAATATGACTGGCTTAACAGACAACTCTACTAGACTGACTAAACAATCAGTTCAAATTAATGTTTGTCTCGTTTGCTTACATATAAGCAATTAAAGTCATTTTCATATTGATATATTTCTACCGACTGTCATATAAATATAGAAAACCAAAATGGCATCATTTCATCGTTGTCTATCTGTAAGATAATCTAGCTGCCAAAAAGGTAAATACATTGGTGAAGTAGTCGTATTGCTATCTTTCTGTACTGCAGATATGTCTGTTCTGCCTTTTTGTCTGGTAGCTAAGTGCTTCTGTCACAACAGATTAACGCACAAGCGATAATTTCTTGGTTTTCTCCAATGTAGGTTACACACCAGGCGAGAAATTTCCAGGGACGTGTCAAAATCTTCGAAATTTTGGTCTTTTGTCTGGTAGCTAATTGCTTCTGTCGCAACAGATTAAAACTAGGCAGATAACGCGTTGGATTACTCCAATATAGGTCACACGCCAGACGAAGACTTTTCAGTGACGTGCTAATATGTCCGAAAATGTTAGAACTGTAATTGCGTGATATTTCCCTCCACGTTGTCTGAAATTCAATGTTTGATAACAATGCTAAAATCCTAAATAATGAGCGAATACATTTATAAATCTGGTGTGCAGCGGATTTACTAGTTCGGCTAAATTGAAAGGGACAAAAACGACCGTTTGCTTGCTTACATTTGTACATATATCGATAAGATTTCAGGGAAAGTTACCTCTATCATAAGGTCGAGTTATATTTTCCTGTGTTACTTTACTATAATTTTCCAAATTGTCTCTCTGTGTTTTGCCCATTGTACTGCCACATTATTGGATGAAATGCCATGAAATCTCCCCGGGATAGTCTTGGGTCGATGAAGGTTACCTAAAGAAAAAGGCATCTTACTTCTATTGGGGCAGACATTTGTTCATTTTTTTTTATTATCATTATTTTTTCGGAAGCCCGTGAAACATAGTCAAGTTGGCTACATGTATAGGTTCAGGGAAGCTGACTTCAAACAGAAACAAATCAACACCCACTGGGGGGCCAGAAACCGGAACGGTACATAATATAATGCATAAGCAAAGTCACTCCGAATAAAGTTAACAAACGCATATTGACAGATATATATATTTTAACTCCATGTACAGACTAAACTGCAAGAACAAATGGGACTGAATACATTGCCCCGATCCTGTGTGAAGTGTATACAATATAGGTTGATATGTCAACGCCCCGAGTTTAAATGATGGATTTCAACCTTGGTATATGTGCAACACCGTTAACTCATTGTTCTTTATCTATTCTTATACCGTATCATATAGAATGTAGGATATATATTTGAGAATATTTCTTTGCAGATGTTGTCGCAATTCTAGATGTTACAGAGTATATAGCTTCAGGCGAACGCGTTTTGGCAGGTGTTATCGCTGCATGAAAATGCAGAACATTAAAATTGTATTCCGAAGAATCGGAAACCGGTCTCATTATCATCTAGATATACCGATACAACCTAGTCATATTCAGCAAACCGAGAGACACTACTTTACTATCTCTGCCTAGTGGATGTCAAATCATGGAAATTGACCTATAGCACTTCGACAGACTGATGCTACCACATATTTTTGAAATGTACGTCAATTATGTAAGAAAGCGACGTGCATTGTTTCGCGTAATTTGACCCCAAAATATTGCACTTAAATCAGGCTGATGTTTTCTGATTCGTGAACCAAAGAACAAGGGTATAGGCACTTGAACTCTAATAACTTCATTAATGTTTTATCAATTCTTATTAATGAGATAACACACAGCACACATGAGATAGTCGTTAGAAGTAAACGTTTTTCATCGTAAACTGTGGGGGATATGGTTTACTGTCACACTCATGGTTATTTCGTAAATTGTGTCGACATAGTAGTTTAAAAATATAAACATAAAAAATTGTCATATCCTCTACTTTGTGTCGAAATATTCCACGTGTGAAATGCCACATGCCGAAATGTCGTCTCCATAATTCATTTTCAAAGGTAGATGCCTATATTCATAATTTATCGGACGGGGGCTGGTGCATTTCATGACCAGGGATCATTTTCTAGTGGTTCAATGGTTCTTATATTTCTTACTAATCTAATCATATAGAAACATAGATATGACTATAAGTGTGATTATAGTTACACTGAGTATGGTGAGATCTAAGGTAGATTGATTCAAGTTTAATATCTTTGTCAACATTGTGATATGTCCAGTGTATGTTTACATGTATCTGTCATTTGCATGTTTTAAATTACATCGGATATTGGAAGGCAAGATTTGAAACCATCAGATCAGTACTGAGGGATTAATGCACCACTTAAGAACAGTCTTCTGGGTTTTTTTTGTTAAAATGATATACTATTTAATTATATACATACTAAATGTATTGACTTTTCTGTGTTAGTGCGTGGCAATGTGATGCAGGGGGTGGGAATTCTCTTCTTGTTTGGCAGGAGGGGTCCCATATTCTTTGAATGCATCGCCGGTGTGTCAGAACATTATTTTGCAGACTGAGAGGAGGCGATACATTTTTTATGAGGAGGTGGCACTTTTTTTTGTGCTATATTCATTAAAATTAGAGAAGGAATAAACATAGAAGACCATCATGCCATTTCGTCGACTCTACTAACCGTGACGTTCAGGTAGTACTCTCGGCGCCTTACTTCGGTATACTGTTAACTGAGGCGTTACTCAAAGCATAATATAATCATTCATAAAACAAAGTTGAACAAAGTGCCCTGGATTGCGTTATTTTTTGGTCGTGATACAGAAACGTTAACGTTAGGTTGTATCACAAGACTAACAGCGAGACACAATGATTTAGAGCCCCACCCCCTCTTCCTGCTAAGTATGGAGTGGTAGGGAGTAACTGTTGAAGCTGACCCTCCATGACTTCTTAGTTTATCATATTGGGTCAGTTTGAGCCTATTACATAACACCCCGAGTAAAGGATCATGGGTAAATTCAAGATGGCGATAATATGGGATACCAGAAAAGTGAGGTTTTCGTCATTTTTCTTCAAAATTCCTGCTTTCTTCGAAGCTATTATTTACTGATCTATCTTGCAGTTTTTGCAAAGATTCACATAACTAAAAAATTTAAAAACTTTGAGCGAAAAATCGACCAAAAAAGTCTGTTTTGAAGATGAGGTTTTCTTTGCAAACTTTGACGTCATCAAAACGGATGTCTTATTCTTTTTGACATTTTCTGGTAGAGCATATACGAAATATAAGTCCCCTATAGGGTAAGGAAAACATTTAGAGGGGCAAAATGGCCCGCCCCAACAAGGCCTTGGCAGGTCCCCAAAAGCCCAGGCCATATAGGGTTAACGGATGAAACTGACCGTGTGAGATTATCATGCAGCAGAATTTAGTAAAGGCTTCTTGCGAAAAGATAAATTTAAAAAAAGGCGTTCATCAAAGATTTCTTAGGATGTGTTAGCACAAAAACAATTAATTGAGAGAATAATTGTGGCGACGAAGCGCAAAATCTGGCTCATGGAATATTGAATGAGATGATTGGAATGACAGTCACACAGCAGTATTCCAACTATTTTTGTATATTAAACAAGAATGCAGGCCAACATTCCACCGTTATCGAACGACCATGCAATTTCAATCATTGCCATTATCTTCCATACAAGTTGTCAGTTGTTTATTATAAAACAACAATATAAAACAACAATTGCTCAGTTTGGCGCCGTTGTGCCCTTACAATGTAACCCTTTTAATGTTGCGTTTAAATTTCGAAAAAAGTCAGACATTGAAACATACACAATTGGAACTTAATAGCCAAGTAACATCATACCGTTCTTGTCAGTTCACCGACATCTTTTTCTGCCACCTTTTTATGTTTTCTCACTTCGATCAACATCTTTTTCGTATTGGATCACATTGGCCATGTGTCCAATCAATGTCCTTCTCTGTGAAACTGATATGCTCTCAGTAATAGTAAATTCCACCTTATCATACCGTATTGGATGACATTGGCCATCTGTCCAATCAATGTCCTTCTCTGTGAAACTGATATACTCTCAGTAATAGTAAATCCCACCTTATCATACCTCTCCGATTGTGGTTCATACTTCCTGTAACGATCACGGAACAATGCATATAATGGCCAGGTATGAGGACGACATGTACAATGAGCGTTTCAGCTCTACAAAGTTTCAGACAATATGTCCGTACAGTGAGTGAGTGAGTAGGATTTAACGCCGTTTTCAACATATCACGAGGGTGCCTACATGTGCCAGAAGACGACAGTGTCCAAAGTTCTTATTAACCTGGACACTGATCAGTCCAGCCAGTACAGCACATGGTAACCTATCCAAGTATTGGCCGAGCTCAACGTTGCTTAACTTTGGTGATCTGACGAGAACGGGTGTGCCCAACGTGATACGCTGTACAGGAAATATCTACCCCAATTGTAAACAACAACGATGGCACTATATGTACTATGCATAGTGTCCAGTTCTTGTTCTGAAAAGATCACGTGTGGGATAACGTCGTTACATACTTCGCCGGTCACTCAATCCGGACATTAAGCGGATCCGTGAAATTCTACGGACTTCGTATATTTCTGTATTGGATCATTGGTAAATTGTTTCACTGGTCTCCAATGAGGGGAAGAACAATTTTTCCGATTATTGTGCAACGAGTAATGCGGCCAATAAAATGGCATAGCCATATAGAATAGGAGACACCTTGTACCACTGTCAGAGATAGACATACACAACAAACACATGGGTAAAAAGAGCCGATTGACACTAAAATTGGCACTATATACTGTCATTCAAGTCTTATGTGTTGCAATGAGTTGCTGATGGTCAGTGACCTTGACCTTTGCTATACTGACCTCAATCTTGGTAACCGGCACATCGCTTCACACTTAATATACAAAATGAGATATTCTTTGCTTTCCTGTTTTGTTTCATACCTTGACCTTCCAACCTCAATAGGGTTTTGTTTGCCACAAGGGTGATCCTAGAGTTTTTCTGCCAAAACTGGTCAATTCGATGATGAGGTCAGCCTATCTGGCCTGTCTCAAATAAGACAAGTTTACAAACCATGTGGCTATTTACAAGATTATGCAACCTCTCGTATGCATTCTGTTCTACTCTGCCAGTGAACGTGACGTTAAATTAAATTCCGCCCCTCTCTCTCCTTTTTTGGAAGAAGAACGATCGAAAAAGTTTCATATTAGACAAGATTATTAGAATATGACACGTAATCAAACAATGAAAGGGAAGTTCAATGTCTTCCCAATACTAGAGGAAAAGATGTATGTAGGAAAATATTTGTTCCCTGATGACTTTTCCATTTCCTCGAATAAAAGTCAGTTCTAACGGAGGTCTATTTTGATGGAGAAAAGAAAATAACTTAACCGTTATTAAATTGCAAACTGTGAAATGTGCTTTTGACACATTGGCACGAGAAAGCTCAACAGACAATGTCACCAGGCTTCTTCATTGGGGCACTTCAATTAACCATAAAATTTTACGACGTTGTGTTGAGGTAACCAGCTGAGTATAATGTGGTGTTAGATGGCGATTTCGAGTGCGGATAATTGCCTTATATAACGTTTCCTCGCTCGAACTTGGTCGAGAAACACATTGAGCTAGACAGCAAATGAGCTTGTCGAATGAATTCTCGTTGTCTGGAAATAGCATTTGACAATTTGTCTACCAGACAATTGTCTGAGGTTGAAATTACTTTGCCGTTCGAACGGTAGTGAGACATCTCCTAAGAAACAATGAACACTTGAAGTTCACATCTCCCTATTATTCTAGACCCTTACTCAAATCAAAGTTTTCCTCGCTAGCCATTGCTGTGATGCACACATATGTGCCTTGTTCATTTGTCATTAGTTCTTTTAGGTCCTAAGGCAGTTTCTTGAAACCAGGGCGTGAGTTCATTGATATGAATGGCATATGTCGGTTATCCAAATGGGATACACCATGCCCAGCTTAGTGTTCTGATCTGGATGAATTAGAGTTCCAATTGGAATTACATATGCCATTCCCCTCTTGCCATTACATGATATGGCATTTCCATCTGCCGAGTTCGAAAAAGTATGCCATGGAGTTCCAACTCGGTGCACCATGCTTCTCTGTTTAAGATGCCTTATGCCAGTTCCTTGGATGCCCCAATTTCAAGAAGCTTCCTTAATTTGTCCCATACTACAGTCAACCTCCGTGTATTTTTGCGCCATTCGTTACAGCGGAATGTTCGCGTTTCGGGAAGAAGCCATTTGTAAAAAAGCGTGCATCCATGTTATTTTGACCATTACAACGGAATTCCTGACTTTCGACTCCGACAGCGTTTTGTGGTTTATACATTTTCCCTATGACATGTACTCATTAGATAAGGTGACAATATACTTTAGTTGTGAGCTTAACGATGCACCCAGTTCAGGTACAACTGATTGATATACCAATGGAGATAAAATCATTGTGTTCAAGTGATATGCTACCTTCAAACGTGTTGATACCATATCTCCTTTCTAACCAAATTAACTGGGAATACTGTAGACTTCCTCGGATTTTTGTAGTTGTACTGGCGGCAGCGATAGCGACAGGCAGTTATGCTTACTACAATAGCGGACCTTGTACACACTGGGTGATGACGTCAAACAAAGCGGTTACATAAAACTCCCTGACAAATTGGGGCCCTCGGTGGCCTTGTGGTCTAAGGCGCATCGCCGCCAGGTTCGATCCCCGCTACTGAATGTGTGAAAGTTTTACCAGTTACTAGCTGACTGGCGGTGGTTCTCTCCGGGTGCTCCGGCTTCCTCCCCCACTCCAAATAGCTGTCACCATATGAGTGAAATAACCTTGACATTAAAATCAAATCCCCCTATCAACCTGGTAGAATAGCAGTGAAGAGCAACGGTCGTTTCCATTTAATAGATGGAAATTGGCGCGAGAAATAAAATGAGCTGGTAGTATTTCTAAGGCCGAAAATGTAGGCTGATGTACAGACTCGGGTAATATATTATTTCATTTGTCTTCATAATCAAGAGAAAATGTGTCTTCTTCCTTTTCACTGGTCATTGGTATATAACCTTTTTCGTTATAGCCGTAAATCCCATACAACGACATATTCTTGCAAAACCAATTCGGTCATTGTAACGAATATTTTCCTCTTTGGTACAGTAGTTTTCACCCCAGATGAACACGCTCTTTCTCGATATTTTCAAATCTGGAATATATCTGTACTGAACATTCAAAATGTACAGACGGCCATACTCAGAAAGATCTACAGGTGGTTCCACAAGTTGTACTACAAAGCGTCTGTCAAATGAGTTCGGAGAAATTTTACCGAGAAAAAATAAGTGAGTTTTAGTGGTAACAACAGTGTTTACCGTAGCAACTCGGTTGCAGTGACTGTCTGGCTTGTCCGATTTTAACCGTCGAGACTTTTTAATCTTATTCTCTGCTGCTTTTTCTATAAATCCATAACACACTAGATATGAAGAATTTATCTCAATGTAACACCAGGGATTTGCCCGTGGAAACATCTTCAACCTAATATATTCGAAGCTTTTAATTGAACAGGCTTGAAATAAACTAAATTAAAAAAACAACGCTCAGTCATGCAAATCTGCCAACTCACCAGAGCAGTATAGCTTAAAGTAAGGCAAAGTTCAACTAGAATCTCAGGCCAGTTTGCTGAAATGGCGAACTACTTGTGTCCAATGAAGTACATGGTGTACATATCAGTCTGACATTGAGAAAATGAGATGGAACTAGCACAATTACCCGAAGGGTATTGGAGTGATTTGATTAATCCAAGAGTGAAATACAGCCATAATGTATGGTTTGCTTCAACACCACAGAGGAAGATTCATAGCTGGCCCCAAATTGTGCATACGTTGAACGACCAAACTGCTGAAATACAGGCATAATGTATGGTTTGCTTCAACACCACACAAAGGAAGATTCATAGCTGGCCCCAAATTTTGTATACGTTGAACGACCAAACTGCTGAAATACAGGCATAATGTATGGTTTGCTTCAACACTACACAAAGGAAGATTCATAGATGGCCCCAAATTTTGTGTTCGTTGAACGACCAAACTGCTGTCCACGTTGGTGACAAGAACCCTAACCTCATTTTGGGGGATATATTGTGTTGCTATTTAAACAATTCTGGTGTGTGATTTGTGTGGAGACGAAATGTACGAAATGCCAATCTCCGAAGAAGTATGGATGGTGAAGAAACCAAACTGGACCAGATAGAGGAAGCGAAGCATTCGCCCTAATGACACGGAGGACAGCTATAATGAACTAATTGTTATACAAGCCAGATGCATGGGAACAAGTCTCCAAAAGGCAACCCCATATGTGAGACACACCCTCCTTGTCATCATCAGAAAATCGTGGACTGATCGTGTAGGTTGCGAAAGCATCAGGTAAGCGCATGCAGGAGCAACTGCAGCGAAAAGGCCTAGCTCTAGCACTGAGGTTTCCAAGCACGGTCGGCCTTGAGGCATGTGCAGTGGGGGGAATGGACAGATAGCGGACCGGAGACATTCGCCTTATTCTTCGGAGCTATCGACCTGACCTGCGGTGACCTGAAAGAATGCTAATGAAAATACATGTGTTTATTGCAAGAAAAAAAGGACCTAAGAGAATGACCTCAACACTGGGAATCCACATGTGTCTATTATACCACAATCTGGTCAACGTCCTGTCCCCTGGCCAGCGTAAGGAAGTTGCGAAAGAATCAGGTAAGCGCATGCTGAATCAACTGCAGTGAAAAGACCTAGCTCTAGCACTGAGGCTTCCAAGCACAGTCGGGCTTGAGGGATGTGAAGTGGAGACCAGAGTGTTGTTGTTAGATCTGCGTCAATGACAGAAGAATATGTGAAGATCTGGTTCGCAGCTAGCACTGAGCCTATCAAGACCACGGAGTGAGGGATATGGACAGATAGCGGACCGGGGATATTCGCCTCCTTCTTCGGAGCTATGGACATGGCCTGTGACGACGTGAAACGCCTCCAAGAGCTCTCCACCCGGACCAAAGCCAACCGTGGAAGAACCAGAGTGAAGCCAGTCACTAGGACCAACCTTGGATCAACGACAGAGCAGACCACCAGGACCCACATCATTACCGCCAGGAAAATCAACCAGTCTGTGGCCTTCATCGATGAATTTCGATTGGGAAACCCGGTACCCTGTGGTGCTGGGGCAACTGCCAAACCCTGTGGAACCGGTGGCACATTCTTCTCTGACAGTCAAACGAGCCTATATAACCTATTCATAGAAAACATATCTCCAACAAATTATATTCGAAACTACTAGCTGAAAATTTAAATAAAAGCAGCGCCCACTCACGAAAATCTGTCAACATACTCTCGTGAAATGCGTGGAGTTCGTAACTTAAAAGAGTCCAACTTTCATCTCTTCTCTGACATCCAGACCAACCTATGCATCCTCGCCATAAACTGGTGATACTGGAAGTACCGAATCACCATCAGCGCAGTGCTGAGCCTCATTTCTCAGGTACAGAAATCTGGTAGTGTAGTAGAATTTTTCATGGGTCCCAAGCCATATTTACATCCACAAAAATGAAGTAGCAGACAAACTGGTGGAGGATCAGCCCCAGGGAACGACACCCAAAGGTAAATACACTATGTATTCGACACACCAGTCGACTGAAACCGGGAAGCCTTGGAGAGTATCGTACACCATCCAGAGGATAGCAACCATCACAGCAGTCCTTCCCCGTCGTGTACGTTCTGCACCAATTAAATAATGGGTACAGCTTCTAACATGCTGACCTATGCCCAAAATGTTAATGCGAAGTCACTTCCTGCAACTATTTGAAACAACCAGCCATTACCTTCAATTGTGTCCGAAGTATCTTCAAAGTGACAGGAATTGTGTACACAGATCGCACCCTCTTACTAACCGGTCCAAACAGAATCAAATCAAACACATACGAGAGCGTGTGTTCACATACATTAGCGCCATACAGGTTACCATCCACACTTACCAGTCTAGCTCCCCGCTGATCCTACCTAAACCATCTAATTTAGAAGTATCCAGAATTTTTACCAAGAGCATAGCAGTATCTAAAGTAACCCCTTATGTACCAATAATTTTGATACTGTCAGGTGAAACACTTGGGTCATGGATCACCGATGTCAGCTGTAAATTAGCATACCGGAAGGGCCTTTATGTGGCGTATACATATCTATATTTGACGATTCCAATCGACGACACACAACAATTTCTGGTTCGAAATGGCTATACCACCAATAGATATTTTTTCGGGAAGATTCTTAAATGTGGCGATGAAGATCACACAAGCATAACGGAATACGGTCGAAGAACGCTAAGATTAGTAACTTTTGTCAAATTCCGTTCCGTGCAGTGCTAGAGTCCATATGAAAATCGTGTACATGGTATTGTTGCCATTATTGTAAATTGCTGACTACGTCTCTCTTTTCTTTTATGCCCGCTTGTATTTTTGGAGTTTAAAAGTCGAAATCTTTTATGGACGCTCGTATTACAATGTCATCAGGACTTACACACTCCAGCATGGCACGCCTCCAGCGGATTTCACTGAAGATCATGGTTCACACATCCCGCTCCACTGCAGCACCGCTTTTACCACCATCCATGCGAACACCATTGCGACAGGTATGTCTGCTTGTCGCTTCAATATTAAACAACATCCCCAAGATAAAATTTCATGGAATCTGAACAGCTTATCTATACATAATAAATAGAGAACCGCTATTATCGTGTTCCAGTCAATACAAATCTGTATTGTCCTTAATCTGTTTAAAAATGTAGAACAGAAAATTGTTGGCGAACAGCTGGTAGTGCGCGTTAGATAAAGCATACATAATGTACATATTCGGCTCCACTTCAAAGCAACGGGATGCAATTGTAATAAATATGAACCCAAATTTCGCATGTTAAGTAGAATAATATAAACTGATTGTAATTCGTACCTCAGCTCTAACGTAAATTGATTATTTATAGCTTCAATAAACACAATTATATGGTTGTAATTTGGTTTTGAAAGTAGGGTTCACATGACCGTGATTTATTGCTCTATTATCTTTGCACATGCCAGTTGTTTAGAATATCTAATCTCGTTTAGCCTCAACTGGAGATACGATAATGGATGCATGATATTTCAATTATTCAATCTCTGTAGGATCATTTTTTCTGCTTGTTTTATGACAATAAACACGCATTTTCGAAGATATTTCAATATTCTGATAAAGTCGAAAGAATAATTATTATCAACAAATCAAGTCAACAGTCAATAATCGCTTTGTCTACATTTTGGCGATGTACATGTGGTTTTTCTTATCGCGTACGGTACTTGGAAGAGTACATTCCATTCTCCATTTCCTTTAGTCTTTGAGCTTGTTGTTCATGTCTTAGTCAACTGATCAATATTTATGGTTCTATTTCAAGTGACTCACACACAAGCCGAGATGTTGCCTTTTAAGATTCCTTGTGAAACTGTCAGACCATCTCGAATACAAAGTTGGATACTTTTTTCAGGCACTATAGCATGTCAAAGATATTATTGTTTCCAGCACTGAAACTTTGTCACAAATGTAAACACTCTAACTTAGAGTAAAGATAGGAATACTTTGTCGTATTTGTCAGCCTATTATATAATTAACGGCTGAAAACGATCACCAATGGATTTTGAGAAAGAACACCTTCCTCTGAATTGGTAATAACGTTACCTTGCTAACATCAGTCCGAACAGCTTAAAATCACTCGCTTCTAAATTTCGTGTAATAGTGTTTTACCACTTATGTACATTGACATGCTGTAGCGAAAATATCTCGTGATATGATTATGAACCTGTAACTTCTTTTTGGGCGGCACTCTTCCTGTCCATTGTCACGAGCAGTAGACACAACAACATGAGAGGATAATATACTTGGGCCGCGATGGTCACTGCTCGTGAGAACGGGTTGTGCAAACCGTTTCCCGGCAATCCGCTCTCCACTTGATCATTCCTGTCAGTGCTTCATAGACAGTGCTCCCCAGGCACTATTAATGCAATATCTCTCCTCTTCACATTTCTCAACACCACCCTAACTTTCATTTTTAAAATATAGAAATACCACCTAAAATATGTCATATCTGACCGATCTTAGCTTGACTTCCTACCAGCTATCTACAACTCAACATCTGACATATCAGTAACGCCAGTGAAGCTTTCCCATATTTGGTAATGCAATACAAATATTGTTAGTCCGATCCTAGTTTCTGTGGTATTCTGTAAAGGCGTTCCTCGTCTCTCGTTTTAGTATGGAGTTGTTGCCTTACAATGGAATGACGGTGTCTCTCAATCCACCCATTTGTTTAAGAAAGAATGCTAATCAACATAGAAGTGTTTCTTGCAAGAGAAAATTGACAGATCGCTAGAAGAGAGTGCCCTCAACATTGGAAATCCACATGTGTCTATTATACCACAAGCTGGTCAAGCTTCTATCCCCTCTATCAATTATTCCGTGTAATCGCTGACCATTAGATTGATCCACAGATATTGTTGTACATCAGCTGTTGTTTTTACAGCCCAGCTTTGTCCAGCATTGATTGCCATTTCTCACTAGTTATATCTTGTTTCGATTTTGTATGCATACATGTGTAGGTGTATTTTGGGACCTCATCCGTGTCACGGAGTATGATGATGTCTTCGAAATGATGAGATACTTAGAGATTAATCTGCCTTTCCCTATTGCCATATGCATAAGGATAAGCACAGTTACCCTCATTCGTGTTGCCTAGTTTTACCTACTCTCGCTTCAACTCGAACGCAAATTGATATTATATATATTATTCAGACATGTATGAGTTTCTGAAATTTGGCAGCTGTATATATTATTCATGTAGCATGTTGCTTATCATGGACGTACGTTGTGTATCCTGGCCCGAGGGTGGGGGGCGAAATGGCCCCCCTAATTATTTGTCTTACCCCTTCAGCTAGGGGACTGAAACTTACCACACTATACCCTTGGGTAAAGCTCTACCAGAAAATGTAAAAAATCCAAGATGGCCGATTCGATGACGTCACAGTGACGTCATTTTCAAAAACGGCATTTTTTGAAGATTTTTCGAATAAAAATTATGCAATTTCTCCGCAAAGCTGCATGATAAATTAGTAAAAATTAATGTGATGTGAAATAAAATAGTTTTTGTCCACTTTTTATCGCGGAAAAGCAGAAATTTTGAAGAAATATGACGAAAAAAAATCACTTTTCTGGTACCCCACGTGAACGCCATCTTGAATTTACTCATGATCCTCTGCTCGGGGGGTCATGCAAATTCGCTCAAAATGACCCCAATATGATAAACGATAACGTTACGGAGTTTCAGTTCTCCATTTTTTTTTTGTTCCCAGGCCCGTACGCAGGCGAGGGGGGTCGACCGCACCCCCCCCCAGCCCCCCTCCCCCCGCTCGCACAAAGTTGACTTTTGGGCCGCCCTACGGTTACGCGGTATATTCAGGATTATTGAGTTCTGCGTCGACCCCGATTGGTCTCACCAGAAAATAATTGACCAATGTTATATTTTTCGTGTATTATGTGTCTCCAACAACACAACAAAACAGTGATGATTAATAGTGAAATAAATCAGTGCTAGTATTGCTTGTATTTTTACCTGAATTAACGACAGTTGTTGTTATTTATGTTTCCCCATATGGTTCATACTTTTCAGTTATTTTCACGTTTTTGGACCCTATAAAAACAACACAGCAGCAGCTATATTAGAGCACTATTTTCCCATTAGAAGGCGCTAGAATGCGCCAAATTTTTCCTGGGGGGCATGACCCAGGACCCCGCTAGCGTGGCGCGCTTGTAGCGCGCATTGCTGGGACTCACGTTCCGCTTTATATGAAATCGCACGCCCCCGCCCCTCCACCCCGCTAGAAATCCTGCGTACGGGCCTCGTTCCGGTGATAGCGACGGAAGTTTGATAGGGCCCCCCCTCCCACCCCCAGGCCAAGTAGGGTCGAAGCAGTTTATTTTTAAATGTGAGATCTCAAAAAAAAAATTATTCTATTGTGATGTGGCTGGATACTATTGTTACAAAATTCAATCTGTTTTGAACAAGTGAAATATTATAGCTCCAATGGTTCGAACGTGATCTGCCGATTAAGCTGTTATGAACAATACAGCTCCAATAGAATGAAAACTTCGAGATTATTCGAGCTTCCAATCGATCTGCCAACAGTGATGTCCTGCTATCATCACTGATGTGTTGATATCTTTAAATTACCTCATCAATTTAAACTCTTATCTGAAAGGATGTGGGGTCAGCTATAACATCAGCTATAGCTTTCAACGTGTTCTCAGAGTCTGCTAAAACATACCTCAAACTAACAAATTTATATCCAAAAAAGGTATGCGCCCAACATTGGAAGCTGTGAAATGACTTTTGAGAGAGAAGGAATAAATTGGCCGTCAGTGAGCAACATGTCATTACAGAAATAATCATGTAATAGTACATCTATTTTGGGGCATTCTGAAATTTTGAAACCTGTAGTCTGTTTTCCACATTATTTGTATGACATGGGCAACCACGTACACACATCGATCGTATTGATTGTTTTGGGACAACTCTAAAATAATTCTCGCAGACAGTCTTCAATGCTAGTTTAATCAAAAGCTTTCCCTTGTCTCTTATAACAAACCATGTTGTGTTTTTTATTTTTTTTTATTCCATACACATATACACATTTATTTCATTTCATGGGCGACGGCTGAATATAATAAATGTGGGATATTACGCTTGCTATTCATAGCAGTAACACAGTCCATAGCAGTAACACATTCCATAGAGGTAACACATTCCATAGCGGTAACACATTCCATAGCGGTAACACATACCATAGCAGTAACACATTCCATAGCGGTAACACATTCATAGCAGTATCACATTCATAGCAGTAACACATTCCATTCATAGCAGTTACACATTCATAGCAGTATCACATTCCATAGCAGTAACACATTCCATAGCGGTAACACATTCCATTCATAGCAGTAAAACATTCCATTCATAGCAGTAACACAATCCATTCATAGCAGTATCACACTCCATTTATAGCGGTAACACATTCCATAGCAGTAACACATTCATAGCAGTAACACATTCCATAGCGATAACACATTCATAGCAGTAACACATTCCATAGCGGTAACACATTCCATAGCAGTAACACATTCATAGCAGTAACACATTCCATTCATAGCAGTTACACATTCATAGCAGTAACACATTCCATAGCAGTAACACATTCATAGCAGTAACACATTCCATAGCGATAACACATTCATAGCAGTATCACATTCCATTCATAGCAGTAACACATTCCATAGCGGTAACACATTCATAGCAGTAAAACATTACATAGCAGTAACACATTCATAGCAGTAACACATTCCCTAGCGGTAACACATTTCATAGCAGTAACACATTCATAGCAGTAACACATTCATTACAGTAACACATCCCATAGCGATAACACATTCATAGCAGTAACACATTCCATAGCAGTAACACATTCCATAGCGGTAACATATCCCATAGCGGTAACACATTCATAGCGGTAACACATTCATAGCAGTGACACATTCCATAGCGGTAACAGATTCATAGCAGTAACACATTCCATAGCAGTAACACATTCCATAGCAGTAACACATTCATAGCAGTAACACATTCCATAGCGGTAACACATTCCATAGCAATAACACATTCATAGCAGTAACACATTCCATAGCGTTAACACATTCATAGCAGTAACACATTCATAGCAGTAACACTTTCCGCCTCCCTGTACTTTATTTCACGTGGAAAATTAAACGTCACTATGGCAATTATATTGTTAGGACTGATCGATCGAATTGGTCCACATCCTGTTACTAGGTCTATTAATTAATTAATATATTATCTCGCTTGTAACACTGGTTGCGCAACATTGGTAATCAATTCTCTTTCATCTAAACATAGAGAATTATACATAAGCGGATACGGATTCACTGAAGTGACACAGACAACAACGTTTTTTAAGTATGCAATAATTCTCTGTTAGTTGCGTAACTATAATATTGAACAGGATAGATATGTGATAGAAAGGCCCCATGGGACTCCCGGGGTTTGACCTGGGGTGTCGCTTCGTACACGATATGTCATGATAAGAATAGTCCTCTGCCCCTCAGAGAGCTTGTCGTAAGAGGCGACTAAATGGGGTAGCCGTTGGATTCCCGGGTGTTGAAAGGAATAGGACCCTACCCGTGTGGTTTCCGGGTGTGAAAATGAATTAGAACTAAACGTCGTGATATGACTGAAATAGTGTTGAAAGCGACGTTAAATCATATTCACTCAATTACTATAGTAAAAATGCAATATTTTGCAATGATTACAGCCGTCCATGCCATCAAACAGACCTGAACGAATTTAAGTAAAAACATAAAAAAACAAGCGCTGGATGAGCGCAAAGACCTCCGTCGAGGCAACAGGGTCAGCAGGGGAATACATCACTGAATAACATAGGGACGGATGCCAAGCTCAATTTTGCATTTGTTGGGCGTTAACTTCACCAATGGTAATTACGGTAATTCCCCTAATAATTCAATCACAGGAAGTTCACTTTTCAACTCTATTATTCAAACACTGAGAGAAAGTAGCATTCCCATTCCCCTTTCAAATTGAAGAAAAGTCACACACTGAGAAAAAGTGACACTTAGTAGCTGGTGCCATGAAGAATATTTCCATATATAAGCCATTTTTGCTGCACTTCCAGTGATCGAATTATCAGGGGAATTACTGTAACCTGAGATTGAGGGTTCCCCCACTAGCATGTCCAGCTAGGGATGTGGAAGTCACATTCCCCGCAAATAATTTTTCTTTGATTTCACGTGCTTGAAATATTGGGGTATGAATAGAGTATATTGATGGAAAACCTGGAATACTGCTTGAGACATTAGGCCCCTTCCCACCCACACCTCCCCCTGAGAGGACGCCCCCACCCAAATCAACACGTTAGCGGCAGAAATGAGACCCTGTGTGCCTAGTTTTACCAACTTGCTTGTGATTTTATGCTATAGGCCCTACACATCAACACTTCATATTTTGTATGTGTACAGTATAGCATCCTCATTGACAGAATCCTCTACAAAACACATCTGATTTTACCGACACTCCGTTCTGATCTGTCTCAGCATCATGTGATGATGTTTCAATGAGCTCGGAATAATTTTGTATGCTGGTGTTACAGGTCACCTTCACCATAATGTATCAATTACCATGGAGTTGTACATGTACCACATTCATATTGAATGGTGATGGCTGATGAGAATATTGCCCATATGGAACAAATGGCTGGATTCCAGCAAATAAAAAGTTCATGTTAATCATAAACAACATACAATTAATAATACTATCAAATAATTATGTATATTCCTTGTCGACATCAATATAATACAGACAATATTATGACTGAATCATGGTAACAGATATTCAAGGGTATATATGTCTACACTAAACTGAAGGAGACCCATGATGCGTATTATATTATGTTGTAAAACTTCACTTGCTAATCTCGATTTTGTTGCTTTGTGAAAATAAATGAAGTTATGAAAATAAATTTAGTATGATTGCCCATTACCCTCAAATTAGAAATATCTTCAGCAGCTAAAGTTAAGCCAATCATAACAATATATAACACCATGGTATTGTTATAATATCACCCAGGTATTGATCTTTGGTTAAGAATGTAATTAGATACATATACCTGTTCTTTGTGTTATTCTGTATGCAGTTCATTCTGTATGTATTTTATACATGTACATATACCAGAAGTGAAATTGAAATTTGAATAAAATAATCAAAATATGTTCGGTTTTTACCTCTACTCAGGAAATGAAGTCTTTGTTTCTAGAAGCTAAATCATTTCAGACACATTCAAGTCCTCACTTGGTCAAGGGAGATAATTTTGTGAAAAAACCCAAAACAAGTATAGATCCACACTGGTGCAGACCAGAAAGTTTTATGACCTTTGATGATATTTGTGGAGCATGCTGCAGGACTTTCATGAATCTGATATTATCCACACAATCCCATTCTACATGATATTTTTGCCATAGCACCGATAAACTAGATCCCTTCATTTATGTGGTCTAGATCCAGGAGCTATTGGGAGCTGCAGGCTTTGTAAAAGTTAGATCCAATTATTCTGAGAGAAGGAATGAAGTCCGGCATGGTTGTTTTAAGTTAGAACTGGGCATCCTTGAAAATGTCTGACCGATTGACACGTGTATCACTCTGCCGGTGGTCATTACATGCGTAATGTTTATTTCCTGAGGAATCAGCTGATATCCAATGTGTGTGTGTGGGGGGTGGGGGGCGGGGGTGGCCAATCACTGGCTCTGATTTTCACCACCTCTGTCATTCCACACCTTTCTGACACAGCTGAACCAATCAATAGTCTGTTTTGGTTTTTCCATTTCATCCAGTACATCCATTGTGTAACAGTCCTGTTGTATCTGATATCAGAAGTGCTGAATCCATGACCTGCAAGTTGGAATCAATTGTATACATATTTAATATCAAAACTCACTTCATTGAAAATGTTTATGGCCTTCATTATATTTCATTCTTTCGTCATACACAACAAGATGAAATCCATCATACCAGTTCGCACCTTTCATACGTGTACTTAATAGAACTGGAACCTGGCCATGTTACAAGAATTTGCAAAAGTATGAAATGAGAACTGAGTACTATGAGAACTTAATCCAATCTATGAGTGATCAATAATATGAATTCTGAAGAGCGATGATGGATCTTGACCACTGGTTGGATTGGAGTTCATGTTAGTGGCATGAGCATGATAATAATCCAGTATATCATAATCTAGAACAGGATTGTTTATATGAGTAACTTCTCTATGGAGTAATATTTTGACAAACGAAAATTAGATCACAAAAGAGAATATGTATACTGTGTTTAAGGAATATTTCTGCCTCCCCAATGGAAGGCGAAATTTGAATGAATGGTCTGTGTTGTCAGTGTGTCTGATGTCCCCCTTGCAAAGACAAGAAAATTTTCTATGTAATTTATTATTTATTGATATATTTATTGATTTTCTTTTGTCTAATTGTCTTCTGTTCAAGTCATTTGGCATCGGTAAAACCTGAAATGTATATCATGATCTCCTTATTTCATCTAGTGATACTGTCTGTTTGGTTCCAGATCACGGGGCTGAACAAAGCATCAAAGCACGTGAAATGTGATCATATGGCAAATAAATGCCCAGTGGTATGTCCAGGGCTTAAAACTAAAACTAAAACTGAAAAAAAAAATGGGGAAGGTTCCATCCATACTATCAGTCAAAAAACTCAATAATGTAGGCTTACATGTGGAATGTAGACACTTCTTTGTTTCAGCTACAATTCAGAATAAGTTTTCAGAATATTATCAGGTTTTAACAAGCAAATTATTCTTCATCAACAAGTGTCACAGCACACAATGTGGATGTCACTAAACGGTTAGGATAAATGAAAAGAAAAGTATATGTATATTATTTATCAGCTTTATTAAATAAGTTTACAGACTAACGCAGGTGGATCAATTTGGTGCCTCTGCAAAATCAAACCATATTCTACTGCCAAATGCTAAGATAAATAGCCCCCCCCGGAAATATAATTTATCAGCAAAATTTAGAATAACTGTTTTTAAACAACCAGGCTGGTGGATATCATCAACTGAAAGAAAACTAGTATCAGACTTCCAGTCAGTCAGTCAGTTTGATATGCAACAACAACAACTTCGACTATTTGGTTGGCTTCGACATAAGTCATCAGCCGACAAATACTTTACGATATATAGAAATGACGGGTGGTGTACTATGAATCATTGAGTTGTAATGACATCAAATGGCGACGATAAACTTACCCGGAAAACGGCAAAAAATCGCATTGTCCATCTCTACAAGCTGGAGGGCCGCCATGTTAAATCTCCCGGTGGATGAGAGGTGGAACCCGACTACAGAAGCAAGGCCCACTGCAATGCATTGCAATGGGGAACCCCATTATTTCAATTGTGTCCAAACAGGAAGTCAAAATTTCGTCGGGAACCACAGTAAACCCTATTGGAAATCACATGAATCATGGGTTTCCCATATGGCAATTATTTGGCGAGAGATTTCACGTTGCATTCCTAGACCTCCGCCTGATCGACGGAGGTAAAAACTCCATAGCGCGCAACAAAAACACTGACCAACACAATTCCACAACGTTTAAAAATGTTCCAACGTAAATTCGTTGCTTTTTCATAACGAGACTCGGCTCTTAAGGAGGTAATTCCTTCGACAGTTGTTCTGATACTTCTGTACTAATAAAATGGCAATATTGGATCTGTTGAAAAGATTGATAATTTTGTCCAAATAGTTGAGATAGTGGTGTTTTACCCTGATTTCTTACCTGTACAGAAAACTCAATTGTTTTCCATCCTTCAATCCAGAAATGTTCTATCTTTCAATAAAGAACAATTGAATGTCCAGAATGATTTTCCCTTCAGTATTTGAAAATCTGCAATTCAAAGTGAATGCAGAATGATCAGTTGTATTATTTAAAAACTCAACTGCGTAGATAAAGGACTGGACATTATTAATTTACCTCGAATCCTGAATGATCCAGAGGTACGCAACGCTATACCAACCTATTTTAAGCTCACAGAACCTCCTTGCATTTCATATAATTATACTAAATCTATAGCCACCAAAATATTCAATTACTTCAATGTTGTCAAGGGGATAAACTGGAACTTATACACGTCAGGAGGCTATAGTTGTGGTTGTGAATCGTCGAACTTTATCTATACACCATGCAAACATATTGTGACTGATGACCTTGATGTGGTGAGTGATAAGGACCTAAACTTACTCCTGATGAAAGGACCTAAATGTAGAGGGCCGAGAAGATTAATCTGAAGGCCGACCAGAATATAGTCCTGTCAGCATTGGAACAGTACGTTATTGATTGTTCTAAGCGAGAAAAAGTTGAACCTACAGTACTCGCTGATTGGCTGGACCTCACCAAGAGCAAGGCCGTTGAAACAGTCCGCCATATTGACAAAAGTACTCTTCTAGCAAATCTTCTGAGTAAATTCGTCATAGTCCCAGCAGACAAAGCTCCAAATAATATAATATTCATATGTAAATATTACTATTACCAGGTGCTGGTTAAAGAATTGAGTGTAGACATATAATCATCAAATACGTCTACTTACTCCCAAACTGCATTTACTCTGGAAGATTTATTTAACAATCACAAAACTTTTCTCAGGGAAAGAAGAATTTGTCTTCCAATCAATCATAGCGACATACCAAAAGTATACTGGACTCTCAAAATGCATAAATCACCAGACAAAGCTAGATTCATAGCTGGTTCTAGAAGCTGCACCACCAAGCTTCTTTCAACCCTATTGACGAGGGCCCTTCAGGAGGTAAAAGCATTGAGCCACTATTCTAAAAACTCTGGCGTTGAATGTATGTGGATATTGAACAACTCAAAATGTCTTACGGAAGAACTTGATGCTAAAGGTCACATAACGTACAGACATGTATCCACATGGAATTTCGCGACTCTATATACTACAACGGACCGTCTAAGTTCATTAATAGTATCTGTGTTCAAGAAAACTGATCGTAGATATATTAATGTCGGACGCGATAAAGCATTCTTTAGCTTTACTACATACAAGAGATATCATTCATGTGATGTTTCTTTGTTTATAGAGTTGCTTGAATTTCTCATTAAAAATATCTGTGAAATTTGGCAACACAATATATCAGCAGCATATAGGTATTCCAATGGGTACTAATTGTGCACCCCTGTTGGATGACCTGTATCTGTTCTCTTAGTCTATTCAAAGCCCTTTCCTTCTCATTCTCCAAACGCTATATAGACGATCTTCTCGCTGTGGATAATCGCTATATAAATGACGCAGTGAAGGATATATATCTACCTTCACTGGATTTGAAGGAAACTACAGATAGCCCTACAGGCACATCATATTTAGATCTATATCTCTGTAAAAATGAAGCGGGCATTCTCTCTCGTCGACTTTATGACAAAAGACATGATTACAATTTCGACATCGTAAACTATTCCTTTCTGGACAGTAATATTCCAGTGGGACCTGCATATGGCGTATGCATATCTCGCATAGTAGCATTTGCTAGATCCTGTGTTAAATGTGACGATTATAATCAACGTCACAAAACATTGTTGCAGAAACTTATAAAACAGGGCTATTCCACCAAGCGCCTCCACTCAAAGATACTCAAATTTGGCGATACATATCGCATGCTGATAGCAAAATACGCGCGTAGCGTGCAAGATCTATGGCGTTACGTTTGGTAACTTGTGTCTAATTCCGCTTAACCCGGGGCTAGGGGCCGTATGAACCCATGTACTTCAAGATCCTTATGGCGCTCAAATGAACAGTCACAACCAAAGCGTGACTGACATACATCATTCTCTAGATGACGACTTCACAACGATTATTATGGATTAAGAATACTGATCATCGATACGGATTTTATATTTTTGGAACATCATGATGTCTAGTCGGCAACATTGAAAACTGTTGACCGCTTCTCTCTTGCAAGAAACTAGCCGATGTTTATGTATACTATAATTGTCTTTTTGAATTTGGTGCTAGTACTGTTATATGGAATAGCTCTTTAGATTATGGACGCGGATATTCTTTAATGGACGACGGCTGAATTATGAATGACGGACTAGACACTTGTAATTTTGCGTGTGTCGTTAAATTATGAATATGTGTTACAAGAATGTGTTTGTTGTCTGAGCATTTTCGCATCAAAGTATATAATATCTTATCCTCGTGTATTACTCTTCATGTTTTACTCTTCCGATTGCATCTTCATTATTACTTTTCTGATCTCAGACGGGTTTATAAAATTGCCACCACTGATGGCAATGGAAGCCAGCAGACTGAACAAGGAGACCGAACATCATCGTATTCCAAGCCATGTGGTTTCACAATTAGTTGCAGTTACAACGCTCGAGGCCAGTACAAGCGAGTAACTCAAAGTATACTATAGCAAATTGCAAAGTTTTTATGTTATCTTTCACTGCTAAATCTCTGGATAACTTCACTGGATAGAATCTGATCTGGTTTGAAGATAAACTCATAGAATAATATTCTCACTCAGAGTCTTATGTAGCCGTCATCTGGTCGACAATAGAACTTCCAGAAGTTCCACTCTTAACAGTTCTTTTTCATCAACGGAAAACGTTATATTTGCTTAGTTAATCGTGAATACAAAGTATTCCATCCTCGTTCGAGTTGCTGGAACTTAATATTAGGAGCGCCGTCATTCCTTTTCCAAGAGGAAAAAAGTCGAGAAAAACGTCAGAGAGAACTCGAAAAATATTAAACTTTGGAAGAGATTAGCATTTTTAAGTGCAGTACCGCCAATACAGAATGGAAATTTCGAATATAGGAAAATGCAGAACTGGAATCCTCTTTTTAAAATAGAAGTAACCATCAAGCAATCCAAAATTAAATGGTACGACAATGGAGAGAACATTACTGCCTTTTTTCAAGATTAGAGAAAGAGAAAAAAAAAGAAATTTTATTATCAAGAACATTTGGGAACTACCTGCAAAACATGGAAATATGGTAACAACCCCGGAGGATGACCCCATTGACAAATATACTGATAGCATATTTTTACAAGCCTCACAAGAACCAAAATTGATCGCTGTGATAAATTTATCAAAGCCAGGCTTTTATTGCAGTTGTTCATGTGGTCAACTTGAATGTCATGAGCACACGGCCCCTTGCACCGGCTTGAGCGGTATAACATACACAAATCTCAGAGCGATGATGTAACAGCCCAATCAAGTAATCTCTTTAAAACTGAGGAATTATTTGATCACCAGATAAAACTAAACGACTCAAACGGAGGAGTATATATAGAATGCAAGTTCGTTTTCAGAACGAATACCTGTGAGGTCCGACGCCGTCCACCATGTTTACAAGTCACTATGATTACAAGCCTTTGGGACGAAACGTTCACCTGCAGAATCTGAAGACCAATCAGTTATCATACTGCTATGATACCAGCTCAATTTTCTAAACTTGTTCACATATTGGTAACTATGTAGTAATACATCAGTAACTTGACGGGTTACTGCTCAGTTATTGAACGGTTACCAACCAGTACTGCTTTTTCAACTAGTACCTCTTGGTATTTGTACAGTTCTGATAGGAAAGCTCCCGTAGCGGTACTGTTAAGTTATCAAATCAGTAATTCAACAAAACCAAATAGTCACCTATCAGTTATCACACATTTGATTTGTGGCATAAACTAATGGTTGCCAATCAGCAAATGACCAGTAACTGTCGAGTCAGAAATACATGGTACCGCAAGGCTAAGTTCGCGGTGGTTACGAATCGGTTACCAATCAGTTACTGGTAGGTAAGTGGAAAGAAACTGTAAATTTCTGCCACATAGTAATTGATTGTTGACTGATCGGCACTTTTCATCCATGACTTCACAGTATCGGTTTTAAATTTGTATGCAGTGCTAACAGGTTACTCGGAGGTCACCAACATGAAACTGAACGGTCACCAACATGAAACTGAACGGTACTGAGTAGTAGAGAAGTGAACAGTACTGAACAGTAACACTTTACCTGTGTATGTCAGTCTGTCGACTGTTCAAATGAACATCATGTCGATCTTGTCACAGCGAAACATCTCACCAATTACCAATATACGAGTTGTCAGAGCATTTCCACCATAGCTCTCTAGATTTGTATCTAATACCGCTTATGCCGGTGCTAGGGGCCGTGTAGTCATATCATCCAAGTTGCCACATAAACAGGTACAATAAAAGCGTACCTGAGATACCTGATTCTTGGTATGTGCATTAGAATTGGTTAACCGGAAGACTATACTGTGAAGTCATATGACTCTGTCAGTATGTCGACACCTCTTCCCACTTCCCATATATGTGTTGTAATTTTGACCTGTATATGGCGAGGTTCTGCTGGTGGACGTTTCGTCCCCGAGGCCCGCCCCTGTACAGACCTTTTGGTCTTTGATATATGTTGGCATTTGTGGGAAGTTGATGCTGGGTCGACATCGGGCCTTACAGACTAGTCTTTTGTGTTAAATGTCGTCATTTTCATCTGACGACGATACAGCTCACCAATTTCCAGTGTACGAGTTGTCACAGCGAAACAACTCACCAATTACCAATATACGAGTTGTCAGAGCATTTCCATCATAGCTCTCTAGATTTTTATCTAATACCGCTGAAGCCGGTGCTAGGGGCCGTGTGGTCATATCATCCAAGTTGCCACATGGACAGATACAATAAAAGCGTACCTGAGATACAACACGTATCACGAATCGTTAGATTCTTGGTATGTGCTTTAGAATAGGTTAACCGGAAGACTATACTGTGAAGTCATATGACTGTCAGTATGTCGGCACCTCTTCCCACTTCCCTTATATGTGTTTTAATTAGAATAGATTAACCGGAAGACTATACTGTGAAGTCATGTGGCTCTGTCAGTGTGTCGGCACCTCTTCCCACTTCCCTTATATGTGTTGTAATTGTATTAAACAGTGTTCATGCGACATATAGTTCGAATTAGACACAAGCCACCAAGCGTAGCACCATAGATCGTTACTTAACAACAGTTTTTGTTATGTATCACCAAACTTCTGCGTCACCAGCTTCTGCGTTAATGCTTTGTGGCGTTGATTGAAATTGCAATCTAGCCAGTAACCATAAAGATAACTTGCCAAGTATCAGGGCCATATTGTGAACACCCCTTGACGTGAACACGTGGTCAAGTTTGAGGGATATGCGATTGTTGAGGGGCTGAATCAGGGGACTCATGAAGATCGAGTCTAGAAAACATTTTCACCAAGTAACATTCGTGCAATCAATTTTCAGTCCATCTCTTTAGTTCCATGGGAATATACAGGCGAACTTTAACCGTTCAGTATCGCTCAGTGCTGTCCAACAAAGTTCTGTTTAGTTTCATTTAGGTAACCTCTAGGTGAAATTTTGACAAATTTAAGCTTGGTACTTTAGGTCTTGACTGAACAGTGTAGTTGCCAGTTACCATGTGGCATTAACTCACAGGTTATTCAGTTACCTACCAGTAACTGATTCGTAACCGATTGATAGCCTATAGCAACTATATCGTACCGTGCCGTTCTGACTTGAAGGCTACTGGTCATTTAATGATTGGTTATACCATAAATGAAATGAGTGATAACGGATAGGTGACTGTTCAATTAATGATTGGGGACCAACTTGATAACTGAACAGTGCTGCAATGGAACATTTCCTGCCAGTACCGAGCAGTTAGCAAGACGTACTGGTACGAAAGCAGCACTGGTTGGTAACCGTTCAGGAACTGAGCAGTAACCGATCAAATTAAAGATGTGTTACTGCACTGTTATAAATATGTAACCAAGGGTGGAAAATTGAGTAGGTAACATAGCAGTAACCCGTTGGTATCTGATTGGTAAATGCTCGAAAAACAATCAGTAGAAAATTCATACGATCCAGTGGGTGACGGGTCAGTACCCGGTTGGTGAGTGATCAGTTGAAAAGTGAACGCTACTGTGAGAAGACCTTTCCAACCAGTAATGTTCAGTTCCCTACCAATGGGTAACCAACCAGTTACTGAGTGGTATGAATTTGGACTTAATATTGAGGCGATTTCGATTTTCGAGAGAGAAGGACTCCTTTTCCTCGAGGACAACTGGTCGCAATTCGTTTTTGTCAGGACAGTTGCTACATCCCGATATATTCTATTTTGTGGTTCACACAGGACATCATCGATTGATTGAATATTACAATCAATAATGAATGGATGCATTTCGATCAAAATGCCCTGTCCTAGAGAAGATCATCATTGGCTAAGCGGTAAGATTATTAGTTATTGCGCCTTTTATTGGTGTGATTTGTATCTTGACCACATGCGTAATATCGCCACCTTGTGTCTGTCTGAGAAAATTAGAATTTCTCTATAGTTTATGCCATTTCTCATAATCGCTATTAAACACCATCCTTTAACATTCAACAAGATCAATTTTTGCCCGTGGAGAATTGTAAAGAAATGTGCACTCAACCAGTATCCAATTTAATCAATGAATGTGTAATTCCCGCACTTAAATAAGGTTATCCCAATTTAGCTTTGTGTATGTCAGGGAGCCAATGTGGTGATCAAGTAATCATGTTGAATAACTCAAGGATCATTTCCGATCAACAACCGAAATGTAGTGCAACACGCCGTTACGGTCTTTTCAAAGTTATGAGTGTAAAACCACACGTACCTATACATATTTGTAATTAGATTTAATCGATAATGAAATTTTGATATCGCATTGTCTTTTTTTTAGAAAGCTGTACAATTGGTAAACACTCCCAACGAATTCTGGAGTATATGACGCATATATAGTTGATTTCATTAACTGATGTGAAGAAAGAATTCAGTGGGAGGGAAGGGATATAATTACCAATGGAATAGAATTTGGACACTGTGTTGTTAATCGGAACAAGATCATTACTAGGGAGTGGGTTGGGAAAAATGACGGGTCCATTAGGCGATGTTTTCCCGTAAATTGGCGGTTGGATGGGAACAAATTTTACGCATCTGAGAAGGTTATTAGAACTTTTACCTCCTCCCCTTATTTTGAATTCGTCCAATAACGTCAAAAACAATAAATCGAATATCGTTCATTGTCACGAGTGTTCATTTCATGGTGAACTTGTTAAATACATATGCGATTTATTCATATACCTACCAAATGTGTTCAAGATCGGCTGCAATCTGCAACACAAATAGAGATAGCGCTTTCCAGGACGGAAGTTGCCAACGGGTTTCAATTAATGGAGACGTTAGATGTGACATTCGAATTCTCGAAATTATATAATATCATTGGAAGTTCCAGAGTGGATGATCAAGCTTCACAAGAGAAAAGTTTATAATGAAAGCCAAAATTCTTCATGGAGGATGATTGTCTGCCAGAGGTCATATTCATTACCTATACTGAGACGTTCACGTCAATTTTAATTCGAGTATGTATACACAGCAAGAAGGTACAACGGGCAATAAGACCTACGGTATGCGTTTATTCAATATCAGAAATGCATTCCAATAATTGGAATTCCTCGTCAGCACGCTACGGTATGTGCTGCTTTAGCAACAACGTTTCATCTAGCTGATTCGCAAGAAACTTGCTCCATATATCTAACTACTTATCCTAAGATCCATGCAGTGATGGTTAGATTAGCCGACAGATCATAGTTGACAGACCTCACATAAATCCCTCCAATGGTGAACAATGGTAGCTTGACATGAATTTTATCCGCGTGCTAATTCAGCTATTGGATCATCCATATGTGGAGAGCTCCGAGAACGAAAAAACATCACAGACTAAATAAAAAATATGGAACCTTGAACGCAGACGTATCCTCAACGAGACATACAACCAGCGCCAGGTTCCCCAAAACAAATTAGTATACGATCGTCTAGTCCATCATTCAATATTCAGCCGTCGTTCGTCGAAGAATTTCCGGGTCAATAATCCAAAGTCCTAATTTATATATTTGCATTAGCAGCAAATTAAAAGAATAAATAATAGTATACATCAGATGAGTTATTTGTTTGAGGTGATCTGTCATCACAGCTCCCGAGCTAGCTTATCTAATTTCACCTAAGCCGGTGGTAGGGGCCGTGTGGGTACAGTATATATGTATATATGTCTCCACATGAAGACCTGCAATAAAAACGCGGCCGAGATACTCAGACTACGTCCGAGAATCCACCGTATTCGAGTTTGAATGTGAGATGCCGAGGGAAACGTTCCAGTGGAGTTATATGGTTGCTTTTTAGTCGCCAGACGTCAATTTTCCCCACCTCTTGCATATCGCTCCAATACTTAACAGGCGATACAGGCGTCTAGTCCGTTAAAGAATTTCAGCATTAATAATCCAAAGACCTAATTCATATAATAACATTAGCACCAAATTGAAAGGATAAATCATAGTATACATAAAACTAGGCTAATTTCCTGCTAGGCATACTCGTCCGATCGGACATTCAAGACTCCGCCGTCGTCCACTAAGGATTTCTGCTTCTATAATCCACAAACCATTCAAACCAACTCCAAACAGGTATAAAATGAAATTTAGAAAATGTTGATTCAATGCAATTTAAATACAGATCCGATTTAATATAGCTACCCAGTCTAATCGCCTCTCTTGTCCTAATTCGACCTGGAACTAAGCCGATTTCATTTTTTCATGAATTGCAACAGAAAGCTCTGTACAGGTTCTGAGTTGGAATCTGACTTAAATACCATCCTGGACATCATTCAATGGTGAGAGATACAGTTGTATATATCGCAGTATGTTAATGTACATTGAGACCGTCATGTTTATCCTCCAGTAGGCGTTAAATGACCCCTTAGCTCTATATCTCTATAAGTTTTGATACCTTCTGACCTGAAGAGTTCCCGGACCCTAGCGGGCGTTGAATGCTTGTTTCAATGTCATTTCATTTCGGTTAACACGGTTGACGTCATCTATCACTGTGTTGTTAATCGGAACAAGATCATTACTAAGGAGTGGGTTGACGGGTCCATTAGGCGATGCTTTCCCGTAAATTGGCGGTGGGATGGGAACAAATTGTACGCATCTGAGAAGGTTATTAGAACTGTTACCTCCTGCCCTTATTTTGAATTCGTCCAATAACGTCAAAAACAATAAATCGAATATCGTTTATTGTCACGAGTGTTCATTTCATTGTGAAGTTGTTAAATACATATGCGATTTATTCATATACCTACCAAATGTGTTCAAGATCGGCTGCAATCTGCAACACAAATAGAGACGGACGGAAGTTGTCAACAGGTTTCAATTAACCAAACATAACGATATACCAAAAGTATACTGGACTCCCAAAATGCATAAATCACCATACAAAGCTAAATTCATAGCTGGTTCTAGAAGCTGCACCACCAAGCTTCTTTCAACCCTGTTGACGAGGGCCCTTCAGGAGGTAAAAACATTTTGGGAAAGGTATTGCGCCATTATTTCTAAAAACTCTGGCGTTGAATGTACATGCATGTATGATACGGATTTAGTGTTTCTGGAACACCGTTATGTCTGGTCGGCATAACGAAAAGCTGTTGACCATTTGTCTGTTACAGGAAACTAGCCTGTGCATGTTTATGCATTCTATATTTTTTTCGTTGAATTTAGTGCTAATTACAATCGTCTGGTCCGTCATCCATAATTCAGCCGCCGCCCATTAAAGAATATCCGCGTCCATAATCCAAAAGATCTATTCCATAAAACATCATTAGCACAAACTTAAAAAAGACAATCATAGTAAACATAACCATACGCTAACCACCTCCAAGAGAGAATCGGCCAACAGTCTTCATTGATGCCGGCAAGACACACGGTGCTCCAAAAATATCAAACCCACAACGCCGACCAGCACTCCCAATTCACATGATATTCACTGCAAAGTCGTCATCCAGAGAATGATGTATCTCAGTCAGGCTTTGACTGTGACCGCCCACTCGAGCATAATAAGGATCTTGCAGTACATGAGCTCACACGGCCCCTAGCCCCCATATAATGCTGTTATATGAAGTATGGACGACGACTGACTATTGACTGACGGACTGGACTGATATTTCCCCTTGGGGTCTAGTTGTGCAAGATACCTTTTCTGGTCCGATTTGAAAATCCAATATGGCCACCAGGCAGCCATCTTGGATTTTCAGATGAAACTTTGTTATCGTGAATTCCCAGGAAGTGCTACATGGATCTTTCTCAAATTTGGTATACAGGTTTCCCTTGGGGTCTAGTTGTGCAAGACACCTTTTTCGGTCCGATTTAAAAATCCAATATGGCCACCAGGCGGCCATCTTAGTTTTCCCCATGAAAATTTATCGCGATTTATCAGGAACTACTGCATTGACACCGCTGGTGTCTAGTTGTGCAAGAGACCTTTTCTGGTCTGATTCGAAAATCCAATATGGCCTCCAGGCGGCCATCTTGGATTGCTTCATGAAGCATTTATTTAGTTTCCTGGTAGAAGTGTGGTCAACAGTATGTTGGCAAGACCACCCAAAGACTCCATCTTAGGGTGAACGGTCACAGAAAATCCATTAGGAAAAAACAATTGCTCATAGGTAAGCATTTTTCTGGACCTGACCATGGCTGGGATAACTTTAATATTCAGATCATAGACGTCGTCTATCCATCTACCAATGACTCCCCCTTTGGATTTGAGAGAAAAATCCGAGAGCGGGAATTATTCTGGATGCTAGAACTGGGGTCGGTGTTTCCGTTTGGTTTAAATGATAATGTCAGTGGGTTCGGCAATGCTACAAACCGCCGTTCAAATATATCCAACATTACGCAACTATTTAAACCCCATCAACGGAGGCATCGCAGCCATGGTTGGCGAAAGTTTAATAGTTCGATGATTCACGATCATATCACTTTAAATTATTTAGTGGGTTTATCTAACACACCCAATAGTATACATAGCTTACGTACAGTTCTGTATGCGTTACCTCTGAGAGCTTTAGATCGAATAGCCAGAGATATACAACCATCTGCGTCTTCAGGAAATATAATACCATCAAAAATCAGTAAAGTATGTCAAGATTTAGCGTATTTTCGGTTGTACCGTCCAGTGAAGATAATCGAAACCTCTCAAGATCGGCTTTTCTTGAAACTCGACTACTCAGATAAAGGACTGGACATTATTAATTTACCTCGAATCCTGAATGATCCAGAGGTACGCAACGCTGTACCAAACTATTTTAAGTTCACAGAACCTCCTTGCATTTCATATAAGTATACTAAATCTATAGCCACCAAAATATTCAATTACTCCAATGCTGTCAGAGAGTTTGACTGGAATTTATACACGGCAGGAGGCTATAGTTGTGATTGTGAATCGTCGAACTTTATCTATACACCATGCAAGCATGTTGTGACTGGTGACCTTGATGTGGTGAGTGATAAGGACCTGAAATTACTCCTGATGAAAGGACCTAAATATAGAGAGCCGAGAAGAATAAATCTGAAGGCTGACCAGAAGATAGTCTTGTCTGCATTGGAACAGTACGTTATTGATTGGTCGAAGCGAGAAAAAGTTGAACCTACAGTACTCGCTGATTGGCTGGACCTCACCAAAAGCAAGGTCGTTGAAACGATCAGCCATATTGACAGAAGTACTCTTCCCCAAGCAAAACAAGTACTGGGAAACCTCAATTCGCAAGAAGTTCTTCAAATCTCCAGAGTAAATTCGTCATTGTCCCAGCAGACAAAGCTCCAAATAATATAATATTCATATGTAAATATTACTATTACCAGGTGCTGGTTAAAGAATTGAGTGTAGACCTATCATCATCAAATAAGTCTACTTACTCCCAAACTTCATTTACTCTGGAAGATTTATTTAGCAATCACAAAACGTTTCTCAGGGAAAGAGGTATTTGTCTTCCAACCAATCATAACGACATGCCAAAAGTATACTGGACTCCCAAAATGCATAAATCACCATACAAAGCTAGATTCATAGCTGGTTCTAGAAGCTGCACCACCAAGCTTCTTTCAACCCTATTGGCGAGGGCTCTTCAGGAGGTAAAAGCATTTTGGGAAAGGTTTTGCGCCACTCTGGCGTTGAATGGATGTGGATATTAAAAAACTCAAAATGTCTTACGAAGGAACTTGATGCTAAAGGTCACATACCGTACAGACATGTATCCACATGGGATTTCTCGACTCTCTATACTACAATCCCTCATCAGGACCTTATTGACCGTATAAGTTCATTAATAGTATCTGTGTTCAAGAAAACTGATCGTAGATATATTAATGTCGGAAGCCATAAAGCATTCTTTAGCTCTACTACATACAAGAGATATCATTCATGGGATGTTTCTTTGTTTATAGAGTTGCTTGAATTTCTCAATAAAAATATCTATGTGAAATTTGGCAACACAATATATCAACAGCATATAGGTATTCCAATGGGTACTAATTGCGCACCCCTGTTGGCTGACCTGTATCTGTTCTCTTATGAATATGACTATATGCAGGCGCTTTCAAAAACCGATCCATTCAAAGCCCGTTCCTTCTCATTCACCAAACGCTATATAGACGATCTTCTCGCTGTGGATAATCGCTATATAAATGACGCAGTGAAGGATATATATTGACCATCACTGGATTTGAAGGAAACACCAGATAGCCCTACAGGCACATCATATTTAGATCTATATCTCTACGAAAATGAAGCCGGCATTCTCTCTCGTCGACTTTATGACAAAAGACATGATTACAATTTCGACATCGTAAACTATCCCGTTCTGGACAGTAATATTCCAGTGGGATCTGCATATGGGGTATACATATCTCGCCTAGTAGCATTTGCTAGATCCTGTGTTAATTGTGACGATTTCAATCAACGTCACAAAACATTGTTGCAGAAACTTATAAAACAGGGTTATTCCTCCAAGCGCCTCCACTCAAAGTTTCTCAAATTTGGCGATACATATCGCATGCTGATAGCAAAATACGAACGTAGCGTGCAAGATCTATGGCGGTACGTTTCGTAACTTGTGTCTAATTCCGCTTAACCCGGGGCTAGGGGCCGTATGAACCCATGTACTTCAAGATCCTCATGGTGCTCATATGAACAGTCGCAATCAAAGCGTGACTGAGATACACCATTCTCTAGATAACGACTTTAGAACGATTATTATGGATTAAGAATACTGATCAGCGATACGGATTTTATATTTTTGGAACATGATGATGTCTTGTCGGCATCATTGAAAACTGTTGACCGCTTCTCTCTTGCAGGAAACAAGCCTATGTTTATGTATACTATGATTGTGAATTTGGTGCTAATACTGTTATATGGATATGGAATAGGTCTTTGGATTATGGACGCGGATATTCTTTAATGGACGACGGCTGAATTATGAATGACGGACTGGACGCTTGTATTCCTCAGGAAATACCCGATGGATCTTTCTCAAATTTGGTACATAGGTTCCCCTTGGAGTCTAGTTGTGCAAGATACCTTTTTCGGTCCGATTCGAAAATCCGATATAGCCACCAGTTGGCCATTTTGGATTTCCCCATGAAATTTTATCGTGATTGCTCAGGAAGTGCTGTATAGATCTTTCTCAAATTTGGTACTCAGGTTCCTCTTGTGGTCCAGTTGTGCAAGATACCCTTTTGGTCCGATTCGAAAATCCGAGTTACGCTTCAAATTAATACTGTATTCCCGAGTTGTGACGTTGCATCACAAGAGTCGGCTTATCAAACGATGGGGCATATTCTATATATTGACTATAGAGAATATCCATACTTTCACCTTCTATATCAAGAAGCTCAAATGTTTCTTTTCTCGATCTTTCTAAGGCCTTTGACACTGTCAACCACGATATTCTTCTTCATAAGCTTCATCATTATGGATTCCGGGGCGTGAGTAACCACTGGCTCAAGAGTTACTTATCTGAACGCTACCAGTCGGTCAACTTCAATGGCACGGCATCTGATTTGAACCTAGTTACCTGTGGTGTTCCACAGGGATCCGTCCTTGGTCCTATATTATTCCTGATTTACATCAACGATCTCAATGTGGTTTCTCAACTTCTTAAAATAATTATGTTTGCTGATGACACCAGTGCTGTATATTCCCATGCAGATCCGTCAACCCTATTTCAAACTATGTCAAACGAACTCTACTTAATGTACAATTGGTTTTCTTGTAATATGTTATCCTTAAATATAACGAAAACTAGATTTATGTTAATAAAACCAAATAGTAGGGCTCATATGTCATTTCTACCGCAATTATATATCATGGGCCAGGAAATTGAACAGGTTAATCTACGCCTTGCCCACAAATTTCTCTACCACCCTTTCCTTTTACCGTTTGAATTCCGATCCTACTTCACGAGATTGAAAGAAATACACCAATACCACACTCGTGGCCATGATCTTGACCTATATAGACCCTTTTATCGTACTGACCTTAGTCTGTACACTCCTAAAATAAAGGGGCCAAACGAGTGGAACTGAAACAATGCAAATCTATTTCTCTTTTTAAATCTAAGATAAAAACATATTTATTGCAAAATACCGCTAATTAATATATTTTATTTGCAAAACTGAGCAATTGCATCATACCTGTTGATTATTCACCCGAAATATAAACTATGTGCTTTTTTATTCCATACCGCCACTATCATGTTAGACATTCTTTAATAGAATCTGCCTTTTCTTTTATTATATCTTGATTTTGTAATTAATCCGGGATAATTCAAACCCTTCGGGGTTTATCTCCCGCCAATCTATATGTTCTCTAATCTGTATATACTACTGTACTTGTATTCCCTTTCTGTATATGACTGTTTAACTTGATTTCTTTTGATTGGTGAATAAACAAACAAACAAACAAACAACAAACAATAACAAAGTTTCATGGGGAAATCCAAGATGGCCGCCTTGTGGCCATATAGGATTTTCGAATCGGAACAAAAAAGGTATCTGGCACAAGTAGACCCCAAGGGGAACCTGTGTACCAAATTTCAGAAAGATCCATGAAGTAGTTCCTGAGAAATCGCGGTAACAAGAACCGCTACGGACGGACTGACGACGGACGACGGACGGACCACGGACGAAAACTGATTTGACCAGCCCACCATCTGGTGATGGTGGGCTACAAAAAAGAAAGAAAATGAAATATATCTAACAGTTTGTTGAGTGGGCGTTACTGTTGACCGTTCCCGTTTTTACTGTTTCCATCAGTTTTTATACGGTACAGAAACGAGCGATTGAGACATAGGTTTACTATCTGTGAATCTCTGGTAACTGACAGATGATGAATTGGAGATAATTAGTATATGGTTATAAATCAACTATGAGGTGCATGTATATATTAACACCGTACAGAGACTGTGGGAACTATACTGTATGTATAATGTAACAGGTTCACAGCACAATTTCCGTGATCGGTTTGATCGTCATGAATTCTTCACGCAATTGGTTTTAGAAAAAATCGAATCGTGACGAATTTTTGCCATAACCTGCGAAAATTTTCGGTGAAAATTTAGTCAATTTATGCTACTGAGTCTCCCCTTACCCGTTCCCTCCTCTCCCTCTCAACCCGACACTTCCACACGTTTAGAACTGCATTTAAAGCACACTTGTGACGTCACTCTATTGTCCCGACGCTCCATTATTTTTAAGGAATGGAGAGTTGCTTGAACATTGCTTTCTACGGAATGGAGAGTTAAGGTAGCTAGAGCCTGTACCAGTTTCAAGAGGATCTCACGCAATAGAATATCCAGTACATTTACTAATATCGAGATAACGCATATATACGACATAAGATTACTAAGCTACGAGGAAATTAGTGTAATATGAGCGAGCCCTACGACTCGTGTTGAATGAATGAATGAAGTTTTATTCACCAACTAGCTTAGAGAACACAGATATGAATGGAGTGAAGATTACATTGGCGGGAATAAAACCCAGTTGGGTTTGTTCTATCCCAAAGATTGTATATGGTATTTAGCAGTTGAGAGAATGCAGAAGGTGAATCACGATACACTGATAAATTATCTTAGCATGTGATACAAGGCAACGAGATAAATATATACAAGCTAATTAGACATCGAGTAGAAAGGACTTCAACTTAGATTTGTGTTCCTCTATGATAGTATGCTTGTAAAACGCTTATATACATGGCAGATAAACAGGCCACTTTAGTGATGGGATGAGTGATTTGCATATGACGAGTTGCGAGTTCAAACGGGAGTTGCCTCTCATACCGTCTATGGGTTTAAACGTGTCTACCATGTTCTACTTAAAGGGCTGAAACCTGATGACTTTTTGCACCACTTCTATCCTATGATACGATGTACATCCATGACAATTACATGACCGGTTGGCATCATAACACAGTTAAATTACCTCTTTAACCACAAAACAGTTCGAGTTACTTCCTTGTGTACAATGTCCTGCATGTGAGACCAAGCGCACCAGGCAGAATCAGCGAGCTTAATTCAGAGTTCATCATTTACAATGTTAACTTCATGTCGTCTTAGATGACACATTATCGCGACATCGTCACGACAACTTCAAGCCTTGCAGCACATGTACTGCTTTGACAGTTAAACTAGTGTCGGCGTTAAAACCATGGCTTTTGTGAGTGGGTGTGTTTTAAGTAGCGGAATGTCCTCGTAACTCTCCATTCCTTAAAAAAATGGGCTTCGGCCCCTTCGAGGCCTCGGCTCCATTATTTTTAAGGAATGGAGAGTTACTCGGCCATTCCCTTCTACGTAATTTGAACTGTATGTATGAAGTAGGGGGCTAATATATAGAGAATAGACAGTGCGGAATGTTAGCCGAGGTGTTATTGACAAGCTTGTGGAGTAATTTCAATACTCAAAGGATCACAGGGTGAAACATTGAGAATTTTGTTTTCCTTTCGGTCCTGTCTGTCAGGTGATCTATGTATTCACATGTGTTAGGAAGGTCTCGCAAGCCAATTTCTTTTCCTCGTCCCACAAATAGCTAACACTATTTGACATTATAATCGACTGAAACAACTTCATATCTGTTTCCTGAAATGTGTGATTTTCTGAAATGTAGGTCTCCTTTAAGGGCCAACAAAAGAAAGTGTTCAAGTCATTGGTGGTTTGAGACACCTGTTCAATGTTTCGAAAGTCATTTTGTCAAAAAGAATGATTCTGCCTGAAAATTACCCCTATACACAATGTGATTACGAGGATTGCAATGGAAGAAAGCATTTTGCATTTTGAAAACCATTTACACTTTTTTTTAAACACTTCAACATAACTCTTTGAACTTTAGAGCTGGATATTTCACAAATGATGTACACCTCATGTAAGTTATATTGACATTATATGTACATCCATGACAATTACATGACCGGTTGGCATCATAACACAGTTAAATTACCTCTTCAACCACAAAACAGTTCGAGTTACTTTCTTGTGTACAATGTCCTGCATGTGAGACCAAGCGCACCAGGCAGAATCAGCGAGCTTAATATGTATATAAGCTGGTTAAAGAACTGAGTGTAGACATATCTTCATCAAATACGTCTACTTACTCCCAAACTGCATTTACTCTGGAAGATTTATTTAACAATCACAAAAAGTTTCTCAGGGAAAGAGGTATTTGTCTTCCAACCAATCATAACGACATACCAAAAATATACTGGACTCCCAAAATGCATAAATCACCATACAAAGCTAGATTCATAGCTGGTTCTAGAAGCTGCACCACCAAGCTTCTTTCAACCCTATTGACGAGGGCCCTTCAGGAGGTAAAAGCATTTTGGGAAAGGTATTGCGCCACTATTTCTAAGAACTCTGGCGTTGAATGCATGTGGATATTGAAAAACTCAAAATGTCTTACGGAAGAACTTGATGCTAAAGGTCACACCGTACAGACATGTATCCACATGGGATTTCTCGACTCTCTATACTACAATCCCTCATCAGGACCTTATTGACCGTATAAGTTCATTAATAGTATCTGTGTTCAAGAAAACTGATCGTAGATATATTAATGTCGGAAGCCATAAAGCATTCTTTAGCTCGACTACATACAAGAGATATCATTCATGGGATGTTTCTTTGTTTATAGAGTTGCTTGAATTTCTCATTAAAAATATCTATGTGAAATTTGGCAACACAATATATCAGCAGCATATAGGTATTCCAATGGGTACTAATTGTGCACCCCTGTTGGCTGACCTGTATCTGTTCTCTTATGAATATGACTATATGCAGGCGCTTTCAAAAACCGATCCATTCAAAGCCCGTTCCTTCTCATTCCCCAAACGCTATATAGACGATCTTCTCGCTGTGGATAATAGCTATATAAATGACGCAGTGAAGGATATATATCCACCTTCACTGGATTTGAAGGAAACTACAGATAGCCTTACAGGCACATCTTATTTAGATCTCTATCTCTATAAAAATGAAGCGGGCATTCTCTCTCGTCGACTTTATGACAAAAGAGATGATTACAATTTCGACATCGTAAACTATCCCTTTCTGGATGGTAATATTCCAGTGGGACCTGCATATGGCGTATACATATCTCGCTTAGTAGCATTTGCTAGATCCTGTGTTAAATGTGATGATTTTAATCAACGTCACAAAACATTGTTGCAGAAACTTATAAAACAGGGCTATTCCACCAAGCGCCTCCACTCAAAGTTTCTCAAATTTGGCGATACATATCGCATGCTGATAGCAAAATACGAACGTAGCGTACAAGATCTATGGCGCTACGTTTCGTAACTTGTGTCTAATTCCGCTTAACCCGGGGCTAGGGGCCGTATGCACCCATGTACTTCAAGATCCTCATGGTACTCATATGAACAGTCACAATCAAAGCGTGACTGAGATAAATCAGTTTAGATGACGACTTTACAACGAATATTATGGATTAAGAATACTGATCAGCGATACGGATTTGATATTTTTGGAACATCATGATGTCTTGCCGGCATCATTGAAAACTGTTGACCGCTTCTCTCTTGCAGGAAACAAGCCTATGTTTATGTATACTATGATTGTCTTTTTGAATTTGGTGCTAATACTGTTATATGGAATATGGAATAGGTCTTTGGATTATGGACGCGGATATTCTCTAATGGACGACGGCTGGATTATGAATGACGGACTAGACGCTTGTAATTGTGTAAACATCTTGTCCAAATGGTTAACAGTTACACTGGAGTTTATTTACAGGTCAAATACACCAAATTCAATCTGAAAATTCAAAAAAACAAAACAAACAGGAAGTAGGCTTGCAACTTCTTCACTTGGCTGCCATTTTGAAAGTTGTGAACTACTTGCAAAGCCTAATGAATATTACTGACTTGAGATTAACCCTCTGCCAACATGGGAACAGCTGAACTATGAGATGAACCAGTGAACATGAGACAGTAATGTACACTTTCAGTACTGGGTGTGGAGAAATCAGAATTAACCAATTCATTTATTCATAGAACAAACTATTGAGGAATGTGGCAATCAGTCAGTGTGGAAGAGGAAAGCTGATGAAGAACATTAAAGTGATATCCCAAAGCAAAGATAGGAATGGCAAACATGTAGTATTACATGCACTCGCATCAGGGGTGACAACTTCCACTCCCATTGCTTAAATTATGTCCCTTGATGTGACTGACTCTAACATGTCGAACTGATGTACATGTAGCTGTTGTGATATACAGATTACATGTAGAAGACTTACTAATTCAGTACAATCAAGGAATTATCTTCATAGTCCTCCAGGAGGTGGTCAACAATATGCGAGATGGCATCACCATCATATTTGACGTCGTATTTTGTTCTCCTGACACCATCCTTGCCCCTCAAAATACGGATGACTGTGCCTAAGGAATATCATTGTTCAGCATGATCAAAACTCCAAGATGGGTGACATGAAAATGGCAGCTCAAAATGGATTGTTGAAGTATTGAATGACAAGACCGGTTTTCACAAAGAATACATGTGTACACAAGATCAGCGCAACACATATCAGTAGGGTGTTCAGTGAAATGTCTGCATCAAAGACAACAAAGACATATTGGAAAGTCGTGGTCTGAAATCTGATACCTTCATCCATTACATCTCATTATGTATTATTTGACAAACAACCCTATTCAACATATTAGCACTGAATGGATAGAATGTGAATTGTGGTCAAACCTACCATCATACCAAGCTATAGCACCTGTGTCCACATCTTCGATCCATTCATGCCGAATTCTTTTGTTCAGGAACTGTACTGATGCTTGTCTGAAAGTACATTCAAAGAGAGAGTCTGTACTCGTGTACTTTCATGGTGAGATGTGTGCAAAAAATTTAGTGTTATAAAGTCATTATTGACTTTGAAGTGTGATTACATGTATATATTCATTTCACTATACCTCAGTCTGTTTGATGATCTGGTACGTGTACATGTAGAAGAGGTTGATGGGACTGGGGATTTCATTGTGGTGCAGGTGGGTTCTGTGTCTTCAAACTGGAAAAAGAAACTCGGTTAAGTTAATATTGCCAGAAATGTGCGAAGCTGATTTCCTGATAGTATTTTAAGTTTTGGGGAGGGGGGAAACGACAGGAAAAGGCTTATTATCGCACGATTCAAAGGCAGAAGCACCCATTTACATGTGAACATGAATAACACTAACACAAGTACAAGTAGTAGTAGTACAAGTGGAAGCAATGACATTTACTACTAAATTTATAGGGGTTGTTGTTGTCTATGGCTGCAAAATACATGTGGCCCTCGAAAGGCATGGATAATGATTGTCTTATTATGAGTGATATGATATGCATGCATGTAGTAGAATATAACAAGAAAGTTTTAACCAAGATGCTGCAACATAACCCCAGTACCAGGTTAATGTAGCTTGATCAAATGTGCCAAATGTGCCCTGCTCCATATGTGCCAAATGTGCCCTGCTCCATATATCACTTCTACATCGAAATAAGTGAATAATGAGTGAATAATGGAGTAACATGTTAAGATGCATTTAGGAATAAAGGAGGTTGACATTGTACACGTGATGGGTTGTGCCGAATGTGTGTTGCAGTGCAGCTTGTGACATCCAGTGGGGCCAACGGTGGAGGAAGAAATATAACTGAAGTGAAACTTCGAAACTGATCAGTTATATATACCCAATTTGGTCCGGGTTCCCGAATACCTGGAAACTTTCCATGCCGGGGCTGGGCCAGTTCAGGGAGGAGTGCCTTGAAGTAAAAGGCCTGTAACTTCGGGACCATCACGTTCTCCCAGAGGACAGGATCAGGAAGTATCCGCTCAATGTGGAGCTGATATGGGTTTTGACTTCGGACGACAAAGTCCAACCATGGAAACTGGGCAAGGTGTAATTGTCCCTGGCACTGATAGTAGAATTTGTGGTTCTTCTTCAGTGTGAGTTTGCCATCCCATTTTAAACAGAAACTTGGGGTTTTGCAGGCCTCCTGGAGTGTGATGGGTTTGTTCTGTAGCACCTTTTTTTACCTCCAAAAGACCTGCACTCACACCATTCATCTTGACTACTCCACCACTGTTTTCATCAGTTTATATACGGTACAGAAACGAGCGGTTGAGACGTAGGTTTACTATCTGTGAATCTCTGGTAACTGACAGATGATGAATTGGAGATAATTAGTATATGGTTATAAATCAACTATGAGGTACATGTATATATTAACACTGTACAGAGACTGTGGGAACTATACTGTATGTATAATGTAACAGGTTCACAGCACAATTTCCGTGATCGGTTTGATCGTCATGAATTCTTCACGCAATTGGTTTAGAAAAAATCGAATCGTGACGAATGTTTGCCATAACCTGCGAAAATTTCCGGTGAAAATTTAGTCAATTTATGCTACCGAGTCTCCCCTTACCCGTTCCCTCCTCTCCCTCTCAACCCGACACTTCCACATGTTTAGAACTGCATGTAATTTGAACTGTATGTATGAGGTAGGGGGCTAATATATAGAGAATAGACAGTACGGAATGTTAGCCGAGGTGTTATTGACAAGCTTGTGGTGTAATTTCAATACTCAAAGGGTCACAGGGTGAAACATCGAGAATTTTGTTTTCCTTTCTGTCCTGTCTGTCAGGTGATCTATGTATTCACATGTGTTAGGTAGGTCCCGCATACCAGTTTCTTTTCCTCGTCCCACAAATAGCTAACACTATTTGACATTATAATCTACTGAAACAACTTCATATCTGTTTTCTGAAATGTATGATTTTCTGAAATGCAGGACTCCTTTGACCCTACCTGGCCTGGGGGGTGGCGAAATGACCCCCTACCAAACTTTCTGCGGAACGACAAAAAAACGGAGGGCTGAAACTCCGTGACTTTATAGTTTATCATATTTGGGTCATTTTGAGCCTATTTGCATAACCACCCGAGCAGAGGATCATGAGACAATTCAAGATGGCGGCCACGTGGGGTCCCAGAAAAGTGATGTTTTTGTCATATTTCTTCAAACTTTCTGCTTTTCTGCGATGAAAAGCGGGCAAAACCTATTTTATTTCACATCACATTAATATTTACTAATTTATCATGCAGTTTTTGCGGAGGAATTGCATAAATAAAAAATTCGGAAAATCTGACTGAAAAATCGACCAGAAAAATGCCGTTTTTGAAAATGACGACACTGTGACGTCATCAAAGCGACCATCTTGGAATTTTAACATTTTCTGGTAGAGCTTGACCCAAGAGTATAGTGTGGTAAGTTTCAGCTCCCTAACTCAAGGGATAAGAAAAATAATTAGGGGGCCATTTCGGCCCCCCCCAGGCCACAACAGGTCCCCAAAAGCCCAGGCCAGATAGGGTTAAATGTGCAAGTGGGCAAAGGATCAAAGGTTAAATTTATCAGATGCAATTCTTTTTCATGCTAATTCACTAACCGACCGCGAAACTAAAATGTTGTAATCTCTGTGCGTGAGTGCAGATCGGGTGCTTCCATCGCTTGCTCATTATAATGTTAAAACTTTCGCTGTTGATTTCGCAAACTTTAGTGCGATATCACGATATCTTGCACCGCCGGTGAACATTACGCGAGTAGCGGGGTCAAGAAGAGTCTCGTGTAAGAAATCACGAAATGTGATTGACAAATTAGCTGTACATCTACTTGAACTTTCAATCTTCATCGCGTTGTCTTGCTTAGAGATTTGCTTTCTCGGTGACAGGACTTGTTACATGTGACCTCTTTTACGGGAAAATGGTTAAGTTGAAATCATCGTAATTTGAAACGGATTTTCCCGTTCTACACATGTAATGTAATTTGACGAAATGAGTCATAGGTTTACAGATGCAAATGATTGAGTGCTCTCCATGTACCACCTTATTTTATAACATGTATTACCCAAGTCACGGTGGTATATCTATATTTATCATTATTATTTTCAGGATTTAAGACCAAACTAATTACTACTGTCGAGGAATAGATCTGCAGACTCTGTTTTTCACTGCGAGATTTAGCCCGTGCTAACATGCAGTTTGGGTTTCAAGGGCCAAATAATTTTCGTTTTTCATATCTCTTTTGATCCTTAAAAGGTCATATTGAAATTTATTGTTCATCAAAACTGCAACTCCACGAGCGTTATTGCTCTCCGAATACCCCACTATTCATAGGCAAGAAGAAACCAACAAAACAACATCATTTGGTGGTGTCGTGCAGTACAAGCCGTTTATTCATATCAACACATTTCAAGACCATGACAACACACAAACCTATCAAATCGAATCTCGATCACATTCAACACCGTGGCCAATACTATCAAGCCTATCAGCATATAAGCACAGTATACTCAACTCAGAGCCAAATATAACGGCACTCCAGGCTTCAAAATTATAAATTATAACGACTCTACAGCCTGCATTATAATGGCTCATCAGCCCGTAATATAATGGCTCATCAGCCCGTATTATAATGGCTCATCAGCCCGTAGCTTAACCGTATTATAATGATATGGCTTCTCAACCTCAATTATTCATTATAATGGCCCTATAGCCTAAAATATCGCATATATATGTGCAACATTCCAACTCAGATATTTCTTTAAAAGATTCATCAGAAATTTACAAATCAAATGTATCAGCAATCACCTATTTATGCCTAGACATGGCTTTATTTGCTTCCAGTACTGGCTCGCAAAGAATATGCATTTATTCTCTTGTTTTGGGCGGAATCGCTATCCGAGACGACAGAGGCAATGTTGATGGCCTCTACAGTTTTGTATTTGACTTTATATTTTTTGTGTATATATATTCAAACATGCAGTGTCGCAGGACAGTGATCGGTTGCCAGGATTTCTGACATTTTCTGAAAAATACTATTTGCCAGTATACGCCTGTACGTGTACATAGTCCTGTTATTTCAAAAGTTCCCATTACTACGAACATTTTGCATACATCTATCATTTTGCTATTGTACACCCATACACAGTATAACAGATGACATCGGGTGAAGATATTACTATTGCATCAGTCAACGGTCGTGGAATAGGGGAGAGAAACAATATTTCAATATATAAGGACCAAGAACTATTCTATAATCTGCCTCCAAGATGTTCTTTTTATTAAAAATATGGAGAAAGAAATTAAATCGGAGTGGGGTTATGAAGTTTTGCATATAATTTTGTTTGTTTAAGGGACGCAAAAAAAAAAATTCTTTTTCCGGCGAGCAATGAATAGTGCTCACCGGGAGAGAGCTTTGGTGCTTGCCGAGTTTTTAGTGCTTATATACTGCGTCTATTCATTCTTTTCTGTTGTACTTGCTGAATCAACTTGATATTTGTACACGTAAAGCTTACAGCTGGAAATTAAAATATTTATGTATTAATAAATATTACTATGCCAATGTTTAATAGACAACTGAGAAGAGATTTTTGTATATATTTTTTATTCAGTTGGCAGTAGATGTCGAGTCATGCAGTGGTAAATGTGGTGTGTCTGGACTAAACTAGTGATATCGTAGTTAGTCGCCTACGTAGGTGTTGCTGATACTTTCGATATGTAAATTGCTGATGGATCTTTTGAATTTTTGAAGAAATATCTGTGTTGGAATTTTGTACATATATATGCGATATTTTAGGCTATAGGGCCATTATAATTCGACTGATGGGCCTTAATAATTGAGGTTCAGGAGTCATACCATTATAATACGGTTAGGCTGAAGAGCCTTGGTAATACGGGCTAACGAGCCATTACAACACGGGTTGATGAGCCATTATAATGGCTGTAGAGCCGTTATAGTGCCGTTATATTTGAGCATAGTGCCGTTATATTTGAGCATACTGTGCTTATATGCTGATAGGCTTGATAGTATTGGCCACGGTGTTGAATATGATCGAGATTCGATTTGACAGGTTGTGTATTGTCCTGGTCTTGAAATGTGTTGATATGAATAAACGGATTGTACTGCACGACATCACCAAATGATGTTGTTTTGTTGGTTTCTTCTAGCCTATGAATAGTGGGATATTCGGAGAACAATAACGCGCCTAGGGTTGCAGTTTTGATGAACAATGAATTTCAATATGACCTTTTAAGGATCAAAAGAGATATAAAAAACGGAAATATTTGGCTCTTGAAATCCAAATTGCAGGCAAAAAAATTTAAGTTAATAACTATATATGCCCTAAAATCAGATCAGCCAGAATTTTTTGAGCATATGGATCCATAATAGAGGGATGGAGAAATGAGCACCATATAATTTTGCGGGATTTGGAATTTATTTCAGGACCAAACTATGGATACTTACAATTGCACAAAAATAAACCATCTTAAAGCTAGGGCAGACTGATTTAGACATGAAATAAATTTTTGATATGGCTGACCTATGGAGGGAAACCCATTCACTGGAAAGGAGATATACCTGGCGGCAACCCACTCCGATAAAACAGGCTAGATTAGATTATTTCCTCATCTCTCATAATCTATTGCATATGGTCATTGATAAGGGGATCCATTCGAGTTATAGATTCGACCATTGATGTATAACCATGAAGCTAAAATTCAACGAATTACCTAAAGGGAGGGGATTTTGGAAGTTCAATAACTCGATATTGAAAGATAAAGAATATGTTAAAATAAGGACAGAAACTATAGCAGAAACAGTAGAACAATACAAAACACAAGTAGATATTCAAGGTCAAATAGAAGAAAATAACATGAGCATAGACGATAAGTTACTTTTCGGGATGATTTTACTAAATATTCAAGCTCATGTTCAAGTTACGGGGAAAAAAGAAACAAAGAAAGAAAGACATTGAACTCAAAACTCTTGGACTTAAAATTAGATAAAACCGAAAATATTGTTAATTGGAGCTGCGAGCAGCATGGAGCCGGGGACCAGGTCTACACAGGGCCTAGTATCCAGGCCTATGCCGGAATGTGACTGCCAAACCGTTCAGCTAATCGACAGTATTTTTCATTCAGTGCAACAGACCATTGCCTTCACAATATATCTCAGCAGCCTTGTAATCTGTACTTATCAAGGTACAAGAGAACAAACGCTTGCAATATGGATAAGGTTGATCACAAAATCCGTGTGTTCATATTCCAACAATTTTGATTGGTCGATGTTGGCCATTTTTTTCAACGGATGAACTTTTTCAATCTAAGAATAAGAGAACTCGATCCAGTGATCATGTGTACCAAGTTTCACAACGATCGGCTTAGCAGTTTCAGAGGAGAAGATCGTTGAATATTTCACCTAAATTCAATATGTCCACCAAACCGTTCAGCCAATCAAACATATTTGCTTTCAGTACAACAGAACATGGCCTTCCCGATATATCGCAGTAACCTAGAAATCTGTATCTGGCAAGGTTCAAGAGAATAAGCCGTTGCAAAATTGGTAAAGTTTTTCACAAAATTCAAGATGACGGCCAAACCACGTGACCTAGGAGCAAAATTTTTACATATTCGTGATCGCCATGTCATATAGCATATATTTCATAACTTTTCCCGTCACATTCCTCTACTTGAAAATCCGACCATTTTGATTGGTCGATGGCGGCCATCTTTTTTAATGGATTAACTTTTTAAGTTATAAAATGGGAGAACTCAGTCCATTGATCATGTGTAGCAAGTTTCATAACGATCGATGTAGCGGTTTCAGCGGAGAAGATCGTTGTATGTTTCACCTAAATCCAATATGTCCGCCAAACTGTTCAGCCAATCAAAAATGTTTGGTTTCAGTACAACAGAACATGGCCTTCCCGATATATAGCAGTGACCTAGAAATCCGTATCTATCAGGGTTCAAGAGAATAAGCCATTGCAAAATTGGCAAAGTTTTTCACAAAATTCAAGATGGCTGCCAAACCACGTAACCTAGGGGCAAAATGTTTGCATATTCGTGATCGCCATGTCATATAACATATATTTCATAACTTTTCCGGTCAAAATCCGTTACTTGAAAATCCGACCATTTTGATTGGTCGATGGCGGCCATCGTTTTTAAAGGATGAACTTTTTGAGTCATAAAATGGGAGAACTCAGCCCATTGATCATGTGTACCAAGTTTCATAACGATCGGTGCAGCGGTTTCAGAGGAGAAGATCGCTGAAGGTTTTGAGCTAAATCCAAGATGGCCGCCAAGGCATTTGACCAATCAGAATCAACTTGGTCTATGCATTAGATCTTGTCCATTAGAATATATCCTGAAAGTTTGGGCTTAATCCGTCAGCTAGTTTCTGAGATATCACCGATACAAGATCATGTGGAATAATAATAAGAACTAGAGCTATGGATAGCTATAATGGGTTCAAAGCTCGAACCAGGCTCTTATTTCACGGGCATTATTCGAACATTGCAAGCCGAAGATGGCGGCCAAACTACAGGGCCCAGATAGCATTTTGATTGGCCGATGGCGGCCATTTTGTTTTACGTAGCAACTTCTCAATAAGATCGTTGAGAGACCCTGATCCATCGATTATGTGTACCAAGTTTCACAACGATCGGTGCAGCGGTTTCAGAGGAGAAGACCCTTGAAGGTTTTAAGCTAAATCCAAGATGGCCGCCAAACTCTTCTGCCAATCAAAAGTATTTGCTTTCAGTGCAACAGATCATGGCCTTCTCGATATATCGCAGCAACCTAGAAACCCGTATCTATCAAGGTTCAAGAGAATAAGCCGTTGCAAAATTGGTAAAGTTTTCCACAAAATTCAAGATGGCGGCCAAACCACGTGACCTAGGAGTAATATTTTTGCATATTCATGATCGCCATGTCATATAACATATATTTCATAACTTTTCCCGTCAAAATCTATTACTTGAAAATCCGAGCATTTTGATTGGCCGATGGCGTCCATCTTTTTTAACCGATGAACTTTATGAGTCACAATAAGCGAGAACTCTGTCCATTGATCATCTGTACCAAGTTTCATAACGATCGGAGCAGCGGTTTCAGAAGAGAAGATCAGTGAAGGTTTGGAGCTAAATCCAATATGGCCGCCAAACCATTCAGCCAATCGAAAATATTTGCTTTCAGTGCAACAGACCATGGCCTTCCCGAAATATCGCAGGGACCTAGAAATCCGTATCTATCAGGGTTCAAGAGAATAAGCCGTTGCAAAATTGGCAAAGTTTTTCACAGAATTCAAGATGGCGGCCAAACCACTTGACCTAGGAGCAAAATTTTTACATATTCGTGATGGTCATACCACAATGCATATATGTAGTCACTTTCCCCGTCCAGATCCGTTATTTGAAAAACCGACAATTTTGATTGGTCAATGGCGGCCATTTTGTTTTACACAGCAAATTTTCAAATCGCAATTTGAGAGCCGTAGATCCATAGATCATGTGTACCAAGTTTGGCGTCAATCGACCCAGCGGTTCTAGAGAAGAAGATCTTGAAAGGTTTTAGGATAAATCCAAGATGGCCGCCAAACCGTTCAGCCAATCGCAAATATTTGCTTTCAGTGCAACAGACCATGGCCTTCCCGACATATCGCAGTGACCTAGAAATCCGTATCTATCAGGGTTCAAGAGAATAAGCCGTTGCAAAATTGGCAAAGTTTTTCAAAAATTCAAGATGGCGGCCAAACCACGTGACCGAGCACCACAATTTTTGCATATTCGTGATCGCCATATCACAATGCATATATGTAGCCACTTTTCCCGTCCAAATCCGTCATTTGAAAATCGGACAATTTTGATTGGTCAATGGCGGCCATTTTGTTTCACGCAGCAAATTTTCAAAACATGATTTGAGAGCCACAGATCCATAGATCATGTGTATTAAGATTCGAGTCAATCGACCCAGCTATGGATAGCTATAATGGGTTCAAAGCTCGAACCAGGCTGTTATTTCACGGGCATTATTCGAACATTGCAAGCCGAAGATGGCGGCCAAACTACAGGGCCCAGATAGCATTTTGATTGGCCGATGGCGGCCATTTTGTTTTACGTAGCAACTTTCCAATAAGACCGTTGAGAGACCCTGATCCATCGACTAGGTATATCAAATTTCACAACGATCGGTGCAGCGGTTTCAGAGGAGAAGACCCTTGAAGGTTTTAAGCTAAATCCAATATGGCCGCCAAACCGTTCAGCCAATCAAAAATATTTGCTTTCAGTACAACACACCATGGCCTTGTCGATATATCGTAGCAACCAAGAAACCCGTATCTATCAGGGTTCAAGAGAATAAGCCGTTGCAAAATTGGTCAAGTTTTTCACCAAATTCAAGATGGCGGCCAAACCACGTGACCTAGGAGTAATATTTTTGCATATTCATGATCGCCATGTCATATAACATATATTTCATAACTTTTCCCGTCAAAATCTATTACTTGAAAATCCGAGCATTTTGATTGGCCGATGGCGGCCATTTTGTTTTACGTAGCAACTTTTCAATAAGACTGCTGAGAGATCCTGATCCATCGATTATGTGTACCAAGTTTCACAACGATCGGTGCAGCGGTTTCAGAGGAGAAGACCATTGAAGGTTTTAAGCTAAATCCAAGATGGCCGCCAAACTCTTCAGCCAATCAAAAGTATTTGCTTTCAGTGCAACAGATCATGGCCATCTCGATATATCGCAGCAACCTAGAAACCCGTATCAATCAGGGTTCAAGATAATAAGCCGTTGCAAAATTGGTAAAGTTTTCCACAAAATTCAAGATGGCGGCCAAACCACGTGACCGAGCACCACAATTTCTGCATATTCGTGATCGCCATATCACAATGCATATATGTAGCCACTTTTCCCGTCCAAATCCGTCATTTGAAAATCGGACAATTTTGATTGGTCAATGGCGGCCATTTTGTTTCACGCAGCAAATTTTCAAACCATGATTTGAGAGCCACAGATCCATAGATCATGTGTATTAAGATTCAAGTCAATCGACCCAGCGGTTCCAGAGAAGTAGATCTTTGAAAAAAAAAAAAAATTGAGGGTAAATCCAAGATGGCCGCCATGTCGTTGGGAAAATAAAGAAGCTTTACCCAAGGTGCAACACCTCTCTTGTCATGTTATCATGCCTCCAAGTTTCGACCGAATTGTTCCAGCCCTTTTCGAGTTATAGCGTCGACAAAATATGGCGGAATAATAGGAATAATAATAATCCGAACAAATACAAAAGGCTTCAAGCCATTCTGGCTTTGAACCCTAATAATCCGAACGATTTCAATAGGGGACCTACATGTAGGTCCCCTAATAAAAGTGCATTGTCAGTGGAGATCAAAGAAATAAATGAGAAACACAGAGGACATAAATAAGATTAAGGTCGATGGATTTATGGGCGAAGGCAAGATAGATGGGAAAAGGGGAAGAAACAAAAAGCAATTTTATAGAAAATTATACACCAAGTAGGAAACTCGTCCAATAGATTTGTAAGACTTACTATATATACGTGAATCACAAACACCCAAACTCGACCGTGATCAGTCCGCAGACATGAAGAGATCTTTACTCTTAAAGAGCTACTGGAGACATCGAAACATTTGAAAAATGAGAAAAGTCTGGAATCGGGTGGATACACTTCCGAATTTTATAAATTCGTTTCAACAGATATCAGGCAATACCTACTGAAATTTATGCTTATACATCAGGGGAACTGTCTAATCCTCAAAAGTACGGGGTCATCACATGTTTACCTGAAGAAGGAAAACCAAAACATTTACTAAAAATTGGCGTCACATCCCTTCCCTAAATGTTTCATATAATATAGGATCAACTGCTATAGCTTTCGGGATAATTTATTTTACCATATATTATTAATGAGGATCAAAAAGGTTTTATGACGGGAAGGTTTACGGGTGAGTCTGCCAGGTTAGTTCAGTATACTATGCAATTTGCTGCAGATTATCAAGTTCCTGGTATACTTCTCACAGACTTTGAAAAGGCGTTTGACTCGGTGAACAAACTATATGCACAAGCTTTACAATGCTTTAACTTCGGACCATCAATACAAGGTGGATTCACGTTTTCTATAATAATATTCAGTCATGTGTAATAGTGAATGGCTTTGCATCACGTTTTTCCTAAATATCGAGAGGTTGTCGTCAGGGAGATCCTCTTTCGCCATACATATTTCTCATATGTGCAGAAGTTTTGGCTGACATGCTTAGAATAAATGAATAAGGTTAAAGGCATACGTATTGACAACATAGAATACAAACTAACACAACATGCGAACGACACAACTGTGATCCTCGATGGTTCAGAAAAGAGCTTGAATTGCTGTTTGAATGTCCTTGATTTTTATGCTCGATTTTCGGGCTTAAAAATGAAAACAGACAAAACAAGGATTATTTGGATTGGTAGCAATAATAATGCAAATGTGCAGCTATAATATATTAAAGGGCACCTTGATTGGTCCCAAGGCCCATGTACCCTTCTCGGTCTTCACTTTCCTCTTAATCTGACTGAATTGGTAGAACGAAACTATGCAAAATATGATGAAAATTTCAAAGCCGGACAAATTAGCCAGGAAACAAGCAGTTAAGAAAGCCCGTGGTGGTGGAATGGGCATCCCGTTGATAAACAAAGTCATCCAGGCTCAAAGATGGTCTTGGTTGAGACGGATGTTACACCCAGATCCGAAATGAACAAGCCTTTTGTTGATGGAAAGTCCCAGAATATATAATATTTTGGAAAACGGTTCATATACTTTGTTAAATAACGTAATACCAGTGATGAAAAAACAGTTTTGGCGCAATGTCTTAAGAGCCTGGAGTTCCTTACAACAAAACCATTTATAAAGAAACTCCAGAAGATGCTTTTAAGAAGGAATTCCTTTGGAATAATGACCTTTTTAAAATGCGAACCGGCTTTTCATGTTTAAATGCTGGTTGCAGAAAGGTATTAAGTTTGTAAATGACTTAATAAATTCAAAAGGACAGGTTATGGATTAAGATGAGTTCAAAGCTGTTTACAGTGTGAATACCAACGTTTTAGAGTTTCACGGTGCACTTGAAGGAATGAGGAAGGTTTCGCGTAAGTGGTACTTCCATTCATACCTCCACACATATTTCTGTTAGTTAAAAATATGAAAGGGTGTAAGACTTTTTAAAAAATTCTAACAAATAGCTGTTTCGAAAAACCAAACGCAAATATAAAGTGGGAGAACTCTATAGGGCAGACCGTCAGTGAAAAAGAATGTAAAATATTAAACATCATTGCAGCTAAAGGCACCATCAACGACTCCACGCTGAGATGGTTTCTTTATTGAAAAGTTCATGGAATCTTGACTACAAACATTTTTTTTGCAAATAAACTTAACCCAGAGGTTAGCACTTTATGACCTTCTGTGAACAGAAAACATATGAGACGGTCTTACACTTACTTTGGAATTGTCGTACAATTAGGCCAATTTGGCAGCAAATAGAAGAGTGGTTTATGACAAAGGCAAATATTCGCGTCGAGCTAAGTGAGAGCACGGTTATGTTAGAATTGAGTGGGAAAAGATATAGTATACTGAATTGTATCATTATAACAATAAAATACAAGATATACGAGCAGAAGGTACGTCTGGAAAAGCCAAACATTGTTTATATCAAGAAGGAGTTACAAAAATTATTCGCCATTAATAGATATAATTGTTACGTAAATGGGGGACTAGGCTGGTTATAACTGTCTGTGGTCATCCTGCCACCTTTTATTGGAATTACCCACGACAGCTGACTGATGCCCATCTTATTAGAAAATTAGAATTTAATATGCGTAGTAATTATTCTGATATTCCCTTCAACTCAGATTATACTGCGTAGATCATCCAGCTGTAGAAAACAATATATACTCGTTGTTAACAGTCAGTCTATAGAGTATTAATTTCTCGGGGAAAATTCTGTGTTTCCCACTAACTATCTCCAATGTTATATCCACTGCAGTTTGAGGCAGGTCTGTAGCGGATAGAATACTAGAGTTTTTTTTGTCGCACTAACAGAAATGAAATAAAACTGTTTTAACATGTATATGGACAATAAGCTGGAGGCTTTCAAGTATCTGATATGAGTTACCGATAAATATACACTGTTACCAGTGTATCAATATACTTTATTAGCAATTAGTGCCGTACTTGACGCTAGTGCGCGTGATGACGTGCCTGCTGGTATTAACCATACCCCAAGTGGATTCGATGTCCCTTGTGATATGGGACCACGTGTCTGGTGAAAATGGTTTGGGAAACCCCAAGCCAAGTGATATTCTCTCTACTTATGCGAATGCGGTTTCGACTGGCACAAGTGGAAAATCCCCAACAGTGAGTCCAACGATTCCATTCCTGCGTGTCACCAGGAACAAGCATAAGGATGTGCGTAGCTCAAATTTGCTTCGAGGTACAAGGTCCTACCCACCTGTTGAGTTGTTTCTGACGCGACTGGATCCAGATACGCCTCCGGATGACGTACGCAGGTACGTTAAACGCAAATCAGGTGTTGATGTGCAGTGTGAGCAACTCACCACAAGATATGAATCGTATGCCTCGTTCTGGATTAACGTGAGTGGTCGGTATGCCAGGAACTTGCTCCAAGCGGATTACTGGCCTGATGAAGTTCTGGTGAGGAAATACTATCGGCGACGACAGAATGGTGAAAGTGGTACAGAGAGACGATCGGATAACTCCAGGTACAGAAACAGTCTGACAAGCAGGAGTATGGCGACGACACCCCTAGACGCCAGGAATATCGTTGGTTTAGTGATGATGAACGTGACTACTAATCGTACCATAATCCACTACACACGACAATGGATCTACACATAACGTCATTTAACTGTAAGTCGATTAAAACTTCTGTCACAGAGATTAAATCCTTGTGTGATTTAAGTGACGTATGTCTCCTGCAAGAGACCTGGCTTGTTAAATCGGATCTGGGAATGTTAAATTCTATACACCAGGACTTTTATGGACGCGGAGTATCTGCTGTAGACGAAACATGTCTGGTTAAGGGTCGACCACATGGTGGAATTGCCATACTGTGGCGGAAGTGCTTGGGAAATCAAGCCTCCTTTGTGGAATACGATGACTGTCGAATTGTTGGTCTCCGTATTGACGGTGGCAAATCCAAGCTTCTAATACTCTGTCTCTATATGCCTACGGACTGTCCACAAAACTTGGAGCTATTCGTTGATTACTTGGGCAAAGTGCGTGCCATAATTGATGAGTGTGATATCCCTAATGTTGTAATTATGGGCGACTGGAATGCCCACCCCTCCAGGGGTTTTGGTGACGAGCTCGAGCTGTTTTGCAGTGGTCATAATCTAACAATATCTGATGTTGCCCTATACCCAGTGACAGTTTTACCTTTGTCAGTGAAGCACATCTTTCAACATCATGGCTCGACCACTGTGTTTCATCTGGTCATGTACATGAATCTATTTGTGAGATGGCCGTTTTTTATGATTATGTAACGTCGGATCACCTGCCATTAACTGTGACTCGCGACTGGAATTTGTTGCCTCCCAATAGAAAGTCGTGAAAACTTAACATCTCGGTACTCAATTGATTGGTGTAAACTGTCTGATGTAGAACTGTCAGTATACACTAATACTGCTGTAGACAACTTGAATGATATCAGGATTCCACACGACGCCATTTTGTGTAGTGAACTTAACTGTGACATGCATCACGATCTAATATGTAATTATTATAATGATATCGTTAAAGCGCTCTCTTCAGCTGGTACTGCAACTGTGGCTAAAAGAAAAACTAGCAAAGATTATATTGTTCCCGGTTGGAATGACTGTGTCGGAGACTTACACGCCCATGCTCGGACTGCGTTCCTTCTATGGAGAGAACATGGCAGTCCACGCAGTGGGCCTATTAGTGACTACATGCAGCGCACCAGACGTCAATTCAAATATGCGTTAAGATCTCGTAAGAAAGAGGAAGAGACACTGCGTGCAGAGAAAATGGCTTGCGCCTATTCTAGGTACAATAATGACGAGTTCTGGAAAGAAGTTCGAAATGCTAATAGTAAATCATCGTTACTGTCATGTAAAATTGACACTGCCGACGGTGAGGAAGATATAGCCAACCTCTGGAAAGAGAAATTTAGTTCCTTATTGAATTCTGTTAAAACTGAAAAACATAAATCAGAGGTATTGCAGGCTCTGTCTGATAATTGTAGCTATTTTGATGTTTTACCCGTGTCATCACCTGATGTGATACGTGATTTAGTCAGTGATTTGAAGCTGGGTAAATCCCCAGGCCTTGATGGTCTGTCTGCTGAACACCTTAAATTCGCCTCTGACAAGTTATGTATACACCTTTTCCTTTGTATTAACTGTATGTTCCGTCATGGCTGTTTGCCAAATGAGCTTACTCACGTTGTTATCACTCCTATAGTGAAAAACAAATCTGGTGATATAACACAGTCGGATAACTATAGACCTATAGCTGTGGCCACTGTCATTTCCAAACTTGTTGAAAAATTCATGTTGCGATTATGTGAATCGCATTTGTATACGTCCGACGCTCAGTTTGGCTTCAAAGCAGGTCGATCTACGGACCAGTGCATTTATGTGTTACAAGAAGTAATTAATTTCTATTGTACTAATGGTAGCCCAGTTTATGTCTGCTACATGGATGCGTCCAAAGCATTCGACAGGGTAAATAACTGGACTCTGCTAAAAAAACTTATTGATAGAAAAGTGCCCATGTATGTTATTAACATTGTATATATTTGGTTTAACGTGCAACAGTTTTCTGTCAAATGGGGGAGTGCGTATTCTCTCCCCTTCTGTGTGACTAATGGTGTCAGGCAGGGTGGAGTTCTCTCCCCAACTCTTTTTGCCGTTTACTTACACGAGCTTGACTTACGACTATCTGAAGCCAAAGTGGGCTGTAATATAGCTGGTGTTTTTATCAATCACTTAATATATGCTGAAGATATGTGTTTGATCTGTCCATCAGCTAGATCGATACAGATTTTACTTAATGAATGTGAGATATACTCATCTTCACACGATATTATATACAATACAAAGACAACAGTATGTATGCTCTTTAAACCCAAGGGTTACAAGTTGTGCAACATTCCGTCTGTTAACCTTAATGGCATTGCCCTTGAATATGTGGAGAATTACTGCTACTTAGGCCATGTTATGTCATATGACCTAACTGACAATAAGGACATTGAACATCAGAAAAGGAAGCTATGTATACGGGCCAATGTTTTGCTAAGGAAATTCCATGCATGTACGAATCTTGTCAAAAAGGCACTGTTTCCGTGCCTACTGTTCCAATATTTACTGTTGTCAGCTGTGGCATTCCGATACCAAAAAAAACTATAATAGCTTACGTGTTATGTATAATAACTCATTTAGATGGCTTATGTGTTATAGGCGAGACTGCAGTGCTAGTAACATGTTTGTAACCAATAGTATTATGTCATTTGGAGAATTGATACGCAAGTCTATCTTCCGATTTAAAGAGAGAATTGTGACCTCTGACAATGCGTTGCTCATCACACTACAGATTTGTGATTTAACTGTTTTCTCACTGTTACAAGCCGAATGGAGGGAGAGACTGTACGGACCATTGTGAGTCCCTGTAAATAACCTACATCCCACTATGTATGGACCACTGAGTCTGAAATAAAGTATTATTATTATTATTATTATTTATTACAAATATATTTGTATACCTGCAGATACTGCACATGCATTGACTTAAGAAGAAAAAATATCAATCATATAAAAAAAATATCACTTACCGTTCTTCGCTTCGTTCACTCTGTATTCTTTTGCCAAGGTATTGCTTTTTGTTTAACCCCGTACACTGTTATCAAACTTCACTGTCTGTCTCATGTTGAAGCTTCCATACATACGAGATTACCGCCCATCAACTTAGATCGTCTGTTTGTCTTACAGGGGTAATAACTCATCATAGCTGACATACACGAGCACGTTTATGATATTTACTGCCTGTTTCACATGAAGATCTTTCAAACTAATGTGTAGTATAAATATTGAGGCCACTTGTACTTTGTGCTGAGTCCGCGTCTTGTCTGTGGACTTTAATTGTTTCATCGCATATGTGATTTAGTTAGCATATGTGATAACAGTGTAATGTGATAACAGAGTATACAAACGGTCCGCCGTTTTGAGTGTTTCAGGTTGACGTTGTTGTTACTGAATTCATCTCGCCAGTAACGAAAAGTCTAGTGAAAGCGATCACGTTCCCAACACATCGTCGGTTCAACTAAGGAGGGATCTGATTTTTGCTGCACACTGTTCCTGGTATTTGCCAATGTTTGAAAATAGACAATAAGCTATTTGACTTTCTTTGTGGCTGAAAAGAGGATGCCAGGATCTATCTTCATATGTTTACTGCTGCCTCTTCTGACTATTGGACTTGTTCACGATGATTTACTGACCCCAGAACAGCTGCTGAAGCTGGACGATTATATAGAGGCCGTAATGGCTTGTCGGAATGTCCCCGGTCTTACTCTCGCTGCCGTTCAAGGTGACAAGGTACTCACCAGAGCTTACGGTAAAACGGATCTTGAGAAGGATATAAACAGTACCTCGGATTCCATCTTTTGTATCGGTTCTGTCACCAAAGCTATGACAACGGCTCTCTTGTCCAAGCTAGTGGCATCAAAGTTTCCAGAGTAAGTAACCTTTTCAAAAACGGAATGTCGATTCAGCTGAACACAAAACACGCACAAAATCAAGGTAATCTGTTCTGCGAAGCTTGCAGGTTAATTATAGAGGGTGAATTCAACTGTCCCTTTCTCGGGTACAACATACGCCGCTCGTCCAGTGAAGTCACTTTCTTTTTTCACGTCGAATCTTGGGCCACAAAAATTTATTCAGTAAGCCTCAATTGTGGCACACTGAAGGTTTTGACATTAATTTGGAGATTCTTTTGAGGGGTCAGCTTATCTTATTTAGGACAACTATAACCTATATCCATTCAAGCTTTACATACTCGTTAGATTTTTTTAAACACACATTTTGGGGAACATGGCAAATACACTCTGACAATGTTGTGCCTTTATACATCGTATGTAGTTTGAAAGCTGGTCTAACTGGGACACAGGTTCTAAAGCATTTGGACGAAATAACGTATATAATTTTCCTGTCTCACTCAACAGAACTGTGTGGGACACAAAGTTAACGTCCATTTTAGGAGATTCATTCAAGCTTGATAAAGATGACATTACACAATCGGCAACTCTGAGGGACATTTTGTGTCACAGAAGTGGAAAGAGCAAGGGTGACGTCGCCATATTCGCTGGGTATCCGGACTCTATTACTCGGGCACAGATGTCCATGTGAGTAATCTCAATGGAACGTAGAATACATAACATCTGAATAATAACTATAAGGTTTGATGTCAGATTGAACTACTTCGAGTAAGTTTGAGAAACAATTGCATGGCGTTAATGTAACACAGTAAAATTTCAGTTTGGTGAATCGAAACTAATATATAACAAAAAATTCACTTTCCTTGCAGACGTCTTCCTCACCTTCCAGCATCAGATCCTTTCCGTTACAAGTTTGATTACAATAACTGGATGTACTTCTTGGCGGGTTACGTGACAGAGGTTCTCGCCGGAAATGGTGATACATGGGAAGACCTGATGAGGACGAATATATTTCAACCACTCGGAATGGACTCTACAATTTACCTGAGGGACGTGCGAAACCAACCGGATGGAAAATTTGCCCTGCCCTATGTATACATAGACGATGCCCATCATCGTATTTCTCTGGATGTGTTCAGGTATATGCCTGAACAGCATAGAATTTCTTCCACTTATCTACAGTCAGCTCAAAGGGCACTTGTCCGTACTGAATCGCACTCGAATGGATATACCGAAAGTTAGAATATATACCAGATACATGAAACACCATCCTCAGCCAAAAACTGTACCAGAAATATATACAGCCAGCAACACCAATAAATGGCGCTGAAGTAAGACCTACACCATGCACCCCATCACAATGTATTAACTTTGGTCAATAATATTAATTAGTATTGAGCCAGTATCAGCACTTATCTGTTAACACCAACAGTGGTGTTGACTAAGAAGTGAAGGTGTTGGTCAGCACCAATTTTGGTAATAACTGGCATCGACACATGTTTTTTAGTGTTTACATTGGTCAACACCAGCCCTCAACACACTCAAAAGGAAGAGTTTTGAGCTAGCACTATTTTTCTGGCTGTGTAAAGCGTTTATTTAAAGTCGTTTCAATGCTTTGTATTTCCAATTATATGTGTGCCAGTTGCATTTCGTTCGTAGAAAGTGATTAGTCTGGAGGTAAAGAGAAACGCTTTTTTGAGAAAAACTGTAAAGTTTTAATTGACTTAGGATGGCGAGCTTAGGATGCATTGCAACTATCTGCTGTAAGCTTGTGATCGTTTTCATTCCGTTTCCTTTGGGTCCTGATATCTCCATTACATATTTTAATTCATTGCAGTTTTAATTAATGAAAATGGCCAGTTTAGGGTGCATTGAGAAAACCGAAAATTTTACGCCAACCGAGACAAAAATTACTGACACAACTTACCAACGTTTTACTGAAATATTAATTCTTTTCTCTGAGATTTAATGAAAACGTGAACAGTTTAAAGTACCAGTAAATATCAAGAAAGAAAATCGCACCAATTGCCCGTGTTGATCACATGCAGTTATAGAGATTTAATGAAACAATATTCGGGTAAGTATAATTTGTCCATACCATGAGGGTAGTTTCGAGAATATTGCAGACAAGAAGATCAATAATTATGTTTATCTGATCATATGCGGACTCGTATGATAGAATGCAATACATGCAATTTGCTATACAGAAGATTTTTGGATATGTTTAATTGTTGCTGGTATATTGTTCTTCAGATTACACCCGGTAGAATCAGCAGGAGCTGTTTGTACGAATGGAAATGACATGGCAAAATGGCTACAATTCCTTTTACAATCTGGAAATGCAAAACCCCTGAATGACCTCGTTGACGCCAAAGCATTCAATGACACAATGAGACCATCTGAGCTGATGTATTCAGGAGGGGGCAGATTGTACATGCCGACATATCCAGTTGAACACGTTCCATTTGGCTATGGCCTAGGCTGGATGATAGCATCATATCGAGGTAGGTGTTCGGCTGTCGATAATTCTGCGGAAATGTCACATTCTAGATATCGAAAGTGCACAATGATTGGGTCCGAGCTGTGTTGTCTAAGACACCATATCAAAGGCTAGTGAAACAAGCTCATCTCTCGAGTTGAAAAGCCGTTTCTCTAAGGTCCAAGCTACCAGGTGTTATTCCATTGTACCGATATATTCTTCTTGCACTTTAAGTGCATTTAATTATAGGTTTATTTCGAAGACATTTTCACCTGTAAATGATTGTAACATGTCTTCTAGCCAACATTCAGAAGAAGATGCTTAAATCTTCTAGAAATTACATGCAATGAATTCTTCATCTTTATTCAAGATCCCTCTCTGTCCCTAGTAACCTTATACCCCCTGAGATATGCCTCAAATAAGATCATAGATATCTTTCAATGTTTATGTATATTTCATGTTCCTCGTTCCTGTGGGTGTCAAAATGCGTATCTCGATGACTCCATTGCTATGGATGTTGACAGGACCAAAGAGTGCGGTCTTACCCGGAGTACCGGTCGTACAAATTTATGCCGTTTTGACTCCAAATCCTTCCTCACTTCTGGGATTCCCCTCTTATACTACCCTTAGCACATTTCTTGGATTCCCTTCTAATATTACCCTTATCACATTTCGATGACGGAAGATAGCGCCACAAATAATACAGTGAGTTACGTCTAAATTTTATGTTCCCAGCCCCCTGTAGACTTATGCGCCCTTTCTGAAATTTGTTTGAATTAAGGCACTTTCTCCAACCCGGAGCTAGTCTGACAAGAGTCTTTTTGAAAAAAAAAATAGTAATAAAAATTCCGGCCCTCAACGGGCGTGAGATGACCTGCTTAAAACATTTTTCTCTTAGGTTACCCACAGTAACCGCAATCTCATCCTGAAGAAGCGAGTTTATGTAATATCTGACGACTTAAGCTCACTTACAGTTGTATTTTATGTGCTCATTGAAGAATATCAGAAGATATGAAAGCGCATTGAGCGAACTACATCATCATAAACACTCGTCATGCTATATCTGTATAGTGTTTTATCTTGATGTAACGCTTAATTGTGTTATTGCAGGTCGACATCAGGTGTATCACTCTGGAGGATTTTTTGCGCACACATCTCTACTGAGGCTCTACCCAGAGCTAAAAACTGGGCTGTTCGTTAACATCAATGGACAAAATGACGACGGGGACTCAAAAACCGCTATCTTATATTATTTGGCTGATATTTTGTTTGGTGAAGAGCCTTGGCTGAACAGTACAACGGCATGTACATTCCCAGAACCGTGGACTAAACCTTCAGAACACAATACAACAACGGAGCTTGTCTACGAACCACAGCGCCCGTTGAAGGATTATATCGGGATCTATGGAAATCAGTTCTATGGGGACATGCACGTTTTCGTCAACACGACAGAAGTTGTCCTTCAGGTTGAAATGGGACGTAATATTCGGGGTATTCTGATTCCAAGAGAAAAGAAAGATGCGTTTTCATGGAACCTTACCGGTATCTTCTGGTTTATGTCTGCAGGACAGGGAACAAAACGCGACAGACTTCATTTTTACAGTTCTGATGGAGACAGGTTAGATATTTTAAATGTTTCCATACTTGGAGAATCGATTCATTTCGATCGAAATATCCGATTTGATGGCACGCCCGCAGGAGCTGCAAGTACGTGGTCAGCCTGTTACCCGTTGACGCTTCTTTTTGTGTTATATTTGTTGGTCGATTCTGAGTCAGTGTCTGTCAGCAAATTTGTTTTATTTTGAATCTTTTGTTAGACCAACTATTCGAAACGCGTTGTCAGCGATAATGAGTTGCCATGAACGCCATGTTGATCATCTGGCATCACAGAAAACTGTCGAGCGGTAATAATCTCTTGTGATAATCCAGCCTATGTTTATTTCAATATTCATCTCACAACTACAAGTACATTGATTCCAGTGATACAGAACTGATATTCCGATTATTCACGTGGATATGAACCGTAGTTCTTCCAATTCTCTCCACGAGCCAATGAAAATATCGGTCTGTTTTGAGAATTTAAATTAACCAACGAAGTACTTTAAAGCTGTAAGATATCCCATATCCATATCCCAATACTATTCCATTATGTGGGGAAGACGGCTGTCTACAGAACGTGTGATCTGACGTCTACATTAGAGCCTTGGCGAAATACCCCAATGATAGACCGTGTTTATGCCGAAGACCGTGTCTATACAGATATTGAATTATCAGTGCATTTAAAGAATGATGATAACCTATCATGTGATATATATAATCCCATGAAAGGTATTAAATTCGATCAGGTGCACGTGGCTGTCCTATATCCTTCCTGTATTGGACGGCAGCAGCTGTATTTGACTGCTGTTGAAACCTGTATTGGACGATTGTAAAGTGAAGACAGCTCTTGTTCGTACATGTACATACTGCCGGTGTGATGGATAAGAATGTCCTGGTGATTAGTGTCCCTTTCCATATCATTTTCTATTGCAACCAAGGACGGACACAATGTGGAGAAACGTGTCCTAGCTGGGTTGGAAGATAGGACCCGGACAATCGTAGCCACTGGACATTCTTAGCCTCTACACCGGCTCTCACTCCATAACAGTTTTAATTTTAAGGCAATCATTATATGTTGAGGCCAATATTATTTTCTATTGTATGCCTCCTCTTCCTGTTTGTGTTGAAAATTCGTATTGGGCTCGCCTGCTGCGTCTCGTCAAACACTGGACATTAGATAAAAATCAATATTGGACATTGTATAATAATCTCATAATATCGCATTATCAATGATTAAGAGAGAGAGAATTAAGGTTTCAGCTATACAGCGATATCAATGATTAACAGTAATTCGATGTTGTATGTTTATATTATTATGGTGGTCATATTTCCACCGAATGATTTAAGGCAAGTGAGCCAACTAAGGTTACAACTGTCATCTGAGTTTTAGTACTCACGTTAAATGGTCAACGCTGGTGACAATATAGTTCATATACCATCTGATTGTGTGGATTGTATCTATCTTGATTGACGAGCGATAAATATTTTCAACAATAAAATATGCAGCAACGGTCACGATTGATATTTACGCGTAACCATGCGCGACCCGACTAGTTTCTTGGCCTGCGCATGAATGACAACCAGTACAACATCTGTAAGTTTTAACAAAATAATGCTATGCAAGTTGAATCATGTTTGATCCTCGTTTTATACAATTGTATGTCGGCAGATTATAAATCATGGCCAGGTTTTTCATGTGCATGGTTTTTTTAATAAATCACATCGACATGCGCAGCTTCCCTTATTTGGCTGCATGAAAAATCCAAACCTATCGGAAATAGACGAATTAGAATTGAAATTACCAGGTTGTATTTCATGGACTGAGTATGTAATTCAATAACTCTATTGTGACGGATTTACATTACATCCATGGTCCAATTATTCAGTATCACTATTATTATTGGACAATGCGAATATTAGTTATGAAACATCAGTCGACTTATACCCTGTCTCTCGGAAATATAGGACCAGAGATCAAAGTTGAATGGTTTGGGTTTGGAATTACGGCGAAGTGATCATCAGTTTTTGGATATTCCATCAAACCCATGCAGAATGTTTGCCTCCGGTAAGATGCTTTGTTTGAGTGAGTGAGTGAGTGAATAGGGTTTAACGTCGCTTTCAACATTTTTTCAGCTATATCACGACGGGGAAGGGAAGGGAAGGGAGGGGAGGGGGAGGGACAGGGGCACCTACTTGTAACAGAGCAGATCTAATGCTGCCATTTTATAGTGCTGTCCCACTGAAATATCATGCCGTAGGCAGACATGACACCCCACTCAGTCACATTATACTGACACCGAGCGAACCAGTCCTTGTTCTATCCTCTTAATGCTGAGCGTAAGCGAGGGATGCTTTGTTTGAATGTTTGATGTTTGAGCTGCATGATATTTCATTTCCATTGGCCTCAAAGGTTGTACATTTGATCTATTTTCTCCTTATTCGATAATTCGAAAATACCAACGATAAATTATCCAGTCATTCTCGTGGGACAGGGTGTCCCGCAGTATGCTCACAAGCCGGGAACTAGTTGGTTGACCTTTTAATATTGGTGATGCTGTATATTATTAGATAGTATTTCGTTACTAGATTCATCCACGTGCCCTCTTGTTTACCGTATGCAATTTCTACGACTCGATGGCGGTAACAAATACGAGTACTTCTTTCTAAATTCAAACAATACTGTATCCTGTCACCTGGGTTAGTTTTAGACGAGACCCGTTATTTACAAATAAAGAAAAAAACAAAACTCAAACTATTGTGGTTTGAATGCAAACGTCGAGTGATAAAGCTGATTCTAACTCAATATTGGTCAGTTGTATTCTTAAATACGAATAATTGATAATTTGGTATGGTGTATAACTAGGCACGAAGCGAAAAAATAAGAAATGATTTTTGAAAGGGATTATTCTCTGAATCTCATATATTCAGATATCGGAGTATTTATTGTTGACTTTAAGGCCTACATGGCTCATAGAAAGCAATATAGTTGACAAAGACATCGAAAACAGAGTAAACAAGGCTCTGTTCGCCTTTAACGATTAAATTATAGCTTTCCGTTTGTCCTGAGGCCAACTCGTGCGCTGACTTCGTGTGATGGGGTATAGCTCTAAATGTGAAGTTTTTACAGTACATCAGCATCGCTTTGTGAACCCTTGTTGTGACCGATCAGTTTCTTCAAACTACAGACACTGATTATACCGATATATGACTTACACACAATGTTCTCCATACGTGTCCAGACTAATGTCCAAGTTTTTCCTAGGAAAACAAATCAGGATATTGGTTGCTGTTACTTTATGAATCTGATACAAGTTTTTCATGTTTATCTAGAGTCTCTTTGCAGCACTTTAGATTCATTGTTTTCTAAGTGATGTTTCCAGGGTATCGACAGCATCACAGAAATAATATGCCTTCAAATATTTCGTAGTTAATCTCAGAGTCAAGCTTACGAGACAGACGAGCACTCAGCTAGTATCCGTTTCTCCTTTGTTGATAATCCCATGTATCGTCATTTAAAAGGTCGGCAACATATTCTACGTTCGCCTAAGACTGTTGTCGTTCTGAGTGTGCTTCAATATGTACCAACAAAGATACGGTGCTATAAGTCTTACTTTCCTTGGTATCTGGGTAGGTATCTTAATTTTATCAACAAACTCTATGTGACTGTTCATTTGTTGTCTGACCTGAATTGCCACAGTTGTCATAATAATTGTGCATTTGTAAGGATATGCCCATATTCACGAATTAATCCATAGATACACATATTTCATAAGTTTCGGGGCCAAAGCTGGGCTACATTTCTTCCGTTAATCCAGGATTGCGTTTGAACGGTTTTCCATTAGTAGATCTGAACACGACGTCAAACCTTAATTCTATCTGTCTCTCTCTCTATTCGTAGATATTTCCTGATTAAATCGCCATATGGGTGATTCACAGGTTGAACAGAAGCTTGTATTACTGCCATTTGAAGCAGCTCTTAATGTAGCTTTTATTTGGCGTTCTTTACTGGATCTAATGCATGGTATGGCATGAGTGGCTGACAGCGGAAAAACTCCATACTTCTGTACTCTCTAAAAAAAAGTTGAGTGAAATTTCACTCAAGTAAGAGTGGAAATTCATCCCACTCAATACTTGAGTGAAATTTTTCACTCAACTTGTTACTTTTCACTCAACTTGAGTTAAATGCACTCAACTTGAGTGACATTCACTCCAGCATAAGAGTGGAAATTCATCCCACTCAAGTTGAGTGAACTTGAGTGGTTTTAACTCAAGTTGAGTGAAAAGTAACTCAAGTTTGAGTGAACAGGTACATTTCACTCAAACTTGAGTGGAACAGTTCATTTTTTTAGAGAGTAGTCGCTAGGTAGGAGCCCAACATTTTTTTTATTTGTTGGAGAACAACGGCGTCTTCATTGTGTCGCGAACAATCCATTTCAATCTGCAAGTTTTTTTCTGTTCCTCAGTTCATAATCAGGATTGTTATTTTATTTTCGGTTCAGACCTGTTCCTTCTCGTGAACCGACTAATGAGATTTCACCTATCACGAGCGAGGACTCTAATGTGTAATCAAATCGCAATGATAAAATATTCTCGCCAGCAGGTTTGAAATCCTCAAGATATCGGGGTAATGGCAGTGTCAGGTATAATAAGCTGATGTCACGGGAATGGTGGTATTGGGAGACATTACGATGCCTCGCTATGTCAACGTTTAGGCTGATGGAATACCACATGATGACCGTAGCTTGCATATGTAATGGCGGTGGGGGTGATGGTGGTGGCGGGGAAGGATGGCGAGGTCTGAATTTCGTATGAAGTTATCCCAATGTTTGTTGAAACTGTCACTGATTGATCGAATGATATCTTAGGATATATACGAGTGATTGTTGTGCAACGATAGCCCTCTCGTCATGCATTAACCCTACCAGGCGGGGGTGGGGTGGGGAGGGGAGGGGGGGAGGTGGCAAAATGCTCTTCCAGGCCCTCCCGGCCACCCCTAACAAACTGACTGTGCCATCTCCGGAACGACAAAACTGGAGAACTAAAACTCCGTGACTTTATAGTTTATCATATTGGGGTCATTTTGAGCCTATTTACATATCCCCCGAGCAGAGAATCATGGGTAAATTCAAGATGGCGGTCAAGTGGGGTACCAGAAAAGTGATGTTTTCGTCACATTTCTTCAAAATTTCTGCTTTTCCGAGATAAGTGGGCAAAAACTATTTTATGTTGCAGTTTTTGCGGAGAAATTGCATAGATAAAAAATTCCTTTTTTGAAAATGACGTCAGGGGGGTAAGAAAAATAATTGGGGGGGGGGGGTTGGGGGGAGGGGGGTGGCAGGCCTGGACAGGTCCCAAAAAGCCCAGGCCAGATATGGTTAATTTATTGCATCTATCCGACACACCCAATTATATTTTATTAATTATTGTGAGAAATACGACCAAGACCAATACACCTATTATCAAAAATATTATTTATCCACGATTACAAAAAAATATTTTTGTCGCGAGACTTTCGCGAGACTTTTTATCCGGGGTTCGGTCAATCTGAAAATATCGGTTAGAATTCGGCGGAGACATGCAATAATCCGCGCGAATAGGTCAGACCGAAAAAAGCTAAATGAAACTAAGATATATGCAATTTAACTATTTGTCATTATGTTTGAGATGAAGTTTATTAGATTTTTGAGAAAACGGGTTATAAAACCTGAGTTTTGGGAGAGAGGTCTTTACGACCTAGGGCCCCAAATCAAAATAATTAACCAATTCACAACGGTAACGACCCCTTGTGCTATCAATGTGCACATATATGCAACTGTATCCATCCACCTCTTTCAGTGTAACTTCATTACAATGACTGAGCTACGTACCTTCATAGCCGGCGCCACTTTTGATAACATTCAAATAAACGCCCATGTTTATAGCAGTTGTATGGTGAAAGTGACCTCTAAAATATTATATGGTGTTACTGGACTGCTTGGTCCATGGTTTATGGTAACTTGATTAGTTCAGAGCACAGTACCGTGTATACTTAAGACATAAAGTTAAGGGAATCATATAAATATCATAAAATTACTAGTAATAAATGCTTGTACTATGTTTAGCACTTTATTTGTATACACTGAAAAAAATACTCCGTTGATTCCGTTGCTGGATTTGAGGGAGTTACTTCGTTTGTTTTATAGGAGTACTCCGTTCTCATAAAGGAGTACTCCGTTCTCATGAAGGAGTACTCTGTTCTCATGAAGGAGTACTCGGATGTTTTCAGAGCGTGACCCCTTCACTTCCTGTCAACCACCTACAACGGTGTCACTCAGTTAATCCTTTGTCTTCGAGCGACTCGTGGAATTCTATTGGTTAATGGTGACGTGTTCGCAGTTTTGCTCGCCTGTTTCAAATCGACAAGCCGCCATGTTTATTGCAGAAGTCCTAACTTATCTGGCTGAATAGAGGTAAGTTTTCAGTCTTATCTCCTAAATTTTATTTGTCTGTCCATCTATCCGCCATTTGGTCACATTGTAAACATATTTGAGGGAGCTCGTAGTCAGCAGTATTTACTTTTGTTTGGCCTAGTTTTGCTACATTTATCCAATTTTAAGCTAACATTCCTGAATCGCAAGCATAATATATCTGAATCATCCTATCTGTTAAATAATTTTAATTGCATTGATAGCGCTCCCCATTGTTCACGCTTGATGCTTAAAATTATGTCCGACAATTATTTGTCAGTATGTGTCGAAGGGTGGGGCGGGGGGGGGGGGGTCAGCCCCGGGTTAAGTCTCGGGCCGACGGCAAGACAGTAATGGTTCAGATGTAATAAAAACCCAAATTGAGTGTCAAAACTTGGGCCATATTTCAGGTATTTACAAATAGAAAATAATAATTTATTACTTATTCCATGCCCAAGTTCGTTAAATTTTGATACCGTAACATATGTACCGCGCGTTCTTAATTTTTTGTTGCGGCGTCCGTAGGAAAATCGTGTTTAATCTTTGCAAAGTTGTATGATCTACTTTGGCGATTAAACACGGTAACTGGTAAGATTGATACATTTACTTTTGTATTTAATGAAATTAGTATCTAAACAGGGCACATGGAATGTTTCAGATAAATATCCTTCCTTCAAATCATTCATACACTCTACCGGTTCATGTGCGGTTGAGGGTCCAATTTCGACAACGAACATCATAATTGGTTTGCCGTGACAATAGCACGATGCCGAACTCAATGTAGATAATTCATTAGAGTATTAAAACCCGATTATCTATGACAATGCCTTGAGTGTTAGATTTCCCTGAATTCTATCTTTTATTTACGTGGTTGGCCACATTTTATAGGGCCTTGGCATAGCCTATAACATTTACATAGATAGACCCGTGAATTGGAATGTCTCACATTGATGATGGCGTTAATAATGATAATCAGTTAAACCATGCATCATTATTAATACGACTATGTCTCTCATTCTATGTGTATTTGAAGGTGCTGTGGATTCAGTCCTGTGAGCTGATATATTGCACAGATCATACCAAGATAAGCAATGAAGAGCAAATCTTGGTATCAGTATGTATGAATCTGTTAAACCGGTGCACATGTACGTGTATACGTTTTGTGTAAGAGAGTAGGGGAGTGGGTGAGAGGGTACATTTAAGTATTGTGGCCAATCCATTCTCCGTTTCAAAAAATGTTTCCGCTTTCACATTAATCACCAACTTGTGAAGAAACATCATACCATATATTATTGCATATTCAGATCATAATGTAGATTTCTTGTGGCATACACAGTAATGATATGATGAGCCAGTTTACCTTTTCTTATGTAAATAGTATAACCGGGAATGCAAGTCTTACATATGCAAGATAGTGTTTACTCTTGCAGTTTTAACAAAGGAAATTCATCACCCCCACATTACATATGTGATAATTTTCCTCAAATTGCAAACAAATGTGGTACTTCTCAGTGTTTCCTGGATGTGTAGGGAAATATATATTGTCTGTAAAATGTGACAAATCAGTATCTGTTTGGTACTATATCTTTATATGCTGTGCTTTTATACATTGCATTTTTGTGCACCCACCAAATGGTACTTGCTCAAGGGAACCAGATGCCTACACAATCAACATTGTCTGTAGGAACTTGAACCATTGGAAGAGTATCATTGAAAGAAACTGGACATTTGGAGTGTGTTCGGGTATTGAATGGAATACATGCAGAGAGAATCTACTGCAATCAGACGGTTTTTAAGTTTTGGGAGTTTGCAATCTGTGTAGTGAATGACCAAGATGAAAATAACCAATCCACATTTAGTGGATAAACCAGTGAGGAGATAATGTAATTACGACACCCTCACATCAGGACATATGGAATTACTATAAGCGGTGTTCTTGGGAGACTGTGTTCTTGTGGAACTCATGACTGTGTGAATTTCACCATTAGACAATTGAGGGATGAATTTTGCTTCAGCAGTCACGTGTACTGAGACCGAACAAGCGGGTAGATATTTTGCATTGTGTGCGTGTGCATTCTTGATGCTTAATGTGGATAATCGATTTAGTCCCCATGGTAAATTTTAAGGAGTACATACTCCAACTTTAATGCATAGCAAACTGATCATGCAAGTTTGATATGTTGAGTATAAGATATATTTGAAATAAAATGGTTGTTGAATTTACATGATTTATTAACATTTTAGTCTGTTTGCATCTTGATTGTTGGACTGTGATGATCAATGGAATAGGGTGAACTCTGTCTAAACCAACACAGGTAAAAAATTGCAAATGTGCAAACAATAGGGAACGGTTTCCACCTGACTGCCGTATTGGCCCCAAATGTGGCTGGTTTAGACAGGATTCACTGTGATTGCATAGCAATGGAAATGCCACAGTAACATCCTGGTGGCATTGTAGAACCTGTAAGCAGTATTTCTGTTTAAATGTGACAAACATTTGAATAAGGAATTAATTCTGCAGAAATGTGGAAATACTCCATTACAAGTAGCGGAGCAGTCCTTTCTGGCAGGAACGGAGTGGACTCCTGTATGACCAGCATGCCCCAACAACGGAGTTGTCCTTAAAAACATCGAAGCACTCCGTTGAAATGGTTCATCGGAGTTGACTCCACTAATTATCCACTCCGGTGAAACATCGGAGTACTCCATGAATTGCCACAGAACGGAGTACTCTGCTGTTTACTCCTTTGTATACAACGGAGTATTTCTTTCAATCTAATTTCAGTGAACAGCTACCTCATCAGTAAGTTGATCGGAGATGGCCGCCGAAACAGAGGACTTATGATTTTTAAAAGACAAGCACAGAATGGAGCTGGGTCATCAAGTGCGAAGAGAGCCAGCATTATCAAGATAGCCATAATCTATCACATGAACAAAAGAGCCGGCTTAGGCCGATTGAAGGTTGATGATTGATAAAGCTAGTCGATTATGGTTCGTTGAGGATAAGCGCCATTTCAGAGATTCAGATTTCAGCCGTCGTACAAAAAATAATCTCCGCATCAATAATCGAAAGACCTGTTACACTGAACAATTCTCAGCAATTCCGAACAGGGATAAAATGAAAATAAATATGAACACAAGCACATTACCGTGCTTGCGATAGAGGAGCGGTCAAACGTTTTCATTGATGACAAAAGACATCATACGTTCATGGTCGTAAATCCTATTCACTGACAGGTATTATTTTATTTTGATGAATTTCATATAATTCATCAACGAACACGTGTCAAGAATTTCATTTCCATATCGATATAATGTTGTAATTGTTTGGAAACGATAAAGATCTTCCTTTGGAGGTCTACTGTATTGTTTCTCAATGTTTGCTTTGCTCGACATTTTAACATGTTGGATTCTCCTATGATTATTTGGTAGTTCAATTTATACATATACCGGTATCTTGGAATGATTCCAAGCCATGCATCAGAAGTGACCGCTCTCAAGCGGCGGTTGGGAGGGGGATCGTTATTCACTTAACTTTATAAGTACAATCTTCTTTCTCTTTTCCCAATGTGTTTACCCCAGTATTTATGCATCTCTATTTTTAGATGGTTTATGGAATGACAAATGCCGGTTATAATACCACAGCACGTAAGTATACAAAAGGTCCAGTTTTCGCTAGGCCTATGTTGCTTACATCTCTGCTCTAGTTGTCCACATCAACCACAACGCTACCTACCATGCCTACCGGTTCTCTGTTGCAATATTGCTCTGTTGTATAGTAACTTTTACAGAATGTTAAGAATGGAATTGCAATTCGTCGATAGGAAGTAATTTTCATCAACTCCTGCACAATTCAACACTAGCTGTAATTACCGACCCTATTGAACTTTTCTTTAAATAAGATTAATCTGGTTCAAGAACATAGTTTTCCGACGTTTTAGTTTGTCAGATATTATATCGTATTGAATTAGTCCCTTTATTTATTTTCATATTATTTAATGTAATATATCGTAGGATTAACTGACTGGACAGGGGTGCAACATACCAGTAAGACGTGTCTAATTTTGGTTTGATTAGGATAGATTTGATGGGTGTTCGGGCTGTCTTTATGCTCGAATCTGGTCGGGGTTTTTTTCTTCCTGTTCTTCACCACACAAAAATCCAATCTGAAAGACTGGGCAGATAATTTGGATAGATCTGCCGTACTTGACGAAGTCGCGAAATAGATGAAATCTTAAATAACTTCCAGAGAAACGAACGCTGCAACAGATAGTATATGTAGGCTCATTTTAGATGTACACATTAAAATATATCCATGCACAGTCAAATTATTAACCTTCTTACAATCTTAAAATACGATAATATACCTTCTTGTTGTTAATCTCAACGTTACACAATAAATGTCGCCTATGACTTTCCTGTATAACAACACATATCTACCAATGTTATGACTCAGAATTATTACGGTAAAATTTAACAAGCAGCCAGAGGATGCTAAGCCCCCCGCCGAAATGGCAGCAATATTTTTTAGCATTGTTGCTCTCGGGGGATATACATCAGGGAGGCAACTGCTACTTCATAGGCGCTGGATGCGGAAGGGTCCTTCTGCCTTCCCAAGTTTTAAAATCAACTCAGAGCGGTTGACTGAACGTTTACTGCTTCTGTAATATAGTTTCCATGCAGTGAAGCATGGAAATTATGTAACCCGAGAAGCGACCCCAAGCGACATCTCAAGGCATATTATCTGCAAACCAAATTTGACGAGAAGCTGAATGCATCCTCAACCTATTGTCTGGAAACCAAATTTTAAATCTGCCACCAGGTGTCGCCACCTGTAGGCGCAAGTGGGCGAAATGCAATCCCAATTGATCATCTCATGACATGGTGTATCAGCATACGAACTTTGGGAAGAATCTGAAAAGGGGTTATTGCCCGGAAACCAAATTTAGATTTGTATGCACAAGTGTGCGAAACACAATCCCAAGTGACATCTTATGGCATATGAATACCAAATTTGAGAAGAATGCGATGAGCAGTTGTCAAATTATTGCCAGAAACAAATTTCAAATTTTTCCACCAGGTATCGCCAACAGTATGCAGAAGCAGGCGAAATATAATCCCAAGGGACATATCATGGCATGATATCTGCATACCAAATTGGAGAAAAATCTGATGAGCGAAATCAAATTTAGATTTGACACGAGGTGGTGCTACCTGTAAGCACAAGTGGGCGAAACGCAATCCCAAGCGACATCATATGTCATGATATATTCATACCAGATTTAAGAAAAATCTGACGAGCGGTTCTCAAGTTATTACCCGGAAACAAATCTGGTATTTCGCCACCAGGTGGCACCACCTGTAAATAAAAGTGAGCGAAAGGCAATTCCACGCAACATCTCCTGGCATGATATATGCATGCTAAATTAGAGGAGATTCCGATGAGCAGTTCTCAAGTTAATGGCTGAAAACAAATTTTGATTTTAACACCTGGTGGCGCCACCTATAGGTGCAAGTGGGCGAAATGCAATCTCAAGCGACAAATTTGGGATTTTGCCACCAGGTGGCGCCACCTGTAAGTGCAAGTGAGTGAAAGGCAATCCCATGCAACATCTCCTGGCATGGTACATGCATGCTAAATTTGAGAAGAATCCGATGAGCATGCAGTTCTCAAGTTATTGGCCAAAAACATATTTCAGATTTTGTCATCAGGTGGCGTCACTTTCTGAGCAGAAGTGGATAACGCAATCCCAAGCAACATCTCATGGCAAGGTACAATGTATATGCATGCCTAATTTGGGAGGAATTTGATGAGCAGTTCTCAAGTTATTGCCCGGAAACCAAATTTCGAGCAACATTTCAAAGCGTTTCAAAGTTATTGCTTGCAGCACAAAAAAACGGAAAGAACCCTAGTGGCGCCACCTACAGGCAGATCTTTTTGAAACGCAATACCAATCAACATCTTGTCACAAGGAATGCATATGCCAAATATTGAAGAAACTAGATACAGTCGATCGAATACGATTGGAGGCACGCCTTTTCCATCTTTAGTAAACGAAACATTCGTTATTTGTAAAGAAAGTAAAAACGAAAAACATCATTAACATAAGATGCCTTGAGGGTAGGTACCCACATACCAAATTTAAAAGAATCCATTAAGGTCCAACAGTTACTGTCCGGAAATGCAATTTTAACTTGGCCCTCAGATAGCGCCATGTGTAGGCAGATAGGCATAAAAAATAATCCCAACCGAGATCTTGAGGCAAGATCCCTTGACATTGGAAATAGAAAATGTTAACTTGGCCTACAGGTGGCGCCACCTATGAGCAGATCGACAAGAAAAACAATACCAAGTGAAACCCTCAAACCTGGAAAGAATTCATTCAAGTATTAAAAAGTTATTGTCCGGAAATATTTTAAATTTGCCCCCAGGTGGCACCACCTATATGTGGATCGGCATGAAAAACAATGCCAAACGAGAAATTGAGGCGAAGTACCTACACACCAAATTTGGAATGAATCGGTTTAGGTTTTCAAAATTAAATGTCTGGAAACACTTAACTTAGCTTTCAGGTGAAAAAACTTATCAACATGAAAAACATTCTCAAGCCAGATCTTAGGCAAGGTACCACCACACCAAATTTGGAAAGAATCCTTAAGGTTTTCAAAAGTTATTGTCTGGAGATGCAATTTTATCTTGGCCCGAGGTGGCGCCACCCAGAAGCGGATTGGCACGAAAAACAATTCCAAGCAAGATCTATAGACAAGGGACATATTTACCAAATGCAAAAACATGGGTCTGTGCCTGATAAATTGAAACCTTTTAGGGTTGTAATTATCCCAATATTGCAGACAACACACAAATTTCAGTTTCTGCCAAGATATATTGGAGATATATATGCTCAAACACAATATATGGGAGTCGGAAAAGGGCTAGTTTGGGAGATAGAGGGTGCGGCTCGGTGCCCTGGGGATGGGGACATGCTCTTCTTGAGGGTAGTGGTAGGTGTGCCGACATGAAAGCCATAGAAATCTCCCCGTACAGGAAACAACCACACTGCCAACTGCATGCCATCATCTGTTAGTCCGTAAACCACAAGGTGGAATTCAATTCAATTCAGGAAATTGATCATATGCACAGTGTGCACTCAAACTTTAGGAACTCAGTTGTAATTAATATAGTAAGTTACACGTGTGGACACAAATGGTTCCTGCAGAAGCTTTAGGGTAAATCATATTATATGAGATACAATTATTTGATAGCAAAATTGAAAGAAATGTTGTCCTTCATTTAAGATGACAGGAAAAAAATACAGGTTCGGTACAGACATGTATCCACATGGGATTTCTCGACTCTCTATACTACAATCCCTCATCAGGACCTTATTGATCGTATAAGTTCATTAATAGTATCTGTGTTCAAGAAAAGTGATCGTAGATATATTAATGTCGGAAGCCATAAAGCATTCTTTAGCTCGACTACATACAAGAGATATCATTCATGGGATGTTTCTTTGTTTATAGAGTTGCTTGAATTTCTCATTAAAAATATCTATGTGAAATTTGGCAACACAATATATCAGCAGCATATAGGTATTCCAATGGGTACTAATTGTGCACCCCTGTTGGCTGACCTGTATCTGTTCTCTTATGAATATGACTATATGCAGGCGCTTTCAAAAACCGATCCATTCAAAGCCCGTTCCTTCTCATTCACCAAACGCTATATAGACGATCTTCTCGCTGTGGATAATCGCTATATAAATGACGCAGTGAAGGATATATATCCACCTTCACTGGATTTGAAGGAAACTACAGATAGCCCTACAGGCACATCTTATTTAGATCTCTACCTCTATAAAAATGAAGCGGGCATTCTCTCTCGTCGACTTTATGACAAAAGAGATGATTACAATTTCGACATCGTAAACTATCCCTTTCTGGATAGTAATATTCCAGTGGGACCTGCATATGGCGTATACATATCTCGCTTAGTAGCATTTGCTAGATCCTGTGTTAAATGTGATGATTTTAATCAACGTCACAAAACATTGTTGCAGAAACTTATAAAACAGGGCTATTCGACCAAGCGCCTCCACTCAAAGTTTCTCAAATTTGGCGATACATATCGCATGCTGATAGCAAAATACGAACGTAGCGTGTAAGATCTATGGGGCTACGTTTCGTAACATGTGTCTAATTCCGCTTAACCCGGGGCTAGGGGCCGTATGAGCCCATGTACTCCCAGATCCTCATGGGACTCATATGAACAGTCACAATCAAAGCGTGACTGAGGTACATCATTTTTAGATGACGACTCTATAACGAATATTATGGATTAAGAATACTGATCAGCGATACGGATTTGATATTTTGGAACATCATGATGTCTTGCCGGCATCATTGAAAATTGTTGACCGCTTCTCTCTTGCAGGAAACAAGCCTATGTTTATGTATACTTTTGTCTTTTTGAATTTGGTGCTAATACTGTTATATGGAAATGGAATAGGTCTTTGGATTATGGACGCGGATATTCTCTAATGGACGACGGCTGGATTATGAATGACGGACTAGACGCTTGTAATTTCATGTCATACATCTGAAATAAATTGTGGTTCGTGCAAAAGCTTTAGGGTAAATCATATGATGTGGATTAAGAGTATTTGATAGCAAAATTGAAGGAAATGTAGTCCTTCATTTAAGATGACACGAAATTAAAAAAAAACTAGGGGTTCGGTGCTGCGGGGATTTCCCTGCCAGTTATTTCATATTATACTTCTGAAATAAAATATGGTTTCTGCAAAGCTTTTGTGTAAATCAAATGATGTGGAATAGAAGGACTGGACAGCAAATTTAACAAAATGGTGTCCTCCATTTAAAGCGACATGAAATTCAAAACTAACAGCGAGAAGCGGAAGAAAGAAGAAAAATGACAAACGCATTTAGGCATGCCTAATTATTAGACAAAGCATTTGGAAGTTATCGCTTGTGAAGAATTTGAATGGAAACCACGGACATGCACAGAAGATTGGAACAAGACCCTGTGGCGCCGCCTTCAGGTGGATCTTGCTGAAACGCATTACCAGCCCATGTCTGGTCACAAGGAGAGTATATGCTAAATTTCGAAGGAATCCGACAAAGCTTTTGGAAGTTATCGCCTGTGAAGCATTTGAACAGACATCATAAAACACAAAGAGAGCAAGACCCATTTTAACTGGAATGGACACGAAGAAGAGAAACTCAGTGCTACACCTTCAGGCAAATGTTTCTGAAATCCAGTACGCAGCCGCGTCTTCTCACAAGGAATGTGTATGCCGAATTTCGGAAGAATCCAAGAAAGCGTTTGGAAATTATCGCTTGTAACTGACATCCACGGACACAAAGAAGCAAGATCCATTTTGACCCAGTGGCGCCACCTTCAAGCAGATGTTGCTGAAATGCGATACCGACTGGCGTCTTGTCGTAAGGAATGCGTATGCCGAATTTCGAAAGAATCCAACAAAGCGTTAGGAAGTAATCATTCAAATAGCCATGCACGGACATCCACGGACATGCACGGACACATAGAAGCAAGAACCATTTTAAAAATAGATACGGATTTCGTTAGGCATCTGTCGGCCACCATACTAATCTACACCCAAACAAACAAAAGCTTACTCAATTCCAATTCCAGTATTCGATGCACCCATTAATTTCAAATTTAGAATAGATTCGACTAAATGTTTAGCTCAAATTGCTTAATTTCAAACTATACCTCTATATGCCTATAATTAAAGACATATCGTAATCAACACTTCCACATAAACCGCTTTCACCAGATCTGTTCGAAATCTCTGAAAGTTGCAACCAAATATTCTCAAACATTGTGTATATAACAAAATCTTTACAAAACAGAGCTGCTGGAACTCAATATTCAAACTAATAATAACTGTGTGTACACCTATCCAGTCATTTAATCAGTAACAAAGATGCTCGGATGTATATGATTAGGAAATAAAATCCTATAATTTAACATTAGTGCGTCTTGAAACCTCATAATCACAGTCTTGATAGTTTATAGTCATTTCTTAGCAAAGTTCTCATCGGATACCTACTAGTAGAGATGTAGACGTGTAGCTGCCACCGAAATTGTCACTGATTGTCCGAAACGTTGAAAACAATACACAGAAGGGGGAAAAAAAGATCATTACTCAATAAAATCAAATGCCAATTTTCCAGTTTGGCATATCGGGATCTTTTCAAATCTAAATTGTTACACGTACAAAGTCAGCACCAAAGTCGCTGGAATGACGAAATCAATTTTGTTACATTATCGTAGCTTCCATGGACACTCACTGAATACAGTTCCAACAATCCAACAATCGTCAGGTTGTCGTCTTCCTTCGGTTTTTCATATTCACATCCAGCATGTTTTAAAGTGTTGTCGTGGTTCCCCATGCCTAAGACTGCGTTGGTCTTAACGTATCGCTGCTTCAAAACCTAGGGTGAGGTGAAAATGATCCGGACTTATCCGTATGTGGACCTAACATAGGTGACTTGAAAACACAATCTTGTCTCCCTTTTGTCGACACAGCTTTTGCGTTCTTTCCGTCGATACAACATTTGTGTCCATTCTGTCGACACTGCTTTTGTGTCGTAGGAATCCTCTTCTACTTCTGAGCATCGGTTTCATCTCTCCATCTCACGGTCATCGATAATTCACCATCGCCAACACTATAGGACCGTTTCTCTAATACTTGCAGACTGGAATTTCTCCATTTTGGCAATGAAATCTCCACCAACAACTTATTTTCTCTCTTTTCAAGACGTAGGATCTCCTCAACAGCCGTCAGATCGTTGTAAATCAGCACCACATCTGTGTGGCTTGATTGCGCCATAACTCTGGCGGTCATTTGCAGTGATATCTTCCGAAAGTTCATCTAAAAATAGTTGAGTTGTATATGCTGCTGGTCTATATTCAAGTTCATGTCAAATGTGCAGTGTCACTGATAGCATTTGGTGGTAATACTCACACACTATTTCATCTCGGCTGTATCTGTCGTTGTCTCTCTGGTTTTGTGTTTTATCTGCTGGTAAGTTCGCCAATGCGAATTTTGACATTTAATTACGAGTCTACGGGGCATGTGGCGTAGTTTCACCCGAAGGGCCCACGCAAAAACCTCACGGAGAACGACTCTAGGTCCGACTTCTGAGTGTCTTTGAAGATTCTCCATACAAGACTCGAGATGTTGTTTAAAACAAAATTGGTGTTTATTCGTTGACAGACTTGATACACAGAAAAATGACAAACGCAGAGCAGTTCCCAGTTTTACAATGAACCACACATGTGATTTAAGGGAGACAAATCTTAAAGCCTAAAGACATACAAACGGATCTTGCTTCAATACAGTCAAACAAAACAAACAAGACACTTGAACTAAAGACTTATCCAGTCATACCTATATGCTACTGTTAACAAATGGTGATTGGCTATCATTTCACATGTGACTTGCTTAATCCCAATATTTCCAAGTTTAGCACTGAATACTGTTCGTGGATATAGATCATTATCATTCAGGAAAGCTGACCTCTCTTGTTCGGTCAAGTTGGAGAAAAACACACCATCACATCTACACTGATCAAGACATTACACCCCCTAAAACTGACCACTTATAACACGGACACATGTAATATACAGAAAATGATCCGTTAATTCTATAATTGAACATTGTCGATTTGTAATATAATAAAATATAGATAAGTCCAAATCTTCGAACTAAAATCTCACATTTTACAACAGAACTGACGGTCCCTAATTTAAGCAGTGTTATAAGCGCAACATAATAACCCTAAGCTATGAAACGCCGGATTCTAAATATTAAAAATATCTTGGGAGTATCCCGTTAATATGCAAGTACTAGTAGTATTTATTAATGTACAAAGGGTAATATAATGTATTGTATAGTATTGTATCATATAAACTGGCGATTGAATAAAATCTAATATTAATAATAACGTAGCGAAGTTCCAACGATATGCCACGCGCTGTCATCTTCTACGTTCTTTTCGTGAAATATTATTACCTAAAAGCGAAATGGGCAGTACGGGAATCAGAGCAGACGAGTAAGGCCATCTTGAGGGTGCCGATATTTAAACAAGGTTTTAATTGTCGTTAACGGGAGAAATGTGAAGTGTGTAGATCTAAATTTTCAATGGTTTCGTCGAATATAAACTGTTCGATATTTTTATTTTGTATCATCCAGTCACGAAGAAGATCATCAATGTTTCTTTACTTCATGAAGAGTACGAGTTTCACAAAAAGCGATGCGAATGCAACTCGGGTCATCTGATGGACCTGAGAGACCCTGGACAGGCGAATATTCCTAAATCCATACTGCGCCAGCTACGTCCATATTTAAGGTAAGCATTATAATTTGCAGCTTTATAGCACTGCTTGTTGGGTTATTTTATATATTACGTTCAATCGCTCCTGAATGTACACACGTATGTACATATATTATTTCAACTGCCGGTCAAATATCGGGTAAATACAACATTTTATACACTGGATATATGGCGTTTTACGAGTGTAGCATAAAACTAACCTCAGTAATCTATACATTGATGAAGTCGATATTTAATATTAATGATCGTTCCATAGTCTTTTATATTCTACGGGAGCACCAGCGTGGCCATTAAAATCATTTGAAACCTCTGCCCTCTGGAATCCATCATTCATGACTACGGATAGACATAAACGTGTTATGTTGATGTTCATATCATGTTATGACCCTCAATGGTCGCTAAATGCCCTTTCCGATATTTTCTGTCTCAAGTCGCTCTCACCGATCTCATTTATCTTGACCAAGTTTCACGCCCAGCCGATGCTTCTTGGTTCTTCATTTCCGGTCACCTCCATGACCCAACTGATAACCTTTAGATAAAACTGGACGTGTTAAGTGTCGACATGTTGACCGATACAGGCTACAACATATAAAATGTATGTTTTATGTTCCCGGTCCCCAATGAGCTTTAACTGCCCTTCTGATATTTTCTGGCTTAATTTTCTGCGACACAATCACGGCAAGACTTGAATTGAATTGAATTGAATTTTTTTATTCACCATCCGAGAAATTGATAACAAATAAACACATGATGTAATGATATATACACAGATGTCGATAAAGAAGAAGGATATGGTGATCGGCGGGAGAAAACCCCAGGGTTCTTGTGGTATCCCAGCCTAATACATAAGGCATATACATTTACAAAAGACGTCAATTTATGTTTGTGAGATGTTGAGGAATAAAAAGTACTTATTAGAGAGTGCGGTGAATAAAATACAACCATTGGTTTATACTGTATGTGTTTAATTAAGAGTGTATATGGGTGTAGTGTTATCTGTTTGTAGGTATTGTTTCGCAAGTGTTTTGAATAATGATATGGATGTACATTTTTGTAAGTCGGAGGGTAACTTGTTCCATTCTCTAGGGGCTTTGATTTTAGGTGTGTGAAATGAAAGATCAGTTCGGAAGAAGGGTCTATATAATTTGTATGAGGAACCCCTGGTTGGATAATTGTGTACGTCAGATAATTTGGTGAAATACTTATGCAACAGTGAGCAATGATGGATGAATTTCTGACAGAATTGCAACATAACATATCGATTAAGTTCTAAGAACGGCAGTATTTTGAGGCTGGCAAACAAAGGACTTGTTGACACAAGCAAACAAACAAACAAAAAGAGACGGTTTCGTAAATTATATTGAAACGACATAGTCTTTCTGATGATTCCCGCTAGAGGTATCATCTGACAAAACAAGGTGTAAAAATATATGCAAATGGACGACCATGTGCCTATATGGTAGATACACAACAAGAACATGCTACTTACATCGAAACCATCATATGATCTGAGGGCACATCATAGTCATTATCACTGAACCTGAATATTTAAAAAACCAGTTGTTCCACAGATTAGTTTAACATAAACTACACAGTCAGAAAAAATCTGATAAGTGATGAGTTAGAGCCATCACCTTTCCCCCCATCACCCTTTTTAAGTGATGACCATCACCCTTTTTAGGTGATGGATCTAGTATTACTACTCGATGGTCATCACCTTTTTAGGGTGATGGGCCCGTGTGATCACCTTTTATAGGTGATGGCCTACAGGCTTAAGCTGAGCAACGAGCAGATTTTTCGAACCCTGGTCTGTATACTATTCAACCTGTAGTTTGGAACACTATTGTGATGTCCAACACTTTCATAACAAATAGCATGAATAACCAATTAAAAAAACCGACATTTATTGCGTTAACTTTCTCTTCTGTCTTATAAGCTTATATTCCGAGAATGCAGAGGGACTAACATAAAATCAATAATACCGGTCTGATGTCCCACGGCATAAGGTGGCAAGTATATGGAATTTCAAGTTGGCACCAAGTCGTACCACATATGGACGGGTGTTACTGAAACATAATCCCAGGCGGCCAGGATGTATTCATTCCATTGGAGTAACGTGATACTTTAAGGATGAACTGCTTGTTGGGGTGGTTTGTCCTTTTCTCATGTTTATTACTGGAGACATAATTTCAGTTCGGGTCCCACATGGCCCATCTTGATGACAAAAAACATCACAAGTGAAATCTGAAGGCCGGCCAGAAGATAGTCTTGTCTGCATTGGAACAGTACGTTATTGATTGGTCTAAGCGAGAAAAAGTTGAACCTACAGCTCTCGCTGATTGACTGGACCAAAAGCAAGGTCGTTGAAACAATCCGTCATATTCCATTTCATTTCATTTCATTTATTCACCAAGATTAATTAATTGAACAATATATAGTTGTAAAATGCAGTTGGCGGGAGTAAAACCCCAGAGGGCTTGTTCTATCCCTGTAGAAACAATTCGATTATACATAAGAATATAAGTTAAGTTGTATTGGATTGGCGTGTGACATACGAGTGAACTTCAGAGATTTTTGTGAAGAAGTTCCGAAATGATAAAGGCAAAAGTGTGGCAAAGAAAAAGAACTTATGAATGAGCAGCAGAGTGAGATGGTCATTTAGTTCAGTGATCGGCAAAATATTCAATTCAACGAAAAGTGGGTCAGTGTGCGCGAGTCTATCGGTTGAAGCTATTATGCGAATGATTCTTTTTTGGAGTATTTTCAGTGGCTGAAGATGAGTTGGGTACGTATTTCCCCAGACAATGTTGCAGTAGGATAAGTACGGATAGATCAGTGAGTAATACAAAATGTACAAAGATTTTTTATTTAGGCAGGACTTGATATGATTGATTACACCAATATTTCTCGAAAGTTTCTTACGTATTTCATCGATGTGTGTTACCCAATTTAGCCTATCATTGAGATGAACACCTAAAAATTTGAAGTTGGAAGACTTGTTCAATTTCATTTCCACATATTGATATTTTGGGTACGTCAGCATAATTGCATCTTTTTGACTGTTTGAAGAACATAAATTTCGTCTTTTTAATATTCAGGGATAGTTTATTACAGGAGAACCAGTTGTTTAGCTTGTCCAACTCAGTTGTCATGGTGTCGGCTAGCAGTTTTGGATCCCTATCGGACAAAGTAACATTTGTGTCGTCAGCAAAGAGGATAATATTAAGCAGTCGTGAAACACTGTTAATGTCATGTATATACAATAGGAAAAGTATAGGACCAAGAATTGAGCCTTGAGGTACTCCACAAGTAATACGACTGAATGATGATAATGTGTGAAACGCACTGGGATCGTGATGTTAAATAACTTCGGAACCAGTCGTTGCAAATACCACGCAAACCGTAGTAATCCAATTTAGTCAATAAAATATCGTAGTTCACAGTATCGAACGCTTTTGAAAGGTCGAGAAAAGTGGTAATGCTATACTTTTTAGATTCCCTTGCAGATACCAAGCATTCGTACAATGATAGGACAGCTAGGAAAGTAGAATGATTAGCTCTAAAACCAAACTGGTTGGAGCACAGAATATTATTGTCTTCCAGAAAATCTAGCATTCTTATAACTACTAATTTCTCAAGGATCTTACTAAAGCAGGGTAGTACTGATATGGGTCGATAATTTTTTACAAGATTCTTCTCTGCAGCTTTGTAAATAGGTGTGATCTTGGCGATTTTCATGGTATCTGGGACTTTTCCAGATTCAAAAGAAATATTTATGATGTGACACAAAGGGATAGATATAATACCTGCAAACGGTTTTATTAAGGAAATACGTATGTCATCAATACCCGCGGCACTATTCTTTAGATTGAGCAACACTTCACTTACTTCTTCAGGAGTACAGCGTTCAAGACGGAAATTTTGTTGGTAATCACCAATCAGGTACTCTCTGAATTCAACGGTAGGGTTTGGGATTTGAGACGCGAGTTCAGATGCCACAGTGCTGAAGTATTCATTAAAATTGTTGGAGATGATGGAGGGATCGTTGATTTCTTCACCAGCAATCTTAAATTGTCTAGGTAGGCTCGATGCCTTTTTACGATTCATAAGCTCGTTGAGAATTTTCGAAGTATTTTTGATATCATGATTGTAATCATTGAATCTCTGTTCAAAGTACTTTTTCTTTGCCGTTCTCAGAGTATGGGTTAATTTGTTTCGGTATTGCTTATATTCGTGGGTTATATCAGGGCCTGTTCTAGATATATGTAACCTGTAAAGTCTGTTTTTCCCCTGATTGATCTTAGTATGCCAGAGGTTATCCAGGGTTTATTAGTTTGAGGCTTAGTTAGAGATTTTTCTATGAGAGGAAAACATTCGTTGTATAAGAGATTAAATTCATTTGAAAACATGTCCATGGACTTGCTAACGTCTGTATCGTCGTTTATCACGGACACCCAGCTAATGTTTTTAATTTTTTCTGCAAACAACGCTTTTTGTTTGGGAGAGGTATTACGAGACATTATTGGGACATCTATTAGAGGTGCTCGTGATTGTGACTCGTTAATTTGGAAGATGGGAAAGTGATCAGTAATATCAGTGAGCAGTATTCCGGATGCTAAACTTCCCTGGTGAAAATTGAGGAAAATGTTATCTATTAGAGTTGCGGAATTCGATTTGACCCTTGTAGGTTTTGTAATTTGCGGGAAAAAGTAATGGGACTTCATAAGTTCGAGAAAGTTTTTAGCCCATGCAGTTCAGTTTTGAAGACATCGATATTAAAATCACCCATGATAGCACAGTTTTTCTTATCAGTATGGATCGTGTTAAGCATAGAGGGTAAGGTAGTATTAAAATATTCAACATTTTTATCAGGGGGGCGATACATGATTCCAATAGTAAAAGGTTTTGAGTTTACTTCTATGTCTACAAAAAGAGACTCGTATTCACCGTTGTCGCCTATATATGTCAAATCGTCACGGACGGTACATTTACTGATACTATCGTTAACGTATAGAACCAGACCGCCACCCTTTCTTTTGTTTAAAAGATTGACAGAAGTACTCTTCGCCAAGCAAAACAAGTACTGAGAAACCTAAGTTCTAGCAAAGCTGCAGAGTAAATTCGTCATAGTCCCAGCAGACAAAGCTCCACATAATATAATATTCATATGTAAATATTACTATTACCAGGTGCTGGTTAAATAATTGAGTGTAGACATATATCATCATCAAATACATCTACTTATTCGCAAACTTCATTTACTCTGGAAGATTTATTTAACAATCACAAAAAGTTTCTCAGGGAAAGAGGCATTTGTCTTCCAACCAATCATAACGAGATACCAAAGGTATAATGGACTCCCAAAATGCATAAATCACCATACAAAGCTAGATTCATAGCTGGTTCTAGAACCTGCACCACCAAGTTTCTTTCAACCCTATTCACGACGGCCATTCACGAGGTAAAAGCATTTTGGGAAAGGTATTGCGTCACTATTTCTAAAACCTCTGGCGTTGAATGTATGTGGATATTGAAAAAACTCAAAATGTCTTACGGAAGAACTTGATGCTAAAGGCCACATATCGTACAGACATGTATCCACATGGAATTTCTCGACTCTCTATACTACAATCCCTCATCAGGACCTTATTGACCGTCTAAGTTCATTAATAGTATCTGTGTTCAAGAAAACTGATCGTAGATATATTAATATCGGAAGCCATAAAGCATTCTTTAGCTCTACTACATACAAGAGGTATCATTCATGGGATGTTTCTTTGTTTATAGAGTTGCTTGAATTTCTCATTAAAAATATCTATGTGAAATTTGGCAATATATCAGCAGCAAATAGGTATTCCAATGGGTACTAATTGTGCACCCCTGTTGGTTGACCTGTATCTGTTCTCTTATGAATATGACTATATGCAAGCGCTTTTAAAAACCGATCCATTCACAGTCCGTTCCTTCTCATTCACCAAACGCTATAGAGACGATCTTCTCGCTGTGGATAATCCCTATATAAATGGCGCAGTGAAGGATACATATCCACATTCACTGGATTTGAAGGAAACTACAGATAGTCCTACAGGCACATCATATTTAGATCTATATCTCTACAAAAATGAAGCGGGCATTCTCTCTCGTCGACTTTATGACAAAAGAGATGATTACAATTTCGACATCGTAAACTATCCCTTTCTGGACAGTAATATTCCAGTGGGAGCTGCATATGGCGTATACATATCTCGCCTAGTAGCATTTGCTAGATCCTGTGTTAAATGTGACGATTTTAATCAACGTCACAAAACATTGTTGCAGAAACTTATAAAACAGGGCTATTCCACCAAGCGCCTCCACTCAAAGTTTCTCAAATTTGGCGATACATATCGCATGCTGATAGCAAAATACGAACGTATCGTGCAAGATCTATGGCGTTACGTTTCGTAACTTGTGTCTAATTCCGCTTAGCCCGGGGCTAGGGGCCGTATGAACCAATGTAATTCAAGATCCTCATGGTGCTCGTATGAACAGTCACAATCAAAGCGTGACTGAGATACATTATTCTCTAGATAACGACTTTACAACGATTATTATGGATTAAAGATGTAATCAGCCTCAAATCTGGGCTGAAATTAATGTCTCTCAAACTCGGCGAAAGTGACATATGTTACAACAGGTACAAAATGAAACACATTTGACCACAAAAAACTAAACTTGTTTCCACCATTCACGAGAAAATAGAAGGAGTTGATCTCTAAAAATAAACAGCATGGCATGCCGTTTATTTTTCCACGGCCGTGTCAACAAGCGTATACACGTATGGTGCGTTCTACCAACGTACGCTATGCGACATCACCGAACCGTGGGCACGAGCCATGACGTTATCCCATGGCTGCAGCTGTGCAGCATTCAAATTCGTGAGCGTCGCTACGTCACTCATACGTCACGCAGTGACGTCATTTTCCTCTCCGCGTACAACACACACTCAATGGCGAGACAGAAAAGCCGTCGAAGCGGGCAGAGTTACAAATTTCTCTGACAAGATATTCTTGCATTCGTTGTATATGACGATCCCACTATCGTCAAATATAATACATATGATGCTTTGGTAATCTTCCCTGCTGAAAAAAACGCACAGGGGAGAGGTTACAAAATCCATCCATTTTGAGGCTGATTACATCTTTAAGAATACTGATCAGCGATACGGATTTTATATTTTTGGAACATCATGTCTTGTCGGCATCATTAAAAACTGTTGACCGCTTCTCTCTTGCAGGAAACTGGCCTATGTTTTTGTACACTATGAGTGTCTTTTTGAATTTGGTGCTAATACTGTTATATAGATATGGAATAGGTCTTTGGATTATGGACGCGGATATTCTTTAATGAACGACGGCTGAATTATGAATGACGGACTAGACGCTTGTATCTTGTTGCATAGTATCTACATACCAAAACTGGAAAGAATGCATTGAGCATGTTGAGCCTTTCTAATTTCAACACCTGGGAACTGAAAGATGGATGATAAGCTGATCAATGACAAATGGATGGACCAAGTCTCCCACACATTACAAGCGTCTAGTCCGTCATTCATAATCCAGCCGTCGTCCATTAGAGAATATCCGCGTCCATAATCCAAAGACCTATTCCATTTCCATATAACAGTATTAGCACCAAATTCAAAAAGACAAAAGTATACATATGTCACATGTGGCAGTATGAAAGAAATCATTCTTCAGTTCACTATTGATCCAACTGGTTATGATAGCACGGTTGTGCTCTCGGTTGAGTTCTGCCTTGATAGCAAGTTTCTATTTGACAGTCACCTACATAAGGTACAAACAACATCCAATTAGCACTGATGTGTGGCAAAGCAGAACATTAATTTATTCATAAATTTCAATCCTGGCCAAATTTTTCCAAATGAACATTGTTCATTTAACTGTCGGAGGAAATAAATTATGAAATAAACAAAAGACAAAAATGAGAATTTAATTAAATGGCAGACCAATACCCCCACGTGTACTGCATGGATGTGTCCCATAACTATGTTTAGCTAGAAAATTTAGACAAGCGAAGGGGAAAAGACTTTGCCCAGCCCAGAGAATAACTTTAGCAGGACAGACATCAGACAGACAGAAGAATGGGGGTTACGTTACATAGACTCTCACGGCTAATGTAAGTAAGCCAAAAATGAATTATAATGGTAAGAATGGCAGGGTACCTTGTATCATGTTGAATAACAGCTATTTTCACCTGGTTCAAGGGCGAGGGGTCATCTCTAGGTTTAGAAGTGTGTTGCCACACTGTTTCTCCAGAAAATTCAACCTTGTGATTTTTTTCCATCATCATTATTCGTGAAGGCTGCAGTATCACCAGAGACATGTTTTACCATACATAGCCACCTGAAAAGACTATAAAACGGTATTATAAAACATTTCATCAGAAGCCAATATGGATCTGTTTCTGGAAATATATTTGAAACAACTTTGAAACTCTAAAGTCAACATGTAAGTCTTACAGTAAGTTGAGGGGTTGACCCTGAAACATGTCAGGTAAATAACCAGAAAAACATTTTGAATATATAAAAAAAACAAATCATAGCAATCTCACATATATTGTTAGGACTTTCATGGTGTACATTTAGTATTATGCAAAAAGTATAGAAGTAAATTACATTTATTTGAACAAAAAGATACTTGAAATCATTTTTGAACAATGTCAATTTATAGAGTACCGTACATGTAAATACGTGACTTCAGATGATTGGGGTTTTTTCAAAACAAGCTAGGAATAACTGGTCTGGCACCCCTTCCTCACAACTGGAGGGACATCCCACCTCTTAGAAATGAACAGGATATCACAGTTTTTTCAGACATGCAGTGATTATAACATTTCCCCACCTCCACGTGTAACTTCCTTTCCTTGTAGGAGAGAATAACTGGTATTCACATGAGGTCCACAAGCCAATCTAATCCATTATCCTGTTACCAATTCACACAATGAGTGGAGTCCAGTATTTGCATGTTCCTATAGATCATTGAAATACAAACACAGTTATTTATATTAGATAAAACTCAGTCAGGGCAGTATGCATTCTGTAGCAAATTATTGTTACTGCATGAACTGGTTGAGCGATACTATCCAAAATGGGATCAATTACAACACATATAAGGGAAGTGGAAAGAGGTGACGATATACTGACTGCGTCACATGACTTCACAGAATAGTCTTCTGGTTAACCTATTCTAAAGCACATACCAAGAATCTAACGATGCGTGATGTGTTGTATCTCAGGTACGCTTTTATTGTACCTGTTCATGTGGCAACTTGGATGATATGACCACACGGCCCCTAGCACCGGCATAAGCGGTATTAGATACACATCTGGAGAGCTATGATGGAAATGCTCTGACAACTCGTATACTGGTAATTGGTGAGCTGTTTCGCTGTGACAACTCGTACATTGGAGATACCCATAGGAGTACATTGGAGTACCCATAGAGTACTCTCACTAAACAAGAGCAGACAATAACTAATCATCTGTTCCATCAACTGTGAATGACCCGCACAACTGGGGTAACAATTCAATGCTGCATGGTCCGGTTCCAATTTTATTTAATAAATTGATTCTGTATGTCGAAACGTTCTTAAACTTTAGTACGGTATGTTTTGTAAACTAGCTGTCCTCCGATAATCACTGCAAATCTGGGCCTGGGAATACATTTTATTTGTTTTTTTAAATATTTTTATTCATGGGAATTTATCTGTATTTCCTAACGTTAATCTTATGAAAGTCAGCTGCGGGTGGGAACAGCTCGCTGCGAAGCTGGGTTAATTGTCTGAGACAATAATATCGCATATTTACCTATAATCGACTTTGAATTAAATTAACCAAAGTTAACAGGGCATCTCGTTTCCTCGACGCCAGGGGGCTAGTATATACAGTTTTCTAGTTTGGAGTTTTGATGAGGGCTTTGCAAATGGTTCTGGATTTCATGTCGACCGCCGGGTAAAATTTAGTCCATTTAAAGAGAGTAGAACTGTGACAACAAAGAGTTGTTAGTCGTGTGCATAGATCACGCCTGTGAGAACAATATTCATTAGATGTGTGCATATATTGTGCTCATGGCATAGAGGATACAAGTCAGCACACAGTGTACATTTACCAGCCTTGATTGAAACACCATGTTTTCCAATGCAAGTAAACATTATTCTATCTTCATTGAAGACTTTAAAAATCTTTAAACCTAAAACCTGTAAAATAAATATGGCAATAAATATATTGTCTATATTGATTCAGGGCAAAAACATCAAATATATTTATTTTGCTGACATAATTCGATTGTGTAACTTTGAGTTTGATGTATGAAAAGTATATCCAGTCCTATACCTTCAACACGAGTGCAAATTCAATTATTTCATGCTTGAAAGTCGACTCGCTGAAATCATGAAATGACTGAATCGCTGTAGAGTCAGTGTGACCCCAGTTTCCAACACGAACTTTTCGTTTTATCGAATATTCAATTTGGCTTATACTAAGCGGTGATAATTTCGTGTAAAGTTGATTTATTTATCGATATATCACTTACCTATAGTAGAATTATGTCTCCCAAGCACCAGCTATACTCTTAATCTGCTGTTGTTCTCTGTCACTGTTTTCATATACCTGTCTCAATGCGGCGGCCATGTTTACAAATCAATCGAATGACAGCGCCCTCTATAGCCACACACAAGGGGGATAACTCCGTTTGACAGAGTTCAGAGTTTAAAGTTAAAGTTTATTGCACAAATATGCCACACTGGGTAATGGCAACATGAAATGACAATAAAAATACAATGAAACTGAAAACACACTCATGAGACTATACTATTATGTATGTATTGTATGACAGAGGTGATCATATAATATTATAGTTGCTATAGCTGAGACAATATACCCAGGCTATAGGTAGCTAATAGGCTACAAACGTTGGAAGCCAATATAAGTATACTCAGCTACAGCACAGATAACGTGTTGTACCTTACATGACATTATTACATTGAATAAATCATTCTTGGAAATATAATTCAAATGCAGAATATATCGCCTTATATCGACATTAGGATACAATATGACAGATGCTGGGGTTTTGACCGTGTTGCTTTTTATCAGAGATCTAATTCAGTAATTTTCAAAGTTCAAGATGTCCTCAGGTATTTTGTAAAAATGACAATGCATGTGCACCCATGAATGTGTTCCCCAACAGTAATTACATATTACTGGATGGCCAAAAAAGAAAATGTAACTGAAGCAGCATTTTCACACTCTTAAAATGAATGTGGGGTTCCTCCTGAATGCTCAGGCCATACAACCATTTCAGGCGTTGCGGCCGGAAATTCAGGAGATACTTTCTGAATTAAGTACGGTAATGAAGTGTTCAAAATTCTGTAAATTAGATGGTCTTGCATAATATATATAAATAATATACAGAGAAAATCCAGTCAGAATTTACTGGCATGCTCGATGTGTCTGCCAGCGATCGCTGCTCAGCCTATTAGCTTCCGCCCAATCAGATACAACGGTATAGATGTGCAGTCAACCGTGTCTCCACCAAAACAGCTTAATTTCGTTAACTTTCGAAAGTGCTCTGACGTCATTTCTCTTCATTTATTAACAAATATAATTACCGGTCATCTTTATCTGTCTGGTGAGGGGTAAATAAATTATCAATTAGTAATAGAAGTGAATGAAAAAAATAATCTTTTTATACCTATTCCTTCTGTCGAGCCATCCTCCCATTCATTTTAATATGTTTAAAAAATACAAATATCAAATTACAGCATAATGAAGAAGAGATAGTACAGAAATTTTGTAGAGGTAAATATATTTTAGGAAACCAATATTTATTTGGATATAGCTGTTTATAAAGGTAATGACCTTGTCTGACCACTCATGTCATCAACGTAAAAAGGTGATGAGATTTCGTCACCTTTTTAGGGTGATGACCAAGGATGGCCACTCCTCTTTCATCACCCTAAAAGGGTAATGACTGGGTCTCATCACCGTTTTATGGTGATGGCATGGTCTCATCATCACCTTTTTAGGGTGATGAATTTTGTCATCACCTTTGCTCATCACCCTAAAAGTTGATGGTCCATCACCTTTTTTCTGACTGTGCAAGATAAATGTAACTCCGAAGATTGAAGTCATGGTGGTACGTGATATGATTCTTTATTTTAGCTATCGTCAGGATCGTATGATCAATTACATTTATCTGAATATTTAAGCAAACGGTGTTATTTAGTGGGCATATTGCTGGTTTAAAACTTTGTACGAGTATGAGATCACTGGTTCCATGGAAATGAAATTGCATCAGGGCTGATATATAACTGTGTATTTCATTCATTCGTTCTTGTTTACATTATCAGATCACGGATCAGGTTTACAGACAGCAGGTTTTGGATCGGCCTTCGTCGATACAATTTTGGTAACTCAAGTCGAAATGAAGACACAACTATGGTGCCTCAGAACTTCATCTGGTTTGATGGAGCGCCAGAAGACGGGTCAACCTTCAATACATTCAAATACAAGTATGATCGCCAGCAAAGCTCTAATATTGAGGAGGAGCAGTGCGTATACTTATTTGTTAGACACTGGCTTAGACTATTTGATAATCTACACATATCCCACTGTTCTTCACGGGAGATGGCAATATGTGAAGTTGACACAGGTAAGATTTTTGAACACGGGTATCAATGGTAACTACATATATGCAGTGAGAGTCACTAATTCCTTTTTATTAAAACTCATTCAAAGATTACCTTAATTTTAGTAGCTATTTCAAAATATTTATATCCTAAAACGTGCGTCAGTTTTAAAAAATGTATTTACAGATTCCCAATCATGGAAATGGACGGACTAAGTGCTGGTTGTGGTATTAAGGTTGAACACAGTTATACATGTGTTTTTTAACACGATTACAGGCTTATCATATAATAAATGTGGGGTCCTGCTTTGAGCACACACTAGACATATTTCGTAGTTTAATGGAGAAAAGTTACAGCGAAAATTACTAGGCGTCCACGTAGTCCAGAATGTTTTAGTGTCAAGGTGTTCTATACACCCAGGCAAGATCATGGCTGTTAAGTGGATATAATGACGGTTATGTGATAGTTATGACTAATCCAAGCCATTCATTTTAATCGGTTAATGTAGTGATATAATCAAACTTATAATATTTTATCTTTCGATTCTTGATCTTGACTATGTCAATCCAAGGAGAGAGAAAGCGAGAATTAACGTCGCGTTCAGCAATATTTCAGCTATATAGCGACGATCAAACAAAATTCTAAGTATTCAAGTGAATAACTTAATAATCCAACACATTAAAACATACACACAATAAAACTTATGCAGCAAACTGATTTCTCTCAAATAACCTAAGCTACAGTCTTCTTTCGCCCGACTAAAAATATCTCCTAAAGCAGTTGCTAGATAAAAAGAATCTCTTACAATCTTAAAATCTATACAGTCGAAAAGAATATGTTTACTGTGAGATCTTCGTGTCTGGCTCTTTTTAGTAAATGTTCGTGAGTTAATCGTGTATGGTCGATTCTACATCGCCTGATCATGGCTTGATCGAAACGTTTCTGGCTTTTCAGATGAGTATAGCCTACAGATTTTTTTGAACATATGAAGTTTGTTATTATTCACAGCATCCCATAAAGATTGAAACAGTTTTCTCACATAAGTACAAATAGAGGGTGTGAAATCGCTATATGGGATTCCAGCAGGATCCACCTCATTATCTAGGGCTGCCTTAACCATTCTGTCAGCCTCAGTATTATCTTTGATGCCAACGTCACTAGGCAACCAACAAAACACAATATCAATCTGTTGACCAAATCTACAGTCATATAATCACAGAATATTCAAGATGGTGGGATGAATTGAAGTTCCACTTTTAATCGCTTGAAGGCATGACAGTGAATCTGAGAATATGACATATTTTTCCTTTAGTGGACCTAATACCTTCCAAAGCCTTTTAGTGTAGCTTTTGCTTCTGCAGTGAATATCGAACGTTTATCCGGTTTTAGGTTTGGAACTAAAGATAGTCTCTCACCATCTTTAGAACCATCTGTATAAATAGCCTGATGTGATCTGTATATTTCTCCCAGTAGACCAAATTCGTATGTATACACGAGCTGGCTCTTGTCTGCCTTTTTATACTTCGTTAGTGTAATTTCTACTTCTGGTTCAGCTAACTGCCATTGTGAAATTGGTAAGAGCTTGTTAGGTAAATTTAACTAAGCTTAATACCAGATGCTACAATGTGTGGTTTCATACTAATTCCAAGAGGTGGAATAATGGAGGATACACTAGGATTAAACCTACTGTTAATCTCATAGTTCCTATTATGAAATTTTCCGTCTTTAAGACGACAGGGCTTGTGCGCGTGATCTTTAAGATGTTGTAACGCGAAGTCGTCTCAGACACAGGAGATGGTCTTCATAAAATCTATACAATAATAGATTCCAAGGTCCGGCTTCTGAGATTTCTCGAAGACTTGATAGGCTCATTAAATGAGACAGGATACAACGAAAACGAAGTTCTTGTCTGTTGAATATTGAGCTGATTTATTGTACATTCATTCCACCTAACTTAGGAATGATCGGCACCATTTAGCAGGCAGACTAGCACAACTTCAACAACATCAGACCATTCTGTAAACAGTCATTTTCAGAACTGAAGATAGCAATATCTATCATTGGAGACATGATAGCCTCTAGTGAGACCTGATGGTACTGGCCTTCAGGGAGACCTGGTGTTACTGGCCTGCCTGTATGTGCCGTTCATTCCATTATATACAATGCTAGACGTTACAATGTCAATTTAACCCAACATAAATGTCCTTATAAATTCAGTACAATTATGACAGGCAGATCGCGAATCTGTCGCATTACATAAATTCAGTCGTCAAAACCAAGGTTAATTCATTACACTTACATAAGTAGTTTCTATGTTATCCTGTAAATTTGAACTTACATAACTGATTCTCACAAATAGTTGTTTGCAATAACCGACCTAAAGGGTCATGGAATAGTATTTTGGAAATAGTTTTGTCAAAACACATCACAATATCAAGGTTGCATGCACGCAGATTTATATAAAATTGGTAAATGAAAAGTCGAAATTTATGCATTTATATGGTGGTCAAGAATCGACATCTTACACTATGTCTTTGCCCCGTAGTGGCCCCAACAATACTTTCTCTGTAAAACTAGACCAAGCATGTTTCCAGAATATATTAGAATCATATTCCCCTGATTTGATGAATGATTTTACTAACAGCTAATCCGTTTCAGTCCAGGTTTTCCAATCTCAAGTTCTCATAAATCCACAGGAAAATATAATTCCCTTCTTTTCGGAACTGTATACATATATACTTTTTCTATCTAAGCTCATGTACTAGACTTACGGTTGGAATGCCAAATCGTCGTTTTGATATCGAACGGAAAAGTTTGAAAATAACCTCACGTTGTAGATATTTAGCTGCCAATTAGCTTCAAAATACTACCGTGTAGTCTGTCATACAATATTCAGCTTTCGTCTAAATACAGAATTTCCGCGTCCATATTTCAAAGACCATATTCACATAACAGCACCAAATTAAAAAGAACCAATCGTAGTATACATAAAGAAGGGCTAGTCTCCCGCAAACAAGAATCGATCAACAGTTTTCAATGATGTCGGCAAGACATCGTATTGTTTCAAAAATATCAAATTCGTATCAGGCAAACTCAGTTTAGTAAGCACCAAAAGGTCAAAGTTCTCTCGCGATTTGAATGGTTAATATGAAATTGTTCTCGCACGCTTTCGTGGTTCTTATTAAGATTTTTTTAGATGAAACTAGACGTTTCTAAAGCAAGCGGGCCAGACAATTTGTCTCCGCGTATTTTGCGCGAGTGTGCCGCTGAATTAGCCCCGTCTTTATGCGATTTATTTAACAAATCAGTCCACCTTGGTATTGTACCAGACGGATGGAAGTTCGCAAATGTTGTCCCTGTTTTCAAGAAGGGTGTAAAAGAATGGGTTGAAAACTATCGGCCTATATCACTATTATCATTGCCGAGCAAAGTGCTGGAACGTTGTATTCTTAACAAAATCTACCCATGTCTTGAAACCTACATTCACAAACTGCAGCACGGTTTTGTGAAGGGGAAATCTACCTGCACGCAGTTGGTTGAAATTGTACATTGGCTGGGAACAATCCTAGACAATGGCGGGCAGGTAGACGCTCTTTATTTAGATTTCACAAAGGCCTTCGATTCTGTGCCTCACAAGAAACTGCTATATAAGTTACAGATGTATGGCATTCATGGCAATCTTCTGAAATGGCTCACGAGCTATCTAAACAATCGCAAACAGCATGTGGTGGCCGAAGCCCAATATTCTGAATGGCTACCTGTATTGTCGGGGGTGCCACAGGGGTCCATCCTTGGTCCTGTCCTATTTCTTTTATACATAAATGACCTGCCCGACTGCGTTTTGGAACAAACGAAAGTTGCATTATTTGCAGACGACTCAAAATGTCAAGGTGTCTTATACATTCAGGCAAGATCATGGCTGTTAAGTGAATATAATGACGGTCATGTAATAGTTATGAAGTATTCAAGTTAATAACTTAGTAATCCAGCACATTAAAACATACACACATTAAAACTTATGCAACAAACTGATTTCCCCCAAATAATAAAAGTTACAGTCTTCTTTCACCCGATTAAAAAGATCTTCTAAAGAGTTGCTCGATAAAAAGAATCTCGTACAATCTTAAAATCTATACAGTCGAAAGGAATATGTTTCACTGTGAGATATATGGAATATCGTAGCATGGAATACGCCATGGGACTGGCTCTTTTTTGTAAATGTTCGAGAGTTAATCGTGTATGGTCGATTCTACATCGCCTGATCATGGCTTGATCGAAACGTTTCTGGATGTTCAGATGAGTATAGCCTACAGATTTTTTAAACTCATGAAGTTTGTTGTTAATCACAGCATCCCATAAAGATTGAAACAGCTTTCTCACATAAGTATAAATAGAGGGTGTGAAATCGCTGTATGGATTCCAACAGGATCATCCTCATTATCTAGGGCTGCATTAGCCATTCTATCAGCCTCAGTATTATCTTTGATGCCAACGTGACTAGGCAGCAAAATACAATATCAATCTGTTGATCAAATCTACAGTCATATAATTGCAGAATATTCAAGATGGTGGGATGAGTTGAAGTTCCACTTTTAATCGCTTGAAGGCATGACAGTGAATCTGAGAATATGACATATTTTTTTCCTTTTAGTGGACCCAATACCTTCCAAAGCCTTTTAGTATAGCTTTTTCTTCTGCAGCGAATATCGAACTTTTACCTGGTAGTCGACAGGTTATAGTTTTGGAACTAAAGATAGTAGCCTATGCTACTTTCTCGCTATCTTTAGAACCATCTGTAGAAATAGCCTGATGTGATCTGCATATTTCTCACAGCAGAGCAAATTCTTGTGTACACCGTGAGCTGGCTCTTGTCTGCCTTTTTATACTTCGTTAGTGTAATTTCTACTTCTGGTTCAGCTAACTGCCATGGTGGAATTGGTAAGAGCTTGTTAGGTAAAATTTGACTAATCTTAATACCAGCTGCTACAATTTGTGGTTTCATACGAATTCCAAGAGGTGGAATAATGGAGGGTACACTAGGATTAAATCTTCTGTTAATCTCATAGTTTCTATGTCTTTGTCCCGTACGTAACGGCCGTAGTGACCCCAATAATACTTTCTCTGTAAAACTAGACCAAGCATGTTTCCAGAATATATTAGAAGCAGATTCCCCTGATTTGATGAATGATTTTACTAACAGCAAATCCGTTTCAGTCCAGGTTTTCCAATCTTAAGTTCTCATAAATCCACAGGAAAATACCATTCCCTTCTTTTCGGAACTGTATACATATATACTTTTTTTTACCTAAGCCCATGTACTAGACTTACGGTTGGAATGGCAAATCATCGTTTTGATATGGAACGGACAATCTTGGAAATAACTTTCGATTTCAGTCTATCACGTTTAACCCTATCTGGCCTGGGCGATTTGGGGTGTATCGCAGCCTGGGGGGGGGGGCGGAAAGTGCCCCCCCCCTATATTTTCTCTACCACTAAGGCTAGAGCGCTGAAACTTGCCACACATTATCTTGGGTTCAAGCTCTACCGGGAAATGTAAAAAAATCCAAGATGGCCGCCATGATGACGTCACAGTTACGTCATCTTCTCGGAAGCCATTTTTCGGTCTTTTTGGGGTCGATTTTTCAAAATTTTCATTTTCAGATTTTTCTCTGGAAAAAAATATAATAAAATAGGGAATAATTAGTTTTGCATAAATAATATACTTTCAGGGCCTTTTAGGCAAGGAAAATGTGAAGAAATGGAGCGAAAAGATTGGAAAACACGACTTTCGCGGATACCACATGGCCGCCATTTTGAATTTACCCATGATCCTCTGCCTGGGGGTATATGAAAATAGGCCCAAAATAACCCCAATAAGATAAGCTTAAAAGTCACCAAGTTTCAGCCTCCTCGGTTTTGTCGTTTCGGAGCAGCAGAGAAAGGTTCACTAGGGGGGGGGCACTTTCCGCCCCCCCCCCCAGGCCAGGTAGGGTTAAGTAAGAGGTGATGGAAACACAGCGTATTACATTTAAATGCTAGTGATGTTTTGGTTGTTCATGGTCAGTCAAGCATGTGTCTGATTATTCATATGCTCGTCTTACCTGTTTCCCAAAAAATTATCCTCACGTTGTAGATATGTAGCTGCCAATTAGCTTCAAAATACTACCGTGTAGTCCATCATACAATATTCAGCTTTCGTCCAAATACAGAATTTCCGCGTGCATATTTCGAAGACCTAATTCATATAACAGCATTAGCACCAAATTAAAAAGAACCAAACAGTTTTCAATGATGTCCGCAAGACATCATGATGTTTCAAAAATATCCAATCCGTATCAGGCAATCTCAGTTTAGTAAGCACCAAAGTTCACTCACGATTTGAATGGTTAATATGAAATTCTCAACGCTGAAAAAAATTGTTCTCACATGCTTCCGTGACCCTTATTAAGATTTTCTTAGAGGAAAATAAAAAAGAGACCTAAATATGTGTTTTCCAACCAGCCTCTGGTCGTAGGTTGCGTGAATAGGCGAAAGATGAGTTTCGCATTTTCCCCAGGAGGTATGGCTCTCACTCATATTGGAGTCATATAACGAGAGGATTATTCGACCATACTGACCACTAGACCATACTAACCACTTGACCTTACTGATCACAGTACCATACTAACCACTGGACCATACTGACCACTGGACCATACTAACCACTAAACCATACTGACCACTGGATCATACTGATCTCTGGTCCATAATGATCACTGCACCATACGTATTACTGGACCATACTGATCGCTGCACCATACTTACCACTGGACCATACTAACCACTGAATCATACTGACCACAGGACCATGCTAACCACTGGACCATACAGTCACTGTACCATACTGACCACTGGACCATATTAACCATTGCACTTTACTGACCACTAAACGATACTAACCACTGAACCATACTGACCACTGTACCATACTAACCGCTGAACCATACTGACCACTGGACCATACTGATCTCTGGGCCATAATGATCACTGCACCATACGTATCACTGGACGATACTGATCACTGGACCATACTTACCACTGGACCATACTAACCACTGAACCATACTGACCACAGGACCATACTGGTCACTGGACCATACTTACCACTGGACCATACTAACCACTGAACCATACTGACCACAGGACCATACTAACCACTGGACCATACTAATCACTGGACCATACTGACCACTGGTCCATAATGATCACTGCATCATATGTATAACTGGACCATACTGATCACTGGACCATACTTAACACTGGACCATACTAACCACTGAACCATATTGACCACAGCACTATACTGATCACTGGACCATACTTACCACTGGACCATACTAACCTCTGAACCATACTGACCACAGGACCATACTAACCACTGGATCATACAGTCACTGGACCATACTGATCACTGGACCATACTGACCACTGGACCATATTAACCACTGAACCATACTGACCACAGGACCATACTGATCACTGGATCATACTTACCACTGGACCATACTAACCACTGAACCATACTGACCACAGGACCATACTGATCTGGACCATACTAACCACTGAACCATACTGACCACAGGACCATACTAACCACTGGACCATACAGAGTCACTGGAACATACTGATCACTGGACCATAGTGACCACTGGACCATATTAACCACTGGACTTTACTGACCACTGAACCATACTGACAACTGGATCATACTGTTCATTGGACCATACTGTACACTGGACCATACTAACCACTGGACTATACTGATCACTGATCCATACTGATGACTGGATCACACGGATCACTGGACAATACAGTCACTGGACCATACTGATCACTGAACCATACTGACCACTGGGCCACACTAACCACTGGACCTTACTGACCATTGAACCACACTGATTATTGGACCATACTGATCATTAAACCATACTGATCATTGGACCATACTGATCGCTGGTCCATACTGATCACTGGACCACACGTATCTCTACACCATGCGGATGATTGGACCATACTGATCACTGGTCCATACTGATCACTGGATCTCAATGAACTCTGGACGGCCATACTTTTCACTTGACCATACTGATCACTGGACCATAATAACCACCGGACCAAACTTATCACTGGGTCATACCTTTTACTGGACCATACTGATCGCTGGACTATACTAATCACTAGACCATGCTAATCACTGGACCATACTGATCACTGAACCATACTGATGACTCGACCGCACCGATCGCTGGTCCATACTGATCACTGGACCATACTGACCACTGGACTATACTTATCACTGGACCATACTTTTCACTGGACCGTACTGATCCCTGAACCATGCTTACCACTGGACCATACTCATAACTGGTCATACTGACGAATGGACCATCCTTATCACTGGACCATACTGATCACTGGATCACACCAATCACTGGACCATACTATTCACTGGATCATACTGATCACTGGACCCCACTGACCACTGGACCATACTTATCATTGGACCATACTTTTCACTGAACCATACTGATCACTGGACCACACTAATCACTAGATCATGCTAATCACTGGACCATACAGATCACTGGATCATACTGACCACTGAACCATACTAATCACTGGACAACAATGGTCACTGGTCCATACTGATCACTGAACCATACTACTCACTGGACCATACTGATCACTAGGTCATGCTGATCACTGTACCATACTGATAACTGGTCCGTAATGGTCGCTGGATCGCTGGACCATACTGATCACTGGTCCATACTGATAATTGGTCCAAACTGATGACTGGACCATACTGATCACTGGACCATACTAATCTCTAGACATACTGATGACTGGACCATACTGATCCCTGGATCATACTGATCACTGGATCATAGTGATCACTGGTCCATACTGATCACTGGACCATATTTATCTCTTGTCCATAATGATCACTGGGCCATACTGATCACTGGACCATACTGATCACTGGACCAGGCGGATTATACTGCTATGTATCGCTATCCTGGATAAAAGGGTGAATGTTTTCGACACTAGAGTCAGTTAAGCTGTACCTAAAAATGGGTAACTGTGCTTCTTTTCACACATTCGGGTTGACCGAAAATTGACCGCTTTATTATTCAGCAACTTTTGGTGGTGATTTAGAGTTTTGAAAGATATAATGGGTATGTTCCTATCTTTATATCCACAGGATTGAGCTGCCCATATCAAGAATACAAAGGAACACTTCTTCAACCACGAACTGATCCGGAAGATTCGGAAACCATCATGACAATCACCAACAACACGTCTACCAGTATGGAAGGGTGTCGAGAGGACTGTCAATATCACAACGAATCCACATGCTGGTATTACAGTTACAACAATGTGACCCAGGATTGCTTACTCTTTAGTGCATCTATCCTGCCCCACCAAAGAGAGGCGAGTGACTGGATGGAGAAGCACCCAAATTGGAACACGTACAGAAGGGATTGTTACCGTAAGTGTTCTCGATAATTGACGTATTGCAATCCCTTGTTAACGTTATTGGCGGAAAAATATGTCGAGGCGAATTCTATGAAATTATGCCAATTTGCGTGCATGTATAATATAAGTTTCTATTTCCAACGTTTATTTTTTGACAAGTTTTAATTAAATTACTTGTAGAACACACATGATAAAATTCAAAAACGGTCCCTAATTATTCAAGTGTCGGCCTAGAACATTTTGTGTGGACTTTTATATTTTTTAAGATTGGAAAAATATAAAATGCAGAAGCAAAGTAACTCCGAATAAACTTAATAAACGCATGGTGACAGTCTCAATATTTCGACAAAATTTTATTTGTCATCTTCAGGATGTGATCTGACAGCAGTTACAGGCTCTTATATACAAAACGACTAACAAAGACTGAAATGGTTCGATACACAAAATTAGAGGGCAATAGCCAATCAGATAATATGTGAACATAACAATTAAGGTAAACATGAGTGGCAAATAGACATGACAAGGAATACACACACCAAATAGGCCTGACAATACACAATCGAAATGGCAATAGTTTGATAAGGATAATAGATACGGGTGGTGATTTATTGAGGTGTGTGAATGTGTATAGAGTGGCAGCAGAAATGTCAATCAGGGAAATAAACACAAGTGAAACAGAGATTAGAAAAATGTATTAAGTTGATTAGAGAAACGTAACAAAGGTACCTAAGATTGAAATCGGAAATAAGATATAGAGAATTGGATAGTTACAGAACGGGAAATGCTGAACTATATGGGCGAACTATATTAGGCTATTAATTAACAAGACAAGAAATACACACACCACAGAAATGCTGGATAGTTGTATTATCTTATCTAAACAGTGATTGATGGAATAAAATATATAAAAATTGAAATTGGAAACAAAATACCAAAAATAATAAACAGTAGTCTACCTGAATAACTGTAGCTCTTTCGAAGCTTTTACACCACTGTTAAGTTTAGGATTTGAGCGCCGAATAGCTAGGGCTTCCTTAAATAACAAGACATTCCAGTGATCCGCGGAGTCGATAACTTTAGTGTTAGACAATAAGACTGAGGGCAATGGGCAATATGGAATATCTTCTAATCTATTAGGTAAATCAAGTAGGTCTTTAATATGTTGGAAGTGCTCACAACTGAACAAATGAGAATGGATTTCGCTGTTGCCTTTACTATGTTCCTTTAGTCGTGTTTCAAGACAACGCTCAGTTTTTCCGATGTAACTAGAATTACAACCAGGACAGGTAAATTGGTACACAATATCACTTCTAAATTCATGCGGAGTCTTGTCTTTAATGTTGATAATTGCACTGACTTTAGTGGTTCTCCAATGAACAATGATCTTCACTGGCTTTGTGAGAAGTCTGCGAATTTTGCTTAAATATCGTTTGACTATTCGTTCTCCCTGAGGACCAACGTAAGGGAATTTAAGCCAGATTTTAGGTATGTCGTCTTTAGGTTTATCTCGAGGCGCACAAGACAAACGGGTGGTGAACTTTTTGACAAGTTTTTCAACTGTAGCTTTGGGGAAGCCATTCCAAGACATAAAGTCTTTAATAACACTCAACTGATTGTTGAATAGCGAAACAGTACTACAAAGTTTGTGAGCTCTAGTTATAAGTGCCCGTATCCAAGCAGTTTTTGTAGTCCAAGGTTGAAAGCTGTCGAACTGAACATACTGGCCGGTACAAGTGGATTTTCGGTATATTGAGGTTGTCATTCCATTGCAGATTTTGATATCGAGGAAATGTACATCAGTATAAGCGTCAAATGTCTCGTGGGTAAACTTGAGCTGTGGGTTGAAAGTGTTCAGTGCCGTCAAGATTGAGTTGAAATCAGCAGGTTTGGCTAGAACAAGTGTGTCGTCCACATATCTGCAGTAGAATTTAACCGTTCCATCTTGGACCAGTTTATCCACCACTGTCTTTTCTAGTTCAGTCATGATGATGTTGGCGAGGGTCGGCCCTAGGGGGGAACCCATCGATACACCGTCCACGTGCTGATACAATACATTGTTGAACGAGAATGGGGGTTTGGTACAGGAGTCCAACAACAGTTTTTTCAGGGTAGTCTTTCGGATAGTGGTTGTAATTACCTTCTGTTTATATATACGGTCAAGAATGATATTCACTACTTTCCTCAGAGGCACATTGGTGAACAGCGATTCGACATCGAAGGAAACAAAACGATAGCCTTCATCGAATAAATTTTGTGGAATTTCTCGAATACGTTGGGCTGCATCAAAGGAATCAGATAGTGAGTATTCGTTATCCGTTAATGGTTTCAATAGTTTCGACAGGGATTTACCTACTTTCGAGTAGACAGTACCAGTTGTGTCGATAATTGGGCGAAACTTGGGCAGATTCACAACATCTTTGTGTGTTTTCGGTAACCCATGGGCGCGTGCTGGTCTCGTGGATTTGGGTTTCACTTCCTTCAATTCATCTTCAGTAATTTCACCTCGACGATGAATTGTGCGCAGGTAATTTTGCAGGGTGCGTAGTTGGGTCATACTGGGGTTTTTGCCTAGTTTGCGGAATTTCGTCCTAATCTCGAAGGTTTCATTTAGGCTGGTAATGTAGTCCTCCTTCCGTAGTAATACGACGCCGCTACCTTTATCAGGTTTCAAAATAGCGAAACGTTCTTTCAGTGTCTTCAGGATTTTGATTCGGTGGGCATCAGAAGACAGTCGTTTGTCACTGAAGTCCAGTATGTTGCATGACATGGCTCGGATAGCATTTTTGACACGTTCTCTCTTAATGTAACCCTTCGGTAGCAGTCCATGGTAATTTAGATGTTCCCAGAATGTTTCGGCACATATGATAATGTCTGAATACAAATATAAAAGTCCACACAAGTCCGGCCAAAATTTGAACAATGATATCTCAGTAACCAGATTATTATCTGAAGAACTGAAGTGTATTTTCTGTGCAATTTGGCATGATTGGCTTAAACTTGAAATTTTTCATGATGAATAGTTCCAGGCAGATAAATAGGAAAAAACAAAGAATGAATATCAACGTAAAGCCCTGTGACACCTACCCCTTACTGTGATACCCCTTATCTACGATGATCATGTCAGACAGGTTGTAGAAGTCTCGGTCTCCAAGACGACGTAGGATCGTCTGTTGACTTAGGTGATGGTGTCTACATAACATTCCAGATAGATTTCAGTTCGGCTCCGAGATTTCTCGAAGACTTGAAATTGATAACAACGCAACTCGGATTTCTAAAGATACAGTTTTTACTATATATGCATTTTGAACCAGCTACAACATTTCACGTAATTTGTTAACTCTACCGGTGGCGGTAGGAGAGATGATGGAATATATGGAATATCTGATTTGAAATAGCCAAACATTCACTTTTGTACTGTCCTGTATGAATGAAGGTGCAAGCTGACCTATAAAATTCTCAGTACAATTATGACAACTCGAATCGCCGTCTCAAAACTAAAACATCCTCATTAGACTCGGGATTCACAAAGTACAAATTCAGTGCATATTTGAATTAATTATTTAATTCCAAACCGGAAACATTGAATGAAATTTATAAGATATGCCCGGATGTATAACGAATATATTTATATATCCTATTAGTAATACATTAAAAGAAACTATGTCCATAACTTGTAAATATAAAATTGAATTAATATACATGATTATATCGGTGGTAGCTTCATCAGCTTGAAACAATATGAATTCTTTAAAAACACCCTGGTAGGCAAGTAGTTGACCAATGCCCAGTCCTCTAATTAACGCGAAGTGGTCTCAATACGCTAAGTGGTCTCAGTTCGCTGTTCATGGCTAGTTTTATGCTGGTGTCGCACGAGGTATTGCCTTGCATATAAATTACGGAAATGGTTTGAATCGCTCGATATATTGCCGATAAATATTTTGACAAATTTATATACAATATACTGTTGTACTTTACCCAGGGGTATTATTGGTCGAATTGTAAATCAATTGCATGAACCATATACGTTGCATGTAAATATATGTATATATATATGAAAAAGTAACAAAGCCGCCTGTATTCAAACAAAAAACAAAAACAGATATATTATTGTACAAAGTGCGTAACAGTGGAATAAATCGAATAGAATACATGTAAATATAGTTAAACGTAGGAACAAATAGGAACGTGAATCAAAATTCAATCTATTTGAATGATTAGTGTTATAAGTAGAAAAGCAAATATCATGAAAATTATAAGCAATGTTTTTCATTTCACCAGATCGGTATATATCTACATTACGAAAGTCGACAAAGAAAGGTGCACCTATATTTGAACACCGATGCCTATTATGTTAAGCTGTTAGAAAATCACTCTCGGTAATGGTCGACAGAAACGTAACATATTGCTGAAGATATTTGTACATAGCCGCGAGACAAATCAACCATACTGACTTTTTCCTCCCTCTATGTCTATTTTCGCATGTAGTGATTTACATAGGTAACCTGTGAATTGGTTGAGGAAAGGAGTGTTTAAGGTATAGATATTATATAAATTACTAGTATTAATTAAACGCATCCCAGTCGGGAGAGAAAAACTCTAATGAGACTTTGTCTCTTTTTTTTCATTTATATTTCTTATGTGTGATTGAGAGGATGATGATCGTATGTGTGTGCTATAGTGTGCTAGGAATAGGTCCTGTTATGCGTGACTCGTATATGCATCCTTCAAATTAACAGATTTGTTAACAATTTGACTTCATTTAGATCGCAACCTCTATATGTCAACAGCATATATCAACCTTCATATGTGATACTCATTATCAACTTCATCCCGACAAGTTTTTGTTCCATGAACTGTTACTATGGCTAAGACTGTCACTATTGTTTCAGTAAATATGCAAGAGTTAGCTGATCCAAAAAATAGAAAAGATGTGTTTCACTACTTTAAAGGAATGGTTCGGGTATGGTAAAGCTATATTTAGACTGAAAGAGCTAATCAAATGGTATTCAACTGTATTTTTATTTTATTTTTGGAATTTATTTTAACGCAGAAATAGTTAACCAAATGCTGTGATACCGTCAAATTTGCCAAACTCCAGGAAAGCGCCATTGTATTGTCACGTGACCTATTTTAGCCAATAGGAGTAAAAGTACGTAAAACAGCGTGACGTAAACTTGAGGCAGAACATGTGAAGGCATGTGCAGTTTTGTTAGTAAAAATTGGCATCAGTACACAATTAATTCTGTTACTTGTTATGTATTAGCATTAAAAATCGGCAAAAATCCAGAAAAATCACAATGCATAAATCCATCTGGCATGTCAATATTTACCTTGTGGGACATTATCAGTGGAAGTCTTGACAGATGTTGACCATGGAAATTTCAACTTGCCGCCATTTGCAGCTGAGTGGTGTTACCGAATGTCATTCAGCTTGTAAACAGAGAGCCTTTTCACCTCCACTCTTCATGTGTCCTTCCGCCAGGCTTTGCCCCAATGTTGCCAAATCAACACCAGGAAGTACAGTTTGAAGCCTCATCTGCAATTTGAAATATCAAATTTATCAGAAATGCTGAATAATCCCACCTAATAAAATCCACAAAACCTGCTCTCAAATTTCTACACAAAGTAGATCGTGGGCACCGACCCGGAAGAGATTAATTGTGTACTGATGCCTGTCAGTCATGGAACCATTGTTAAAATAAAGAATGCTCTCATCTGAACAATCATTACCCATCCCCAAACTATCCTGAGAAGGCACAAAGAAAACTATTCAAAGATTTTATAACCTAAATAACAAGGGTACCCCCTTTATCATTTCCTCTCATTTTCTCCCATATGACTTAATAGTGGGGTGAAAATAAAAAGTACAATATCTCACTAACCTGTAAGTATTTTTCCATCTGGTAAAAAGCACTCAGTAGACTATCCTTCTGCCTATAATAAAAGGTATGCAGCATTGATTAGATATGTCAAAGACTATTTTTAATTATTTTTTTGCTGTTTTAACTCAATTTTCATGTCTTTTTTCAATTTAAAACTTAAAAATATAAAAATTAAAAATTCAAGATGTGACAAAACATAATCTGTTTAAAAGCTGCTTAGTTAGACTACATCTGGTAAAAAAGTCTTTCATGACAGTGAGTAATTTCTCCATATAATCAGTGGGTCATCCCAGGATTATCTCACGGGTCTTAAAATTGATGTTTATAGAGAGATCAAAAACTTGTTTAAACATATAAAAGGTCACATCAATATACATAATTGTGTACACAACACATTCAACAATATAACACTGAGGTGTTCATGGTATACACATCCCCCAAATAAAGAATATCTGTTAGTTCAATTGAATGTAGCTACAGAGAATCAACATCTTGATGGCAGTAATAGACAGATGAAGTTATCAATTATAAAGTTATTATTACTGACAAAACTCATAACACAAATGAAGAAATACATCCTTTTGTTTCATTTTAAGTCAACTGCCGCAATGTTTGCAAAGGGACAACACCTGTAAAAACAAAACAGAGAAAAAAATAGTATATAAAAATGGGAATAAAATCCAATGCCAACATATCTGATGATCACTTGCTCATCTCTGCTACATTAACCAACATGAAGGGTAAAGAGAGAAGGAAGTTGACTCACTTTAAAAAAGGACATCCTGGACACCCCATATTAGCTGTGGCCGACAGTTCACATCTGAACCCTGTCCCTGGACCATCATCTGAAGATGCTGTAGTAACGAGGAGGTTACATCAAGATGAGTGCACCTTCATTACAAAACCTAGCATAGACAAGAGGACAGTTGAAGCTACAGACACCGAGGGCATCTCTGGATCCATGAAATTACTACGGCCAAAGAAACCGGCTCCAAATCTGAAAGACATAAAAGATAAAAATTCTAATGACACCCAAGGCATGAGAATGATCAGTAACTGCAAAATGCTTGAAATGTGGAATGATATAATAAAGCAGCATAGAGTTACTTCCCCTGATTGTGATATTTTGGAAGTGGTCATAGCCAGTGAAAAAAAGTGGGGTTTGGGATGGTCCCAATCTTTGCAGTGTGTTAACTGTCAATATACTTCTCGCCATTATAAACTTTATGAAGAAGTCAAGACAAACAAACCTGGACCGAATGCTGCTGCCATAAACGTATCCCTTCAAGTCGGTCTGCAAGACACACCTATGGGGAATTCCAGAACAAGGTTACTGTTAGCATCAGTGGATGTTCCTCCTCCAGCAAGAACTGGCATGCAAAGGACAGCGAACATGGTTGGAACTGCTGTAACAGAGTTAAATAAGATAGACATGAGAAAAAAACTAGAAGCCATAAAAGAAGTTAACAAAGTGCGCGGGGTTGTAATGGATGAAATAAACTTAGCTGTTGATGCAAGATATAACAGCTCCAAAATTACTAGTTCAAGAAAATGCACACAGAATGCCTCCCAAGCCATAGCAATAGGATGTGAAACATCAACAGACAGAAAATATATTGTTGCTGCTGTATTCCAGAATAAATTGTGTTGGACTGGTGCATGGCTTAGGGGAAAAGGAATGGATGTAAAGTGCCCAGATGGGCATGAAGATTGCACTGCAACTCTCAATGTGAATGCGCCATGGTCAGAGTTTGAGATGAGAAAGGCCATGGGAAGTGATATTGGTATGCAGGAGATGTTGGTAAGATATGTCACAACAGATGGAGATGGAACATCTGCAAAGGGGATGCAGGCTGGAATGCAAATTCTTCATCCCATGTGGAAAGTGACCAGGCTGGCAGACCCAACTCATTTAGGGAGATCCCAGTTCAGAAAATGTAAAAGTGCTAAGTTTAGTGATGATATGTTCTATGGAAAGACACAAGAAATTAAAAAGAAAGCCCAGCAAGTATTGAGTCAGGATGTAAAAGCCAGATGCAGCATGGTATTCAAATAGTTGATGAAAGTGCATAGTGGCAACTTAGAGAAAATCAAAAACCATCTTCCTAGAGTGCTGGAGGCCACACTTCTCTGTTATTCTGGGGATTGTTCGAGATGTCGGAGAAACTCTTTGGTGTGTGGAGGGGGTCATTCGAATAGTTGGTGGCTGCGATCCATGTTCCTTGCTACGCACAAAATCTCCAATCTGAATATGACTGAAAATGACAAATTTATTCTCCAGGAGATTCTGAAAATGAAATTAAGTGAAAGTGCTCTGATGCAACTGAGATTGAATACAGACACACAGAAATGTGAAGCCATCAATAGATCTATAAGTGTATCCTTACCCAAGAATGTCAATTTCTCTAGGAATATTCCTGGTCGAGCATCGTCAACCATCCACAGAATGAACAATAAGTTGGGGACCTCCATGATAGCCAAAGTTGAATGCATGGGAGCCTCTCTCTCACCTCGAGCTGCAAAAAGTTTAAAACAGATGGAGATTGACTCAAGAGTACCATAAAAGCTATCGAAATAGGCCTGTGGTGAGAAAGCGAAAACTCAAGCAAACAGGAGCTAAAATCTATCAACATTTGAAATACAAACAGGGCAATCCAGGAGATACTGACTATAAAAAAGGACAATTAGATGATGGCCTACAGGACCACACATATGGAAACTGAAAAAAAAAAAAAAAAAAAAAATGACTCAATTTTATTTACCTCATTAAAGTCTCAAATGCAAAAGGCATTTTGGATATTCTTTGTGTGTGGAACAAACATCTGAGTTTTTGCAGGTGATCCGATGATTATTGATTTCATGTGGTTCCAGGCTGATATGGAGTGGATTTATGCATAGGTTAGTGTGACACAGATGAGAGCAATCCAGCTTTGAAGTGAGGTCTAAATTTTGAATAAAGATTATATAATTGAATCTATGTGCATTTCTCTTCTTCCATTTATAATCCCTTGGATCTCGAAAGCTTATTTGACCATATCTGCCAGTGGTATTGAGTGGACCCTGCCATATTCTGCATTGACCATTTGAGCCGAGCACTGACATCTCAGCCATTTTTTGCTGATATTTTCTCCAAAAGATCTCCATTCTGTACCAAAATGGCGTAGGAATACAAGTGATATTATCCATCATCATTGATGATGTCAATTTCACCCCACTTTTTTTTTTTTTTTTAAATAATTAAAAATTATTAAAAATTAATTTAAAAAATAATTTAATTTAATTAAAAATTTAATAGCTTGAATTTGGAATAATGTCAATATTTGCATGTTGTTTATGAGTCAGCCTGGAAGAAATTAGGCTGATCAAGTCAAAACTATAGGCACAGTGATGATTGAAAGTGCTCTGGTCAAATGTGAAAATGTGGTGTGACAGGCATCAGTACACAATTAATTCTGTTACTTGTTATGTATTAGCGTTAAAAATCGGCAAAAATCCAGAAAAATCACAATGCATAAATCCACCTGGCATGTCAATATTTACCTTGTGGGACATTATCAGTGGAAGTCTTGACAGATGTTGACCATGGGAATTTCAACTTGCCGCCATTTGCAGCTGAGTGGTGTTACCGAATGTCATTCAGCTTGTAAACAGAGAGCCTTTTCACCTCCACTCTTCATGTGTCCTTCCGCCAGGCTTTGCCCCAATGTTGCCAAATCAACACCAAGAAGTACAGTTTGAAGCCTCATCTGCAATTTGAAATATCAAATTTATCAGAAATGCTGAATAATCCCACCTAATAAAATCCACAAAGATCTGCTCTCAAATTTCTACACAAAGTAGATCGTGGGCACCGACCCGGAAGAGATTAATTGTGTACTGATGCCAATTGGCAAGAATTACTTTAAATACTAAATAGCTCATACCGTACCATTTTCATTTCTAGTTGCCAGAGCGCGACTTTGTTCGCTCTCCCAACAGTGAAGATACTCGATCTCTCTCGTAAGCCGTCGAGAACAGCGTGTGCACCGACACCATGCTGTTCCGCTTACTAGAGCTGCTATCTTCCCCGCTTCTCTGATCTTCCGTATCTGAGCGTTTCGGCTCGAATTGGTAGCCCTGAAAACCAAACACCGCTTTCACCGCTGGAATCGGAACTGCCGCTCGTCGACATGATTTCACTTAATACCCAAATCGATTAGATTACCCGCGCAGACAAAAGAGCTCCATGCCTTGACCCTACGTCATATCCGCCTTCTGGATACAGTACAAAGGCGGCACTCTGAGAACTGTGAGTTCGCGGTTTCAAAATGATTAGTACTCCTTCAAAAAAAAAATTAAAAAAATGAGAGAAAATATATTTTGGGTTCTATTTGGTGAGTTGTTTTAATATGTATCAAAGGCAACCAAACCCGAACTTTTCCTTTAAAAAGAAAAACTTTTCTATAATCTGTCTACAAGATACTCACACGGGACCCTAAAAATAAAGACATTATACGCAGTGAGTTGGGGAATGATGCCCGTTCTCGTCCAATTCACGTGGAGTAACCATCTTGTTTAATAAAAACTTTGATTATAAAGTCATAAACGTCGATATTGACCCAAGGAAATTACATAATTATCAATGTGGACATTCATGACGTTCCGGTAACGTTAGTAAGTATTTATGCTCCAAACACGGACAAACCCTCCTTTTTTAATAAAGTTAAACATAAAGTCGAAGAAATAGGAAATTCATATGTGATAATCTGTGGTGACTGGAATTTAGTCCTGAATCCAGAAATAGACACCGATAATTATAAACATATAAATCACCCAAACGTCCGAGAATCCGTCCTAGACCTAATGAAGACAAAAGATTACGTTGGTATGGGGAGTATATTGCATGAAAACACCAGACGTTATACATGGAGAACAAGAAATCTCAGAACGCAATCTAGATTAGACTTTCTTCTAACAAGTAATGACATTTTCAATATTACACATGAGGCAGCTATAATACCAGGATATAAAAGTGATCATTCAGCGGTTACGGTACCTTAAAGTGCAAATCTATTAATTCACAAGGAGGTTGGGGCTACTGGAAATTCAATTGTTCACTACTAAATGAAATGGAGTATCTAAATCTGGTTAAATCTATCATATCTGAAACAGTAGAAGAATAGGCAGTCATACCTTATTCGAGAGAGAAACTACAAAATGTTTCAAAATCAGAGGTACAGCTGTATATAGAAGACCAGTCGTTCTTAGAAACCTTACTGATGAAGATAAGAGGCGAAACAATCAAATTTTCTTCAACAAAAAAGAAAGTTGATACAAAGAGAGAAACTGAATTAGAAGAGCAAATTGTACAACTTGAAGAGGAAATACAACGCAACTTTATAACAATTACAGAAAGCAAACTTGATCAACCGAGAGACACTAAATTGGAATTAGAAAAATTGAGAAAGAAAAAAATCGGAGGTTTGATAAAAAAAAATAAAATAAAATGGATAGGTGGGGGAAAACCCACAAATTTTTTTCTAGGACAAGAAAAAAGGAATTATACGAATAAATTAATATCAAAATTAACTACAAATATATGGGGATGATATATACAATACTAATGACATCTTGCAAGAGCAAAAATTGTTTTATAAATTACGAATTCAAATTCAAATGAAACACTAGAAAATACCAATATATTTTTAGACAATTTAGAACTAAATCACTTAACAAAAACTTAAGCCGATATCTTAGAAGGACACATCACCTATAGAGAATTAACGGACACTTTAAGAAATATGAAAAATTATTAAAGCCCGGGATTGGACGGATTCACGGTAGAATTTTACAAAGTCTTTTGGAAAGACATAGGATATTTTGTTTTTCATTCCGCGAGTGGTGGATTCGAACGTGGAGAATTTTCTTTAGTTCAGAGACAGGGTGTGATAACTTACCTACCTAAGTCAAATAAACCACGATTTTTTTTTATTAAACTGGCGACCCATCACCTTACTGAATGTTAGTTACAAATTGATGTCAGGATGTATCTCAAGTAGAATCAAAACTGTGTTAGATAAATTTGTGGATGAAGAACAGAGGGAGCTCATCTCAGGCAGATATATTAGAGAAAACATTTGGCTCATCTACGACATTATGTTCGAAACAAAAGAAAAAGAAATACCCGGCTTGCTATTGTCAATAGACTTTGAAAAGGCCTTCGACTCGGTATCGTGGGACTTCCTCGATAACGTGATAAAATCATTCAATTTTCGGGAAACATTGCAAAAATGGATAAAATTGTGTCATACAAGTTTAAAAACATGTATCATACAGAATGGAAACATTGCTTCCTATTTTGAAATGAACCGTGAGTGTAGACAGGGAGACCCGATTTCCGCATATCTTTTTTTACTTGGCGCAGAAGTCCTTGGCACAATGATTAGAAAAAATGAGAATATTAAAGGCATTACAATTGGACATACAAAATTCAAAATTAGTCCATATGCTGACGATACACAGCTAACCCTTGATGGTTCAGAAGAACCTTTGACAGCAGAAATTAACTGTTTAAATATGTTCTATAAATCATCCGGACTTAAACTAAATGTAGACAAAACGAAATCAGTATGGATAGGTTCAATGTCGGGATCGAATATTAAACTATGTCGGGATGTGTATTAGACATAAACTTTTCTACAACATATTTCCATAATGTTAGGAAATTTAATTATATTTCAAAGATAAATGACCTGCATGGAACCCCATGGATGGAAACTACGAAATTTGACCCTTCTAGGTAGAATAACGGTGATAAAATCTCCTGATTTGTCGAAACTTATACATCTTTTCCTTGCCCTGCCAAACCCACCGGATGATATTATACAAAATTTAAACTCTATACTATACAAATTGATATGGGATGGGAAGCCTGATAAAATCAAGAGGATACAAAATTACTCAAGACTACAAATACGGCCGTCTACGAATGGTTAATCTTTTGTCGTTTATTCGGTCCCTAAAGATATCGTGGATCCGGAGATTAATCTTTGATAATCGGAAATGGCAAAATCTTGTAGACAGCAATATATGTATGTACTCTGGGTGCAAACTGGTTAAAAACTAACTTGAACAGCATAACGAACCCCTTCTGGAAAGACACGTTTGTGTCGTGGTACGAGTTACAACGAAAATTAAAGGTCACATCGTAAAATGATTTATTCATTTAACCTTTATGGTTCAACCCAAATTTAAACACTCATTTTATTTTGCGAGGAACTGGTTTGACAAACACGTTCGATATCTAAGAGATTTGATAGATACAAATCGAAACTATTTTAGCTTCACTGATATGAAATCAAAATATGATATAAAAGGAACATTTCTGAATTATACAAAATTAGTAAGGAGTATACCTAATGAATGGAAAAATAAAATAATGGCAGGTTTTTCAGATATACAAAAACCAAGTCCGGTGTTTAGCTCTCACCTTCAACTTTTGGCAGGGCAGAGGAAGGGATGTAGAAAGTTCTTCGATATTCTTAATTATGAACATAACTTGAAATCAAGCGCAGAAGACAAATGAGGTAATTTAAATCTCGAGTCCCAGATCAACTGGGAAGTTGTACACAAAACCCCCTTTGATTGTACAGTCTATACGAAACAAAGAGATATACAGTTTAAAATATTACAACGGATACGGGTGACAAATTCTTTTTTACATACAATCTCTATCAAAGACAACGATAATTGTGACTTGTTTGAGTGCAAGGGAAACTGTCGAGCATATATTTATTTCTTGTTCAAAAGTTACAAAAAACTCTGGGGAGATTTAGAAGAATGGCTAAAGCCATTGGGTGTACATGGGGACCCATAGCACAAAAAGAATTAAGGATAGATAAATTCAACAAAAATGGGCCCTATTTCGCACATTATTCAAATCTGGCTAACTCAGCGTGTTGATGATAACATTATGCATTTAAAATGATGTTTTGGAATACCCAAGAGTGATATAAGGACCTGAGTGAATGCGCAAATGAGGAAGTAAATAAGATGTTTATATTAGCTACTGTACAATTGTATTATTTATACGCAAAAAAAATCAGTGCAATTACACAACCATGCAACCTAATACTATATAGTCTGAAGTTATATAACTGTTTCTCACAAATTAAATGGAATCTCATCAATAGCTTTGTCAAAAGAAGCAGCACTGGAAATTAGAATACATCACAATACATGCACAATTACTGTCACAAGTATGGCGGCTGGATAAAATCATTCAATTGATTAAGTCGATCTTTACGTTAAAGTATGGTGGCTAAAAAATCGATATCTCGCAAGCTGTTAATGGCCAGCTTAAATTCATATTGGCTCAGTGAGGCAAAAACCTAGTCACAAGCAACCAGATTTTGAAGTAAAGCCTAAAATTTCATCTCAGAATAAAGCATTTCAGTATCAGCATAATCTCAATTTGAGAAAGAATTCATATATTAATTTGACCCTAATTTGGCATGCAAGACCTTATATGGGGGAAAAGAAAAGCAAATGTATGGGTGTCCAATCCGACATCCAGTTGGAAATCCTCTACACCGCTGAGCCGGCACGGGTTCGAGTCCAGCTGGTCCATGGGTAGAAGTTTGTCAGTTACTTGCCGATGGGCGATGGTTTTCTCCGGGCACTCCGTCTTCCACCAGCAACCAAACTGACTCACCATATGAGTGCAACAACCTTGAGTGTGACATTAAGCCAAATAGGTTGATTTTCAATATATTGATATTACATTTTCGATACATTAAATTTTCGGAGCTCATTATAGGTTGATTTTCAATGTATTGATATTACGTTTTTTTAATACTTTGAAATTCGGGGCTTATGATTGCTTGATTTTCAATGTATTGATATTATAATTTCAATACATTGGTATTTGATCAACGCAACGAATTTTGCCAGGGATGGTCAACCATAAACTGGTGCCCCTAGAAAATTTTGACTAATAAAATATTATATTTCTTAATTTATTAGCTTCCATCAGGGAATACCGTTAGAAAAGATGATGTCACTATGATGTAATCAAGACAGCCAATACATTTATCTTTTACATTTTCTGGAAGTTCTTGGCCCATAAGTAGCTGCATAGCTATATACTATGGAGCATTTCAGCCCTATAGCACGAGAGAAAACAAAATATTCACGAGACGGGATTCCAAAATTGACAGGCCTGGCAGGATCAAATTGCAACACTTGGGACATGGCATAGTAACATTGTTGAGAATGGAACCCATTATAGGGGCCTAATTACAACACATATAAGGGAAGTGGGAAGAGGTGCCGACATACTGACTACGTCATATGACTTCACAGAATAGTCTTCTGGTAAACCTATTCTAAAGCACATACCAAGAATCTAACGATTCGTGATATGTGTTGTATCTCAGGTACGCTTTTATTGTACCTGTTCATATGGCAACATGGATGATATGACCACACGGCCCCTAGCACCGGCATAAGCGGTATTAGATACAAATCTAGAGAGCTGTGATGGAAATGCTCTGACAACTCGTATACTGGTAACTGGTGAGCTGTTTCGCTGTGACAACTCGAACATTGGAGATTGGTGAGCTGTATCGTCGTCAGATGTAAATGACGGCAATTAACACAAAAGACTAATCTGTAAGGCCCGATGTCGACTCAGCATCAACTTCCCACAAATGCCAACATATAAGACCAAAAGGTCTGTACAGGGGGCGGGCCTCGGGGACGAAACGTCCATCAGCAGAATCTCGCCATATACAGGCAAAAATTACAACACATATAAGGGAAGAGGGAAGAGGATATTGGTGAGCTGTATCGTCGTCACTTTACAATCCATTAAAACAGAAGAATATATCTGAGAAGGGCAATGGCATTCTCATTTGACAATGATGTAAGAAGCATTGTGGGTGTGTGGATGTCGCAGATTTCCCCAAAACGCTATATTGGTTAACTTTGTAATGGGTCATTGCTAGCTAAAGAATGTTGGACAAATAATTCATATTTCATTAGAATTATAAAGTAGGTGCTTGATGGTCAACAACTTGAACAAGTTTGTTGGGACAAATTGTTGTAATAAGGAAATTTGACATGGCTTTCAGAAATTGAGTTGATCGGAGAAAACCCGGCGGGGATGATGCAAGACGACTGTCGATTTTGGAGCGTGGTAAGGATGCATTTCTGATTGTCTTCATATCGTTTAATCGTGACAGTTACGACGAATGAAGACGGGAATATCGGAAATAAGAAGAGTGACCATTATATCGATTTTTATCAGGGGCGTCTTCACATCATCGCACATTTCTAATTTCTTCCTGATAATTTCTGTGATTATTTATGCAAATATTTCTGAAAGGAATAAAACGATGTGATTTTTCTCTCACGAGGAAGACGAATACCCAACGACGGTCCTGTCTCAAGTCATTCGGTCATTTTATTACTCAATTACTATATCAACTACTTCCCATGTTTAGGATACCAACATAATGACCCTGTTTAAACATGGCATGCCCAACAACAACATCAAGGAATCTGTATGCTTCATGTATGATCAGGTTACTTCAACAGTGAAGGGGGGGGGAGCTTTGTTTGAGAGCTAGAGCGAACAAATTTCCTAGTCAAGAGATAAATAACATACGAAATTATCATTTCTATTCAACACCCGTATTATGAGGATTATGTGCATCTGCTTTGTTGCTGTACTCTTTTCATAAAATTCAGGAGACAGAGCCTATGTTGACTATCAGCGATCTGGAGACGACCACGACACGAAACTTGGAGATGCTCTCAAGCACGACGACAAGACAAAATACAGATGAGTACACTATGGGAACTTCATCTCCTTCAGTCCAGAGGAGGATGTCCTCATCAACACCTGCAGCTCGGATCAAAGAGTACAACTGCACAAAGTCGTGTGTCTGCACAACCTCGATCGATAAAAAAACCTTCATCAGTCAAATATTGGATGATCTTAGTATAGATATGAAAAATGTATCCTCCCACAAGAGAAAATACCGGAGTATGCCTGATGATCGAGTGTCCGCCGTCTGTCTCGGTTATGTAGGTATGTCTGTATTTGGGGGCATTTTCGTCGGTCTGCTGATATGCGATGGTGTCAAACTCTCAACAGATCTCCTCATGTTATTTCGTAGCATTAAAAGATTGTTTTACTGAATAAGATATTAAGCCAGTTTGTAGATAGCTCATATTGCTAAGAGATTCACCCGACGCTGTTCTTTCAATTGGACCAACAAATGATTTATACATTTTTGTGTGCATTATGTTCAGTCAGTCGAATCTGTGGTTTTATATGTCTGTTTTTCACCATCCTTGACAAACCCTCACAATGAGCTGTGGGTACCATGTACAAAACAATATAAACGCTCCTTGTATCATTTCATCATTGTATCAAGACTTTTATACGAAATCTATATTGCCTTATTGAATATAGTATTGTCACTGTTTGATACAGAGAAATGATACCCGACCAAGAAATGCTGCACATTGCCTTCTTTTTCTCTATTTATTCACGTATTTAGGTTTTTCCATTCCATTTAGATCGGAATGACCTGTTGTTATTCTATTTCCTATTAATATTATTCCGAGCAATTGTTTTACGCAGCGAAACGATCTGAACGGTTTGATATAGTACTTAGTTTTTGGGCACACGTTATTGCACTTTCAAGTTATGTCTTTAAAGTGAAAATTAATTTTGCAAATATTGATCAAACGGATTAGAGGAGACAGTTGAGATTTAGAATGCAAGTGTTTGAAGAAATTTCAAACAAAATGAACCAATAGATAAGGTAGAACACAAGTTTTCGGATTATCTCCCCTGGTGATGTTTTCCTTGTCTGCGGCGCCCAAAATTGTTAAAAATTATTATGTAAAACGAACACGTAGTTATCTCCCTTTTAATCTATTTTAAAAGCCTTAAGTTTATAAGCACACAAGCCACCGGGTTGATCTTTCGAACATTTATTAACACTTTGACGACCTGAACGAATAATTTGCAATTTGAATTCCAGGATCGTATCTTTAGGAGAGCAAAGTCTGTTGATCAGCACTTGAACGACTGGTGCAATCAGAGTGGGATTCAGATTGGAACGTGGGTCACGTACCCCACATGACATCATAAGTTGATGGCAAGTGTCAGAACACAGCCTTGACCTTGAAACCAATACGCATGAAAATATTAAAAATGCGACTTTCATTTGCCAAACAACTTACACACGGACACACGAGCAGATGTGAATAAAATCACAGAATATTATACCCTAAATTTCTTTTTGTGCCAATTACAAAACGTGACCTCGACCTTGAATGTGACCTAATGTAAATAGTGTCTCGAAAACCATGTGTACAAATACGTATTTAGCACAAGCCTGACGTCACTGAATCCCCACCTTTTGTCTTGACTCCAGTTCTTGAGTCCTCATCCATTTGTGGACAAACCAACTCAATGACCATCATGAAATAAGGACATGATGGTTTTACATTTGACGTCCATTACGAAACGATCCGTGGTGACCCTGACCTCGAATGTCTCCAATGTATGCCGTTGCATACAACCACCACCTTTGCTCAAAAGATGAAAAATGTTTTGGAATCTACCTTTAAGCCAGTTACAGCAAAATATGTACACGACGATTGTTTTTTGTTGCTGTGAGATAATGGGACAACGAGATAGTGGGGTCATATGTATATGTGTTACATTATGCTTTAAGTTACCCCTGCTGCCAATTAATGGTTCAGAATAATGGTTCTACATGTAATTTATATTTAGGCGAAAACGTTGAATCAACAGTGCTTTGTTGCCATATGGATGCCAATGTGCTAGCCAATGTCATTTAGTGCTTTCTGTTTATCGTACCATAGTTTGTGTTAAAAATGTAATATATGTTTTTATGTATATGTTTTATGTATATGTGTGTCTTTAGCCTTCGGGCATAATTGAACAATAAATGATCTCTCTCTCTCATAATTTTAAATGAATATTATGTGTTATTTTTTCGAAATAAGATATCTCATACGTGTCTGTAATATAGCACATATATTCCCATGACACACGTATGACGTCACTGAATTTCAACCTGACCTTGGTTGTTGAGTTATATCGTTGATATTTTTACGATTGGCCATAACTGAAGAACTATTGGGCATTTGAACTTGAAATTTGCATATGAATCTAGGTCGTTTCTTGATGTAACAGGAACTTTGATTATGGGACATTTGACATTATCTATTTTTTTCTATACACACTGCGCATCCAACCACCATTATTTTTTCGTATTAATAGAATATATTTCCAAGATTGCAGCGGTAAAACTTTTGAAGATATCGAAATAGCATTTGTCCCACTCCGCTTATGCTATTTGCCTATTATTCGATGAGTTAAATATTATGGGTAGTCATGAACATAAATACATTGTAGCTGTTGATTGATTTCAACGGTCCAAATGTTTCGCGCAAGACCAACTTCATACCAAGGCGCGAAAACTAGTATATAACCAGATTCGCCAAAAATAAAGCTTACAGGACTTCCCAGGCATCACGCTCTGGCGAATAAATGTCGTGGTGTATGAGAGAGGCGACAGGGTACTAGAGTCAGTGGAGAAAGTTTTGATTAATCGTTTGTGTATTATTTAATTCACGCGGTTTAATTATTTTTATAATCCTGTAAATATCTAAATGTGTTAGAGATACCGTTCTGTACTATTAGTAGTTTTGAAGTTATAGGTGTCTGGCTTAGTTGAGTTCAATCGTAGTCTTTCTCCCTGCAGCGGAACTTTTATAGGGATTCCTTTCACCGGTGCTGGTACGTTTAATGACGATGATTCTGTATAGAACTCTGCTCGTGGAGGTAATGCTGGTTGAAAAATGTCTGTAATCTTCGTGATCAGAAGTTGTTCAAAATACATGGGAGCTGTCTGCGAGTAATCAGAACACGCACATTTGGGGGTGTACTAATTTTGGAGAAATGATCTATTTCAATGGCCTTGTTGTGGGAAACTGACCAGATTTCTCTACGGGAGATAATTTATTCCGTTATTTGTCCGGACTATACTTTGTTATTGCAGTGTTATGTCTTCTTGACAAGACCATCGCTGTTAATGAATTATATTTATTGTTGAACTCACTTGTTGATCTTTTCCTGGTTCTCGTGCGTTGCTTGTTGTGGCCTCATCGCATACCGTTGCTCTCAAGATCGCTTCACGAATTTGTGAAAATTAACAAGACATGATGCCGGTTACAATAGCCCCTAAACCTGATAACCTTTTATCCCTGTTTAAGCCCATGATTCATAGGCATCCAAGTCGAATAAATGGCGATGGTTGTATTATCTTGAAATCTGACATCGTCTATTATTAATTTTCAAGCAGGATCATTTGACTGGCACCGGTAGTTGAGAATACGTAGCCCGTCATTCAATATTCAGTCGTCGTCCATTAAAGAATTTCCGCGTCAACGATCCAAAGACCTAATTCATATAATAGCGTTAGTACCAAATTAGAATAATAAATCATAGTATAATACAACTAGGATACTTTCTTGCAAGAGCGAAGTGGTCAAGATTTTTTTCATTGATGCCAGCAAGATATCATGAAGTTCCAAAATATCAAATCCGTATCGCTGATCCGTATTCTCAACCCATATCATTTTCGCCGTGAAGTCGTTATCTTGAGTATGATGTATCTCAGTCACGCTTTGATTGTAACTGTTCATCTTGAAATATATGGGTTCATACGGCCCCTAGCTCTGGGTTAAGTGGAATTAGACACAAGTTACGAAATGCACCACCATACATCTTGCACGCTACACTCGGAGGTCACGCAGGAGTCCAAAGTACCACATCAAGTTAAAAGAGGGAGACAAACCATTCGCCTTGTACACACCTGCATTACCAGTGATGACCGCGGTTGCAGAGGAATTAAAATCCGAATGCAATAACTGAATGCAAGGGTAATTTTTTCCGTCGACCACTCCACAGAATCGTGTGCTGGCATGGTGGCGGTTCCGAAGCCAAATCAAAAGTGTGAATATATGTCGACTTGAATGAATTAAACGAAAGTGGGTGTATAAAAACCCACGACCATCAGTTGATGAGACTCTGAATCAATTATCGGAAGCCTCAGTTTTCTTGAAACTAAACACCAGCACATGCCTACAGGATATGCCTCGCGCTCCTAAACAGACTCGGAGACTAGATAATCCCAGGTAGAAAAGAAATCGCATGGCAGAACTTAGCGTATAAACACTTAAGCACATATATATACTCATTTTCGTTATTTTAGGATTACGCTCTCTTAGTATAGCGAAGGTTCTAGTGCCGAAAATTGATCGAGACCCATGCGGGATTCGAAACAGCGATCACCAGATTAGGGGGCCCAAACATCAGTGCCATATGTCGGACCTCCCTCAAAATTCGGAAGTGGTAGTCTCAAAAGCGAACATACAGTACCCTTCTGATGTCCGTAATGACATAGCTCTCACAGTTGAATACATAAGAAGATATTTTTTTGTGATTTAGAAAGTTCCCCAAGAATCAATATTGGCCCGATTCTTTTTCTTCTTTATACCAATGATATAAATAATGTTACAAATCTCCTGAAAATTATCTTATTTGCTGACGAGACCAGTGTAGTATATTTTTCTGAAAATATAATCGAGGTCTTCGATATCACGTTACAAGAATTAGACTCTTTACTTGGTTTTCCTGTAAACGACTCTCGATAAATACCAAGAAGAAGAAATATATGTTAATATAGTCTAATAACTACCAGCTATCCGTATCATTTTTTATTTCAGGGACTGAAATACAACTCTTACATCAATTCAAATTTTTGGGTATTTTTCTTGATGATCAACTAAACTGGAAGTCTCATATACATGATATTGGTAACAAAGTGTCCAGAGACATAGGGATCATAAACAACATAAATGGCGCTCTGAATAATTTTTTAAAAATATTATTCGATGATTTTCCCTTATTTTGATTACTGTAATGTTTTATGGGGAAATACCTACATCACTCAACTGCAGCCATTGATAATCCTCCAGAAACGTGCGCTAACAGTGATAACATTATCTAGAAAGTTAGACCACACTTCGCTCCTGTTTATTGATTTAAAAATTCCAGAGCTACAGAAACTAAATATCTATTCATTTCTTCTTATGACCGAATTATTGCCACAAATTTTCCTGTCCTACTTTACCAAACAATCTAGCAAACATCATTATCGAACCAGAGGAACCCTGCTCAATCTGTACAAACCCGTCTATCGGTCCAATTTATCATTTTACACCCTCAAAGTTACAGGACCTCGAGAGTGGAACAAACTGCCCTCACCAATGAGTGAGTGAGTGAGTGAGTAGGATTTAACGTCGTTTTCAACATTGTTTCAGTTATATCACGACGGTGCCTACATGTGCCAGAACACGAGAGTGTCCACAGTTCCTATTATTCTGGACACTGATCAGCCCAGTCAGTACAGCACCCGGTCACCCATCCAAGTATTGACCGAGCTCAACGCTGCTTAACTTCGGTGATCCGACGAGAACCGGTGTGCCCAACGTGATGCGCCGTACCTCCCCTCACCAATGAAAGACCTCCAATCAACATAACTTTTTAAATCAAAGCTCAAAGCATATTTTATTGTGAATTGATGCGTTACAACGACTGGTCCATTCCGTCGGTGCGTGAAATCCTTTATTCTTCAACCATATTTTTCTTCATATTTCTACCGATGCCATTTATCACGTTACTGGGATAGAGCAAGCCCTTCTGGGTTTTATTTCCGCCAAATTGTATATTCAGGTTTATTATTACTCGTATATATTTTAAAATATCAGCACGACAGCCATTGGTATCTACTACACTTATGTATATTTTGGTGAATACATTTCAATTCAATTCAATCTGTAAATTCGTTGATATAGAGACCGATCACAAGCTATTAGTACATTTGCTCACAGGCAAAGACCTGGACAATATGTCAACTCGCATCCTGAGATTTTGCATGAAACTGATGGAGTTCAAATTCAGAGTACATCATACCCCAAGGAAAAATCTTGTCACTGCCGATATTCTTTAAAGATCCCTGCTGTCGACTTGGACGAGCAGATCCAGATTTCGAGCAGGAAACCCGTCAATGCAGTAATGGAAGGTCTACCTGCATCCTTAGAAAAACTACATGAAATCAGGAACCAGCAGGATTATAGAGATATTTAAGAGGTGGAAAAGAAGGATTCTCGGACGTAGCCCTAGTATCTCAGCCACGCTTGTATAGCAGCTGTTCACGTGGAGATTATGAAGTAAATCCGACTTAAGCCGAATTAGATACGCCAGCTCGGGAAATGCGATGACAGATCAGGTCAAATAACTAACTCATGTAATGTCTGATGCTAATGGATAAGCATCGAGGTCGTACTGTGTAAACACCTCAACATGGGACAAACCTGGTAAAGGTAAAAATACCCAGAAAAACTAACCTGTAATTTCCGACGACGTCATACAAGTTTTAATAAACCATTGCAGAGACAGATGGCCAGATTAAAACACGCTGGCAAGTTTATGAAAAAGTGACCATCCAAAAGGATCTTCTCCTCATAGGCCATCGGATTGTCATAACCGCAAGCATGCAAAATGATATACTGGGAGAAACTATACATGAAGGCCATCTGCGCAACGACAATGTACGTCGGGTGATCAGGGATCAGTATGCAGAGATCGAGAACGTACTAACTACAAAGTTGTCAAGTCGACCATGGCATCTGACCAATTTGTGTATAAACCCGAACACCTATTTCGTTGTTGTGGACTTCTATTCCAGATACCCGGAAATCGCATCAAGTCTTATTGAGCATTTGAATTAATATTCGCGAGACACGAAAAATCTGAAGTTTTCAGATGGGAATTCGACAAATTCCCCAAACAGTAAGGATTTGTCCATGTGCGAAGTAGCCCTAGATTTCAACAGAGCAATGGAGAAGCAGAACGGGTGGTCCAAACAGTGAAGCAGCTACTCAAGAAGACAACAGGCTAATACCTATCGCTCCTGTCCTAAATAGCCACTCCCCTCATATGCTACAACATGCGGCTATTACATGCTCAACTTTGCAGCTAGCTCTTTACGTTTCGGAATAGCTCTGTACTCTCGACATAGCCGGGCGTCATTTAAGAAATAATGTTTTCATAGGCGTTCTCAGTGATTAGTGTACGCACGGTTAGTGTGGGAAAGTTTGTATTTCAAGGCAAGGGCGACGCCCGCGCCCTAAAATCTATAAACGTTCTCACAATAACCGTGCGTAAAATAACAATTGAACACGCCTATCAAAACATTATTTCTATTCTACTGAACTGCTCAAATTGACCATCAACAAAGATTATAACGAAAGGTTGAAAACCTGTTTTAAACTTTAACAGCCTTTGTCCCCTTTGTTGAGAAAACTCGTCCCCTGATATTGGCACGATGCTCACTTCCCGTCAGTTGACATCGGCGGGTGGTTGGGTGGGCACGGGTTCCTGTTGCTTTAATGCATTTTGCTGAGAAGCAACAGGAACTTGATAATGTGATGTCTAGCACTGTAATATCACTTGTCTTTATTGCACCGTGTAAACGTCCTGTCTGTTTATTGTGTGCTGTCCTCAGTGTTTTATGGGGTGGATGGAGGGTGTCCGGTTCCATGCTGCTTCAAAGATTTCTTCTTTGAAGTAGCAGAAACGCAACTTGGCTGGGTGGTGCCTATTTGGTTCGTCGCGATATGACTGAAACAATGTTAAAAGCGACGTTAAATCCTATTCACTCACTCACTCACTCACTCACTTGGTTGGCATCGTTCCAATGTCAGTGGAGTGAGTGAGTGAGTGAATAGAATTTAACGTCGCTTTCAACAATATTTCAGCTATATCACGACGAACCAACTAAGCACCACCCAGCCCAGTTGTGTTCCTGCTACTTCAAAGAAGAAATCTTTGAAGCAGCATGGAACCAGACACCCTCCATCCACCCTATAAAACACTGAAGACAGCGCACAAGACGCAGACAAGACGCTTACATGGTGCAATAAAGACAAGTGATATTACAGTGCTAGACACCACATTATCAAGTTCCTGTTGCTTCTCAGCAAAGTGCATTGAAGCAACAGGAACCGGTGCCCACCGGACACCCACCAACCACCCGCCCAATGTCAGTGGACAAGTTTATGTGCAGTCTCAAATGGAGAGTTATAGTCAGCTAAGCCAGGTTCTGTGGAACAAAGTTGAATTTAGGTCTATTTGTGCTGCTTTGTTAATTCCACGATGAAAACAGCAGTTAAACTTGAGAAAGACGTTCCATCTTGTAGCATATTTATTTGTGTGTTTACTCGATTGTATGAAGCAGACGACCCCTTCCTTTCCCGCCTTTTAAAATAGAATCTCCTAATGAACACCTGCACTTGACACATGTACATTTCAAACAACCGTGCTAAAACACTCAAAAATTGCACGGTTAACAAGTTGTTATAGACACAAGGGTCATAGAATACGTAATATGGCTTCGCTTACAGTACAGCATCTGCAAACATGTGTTCATTGGTCATAAGGATCAACGATCATACGACAAGTAGTCCGCAAAAAGTGAAGGGGAAGATTGAAAAGGCTCAGTAATCTATCACTCAGAGACGACCGAACAGCCGGCTTAACATGATAATAAGTTTTCCTCTACCATGCTATAGGCATGAGCATTGTCGCAAAGGGATTCTTGACTCAACGATTACATCTGGGCCCTGCATTTGATAGAACGTCCACGAGTCCCTCAACTCAGGCTAATACCTACAATTTCAGCTGCGTAGATGGCGATATCTACCAAGCGATAACCGATATGATTATTCGTATCATACAATAATGGGACTCGTAATTCTTAATAGCACACAGCGTACCTCTAAAATACAGATAAGACTCTATCAAACGATTTAGAAAGAAAACAAACTGCTTGCATTATATAATACACACTAATGAGGATGAATAATATCCAATCACGACCATCTGCTTCTTAATTTCGGAGCTTCATCATGTCTCTTCGCCATCTTCATCATGTCTCTTCACCATCTTCATCATGTCTCTTCACCATCTTCATCATGTCTCTTCGCCATCTTCATCATGTCTCTTCGCCATCTTCATCATGTCTCTTCGCCATCTTCATCATGTCTCTTCACCATCTTCATCATGTCTCTTCACCATCTTCATCATGTCTCTTCACCATCTTCATCATATCTCTTCGCCATCTTCATCATGTCTCTTCACCATCTACATCATGTCTTCACCATCTTCATCATGTCTCTTCGCCATCTTCATCATGTCTCTTCACCATCTTCATCATGTCTCTTCAGCATCTTCAATACAATACATCTATAGTCAGTTAATAGAGATTCATCCCACCAGTAGTGGTCTGTGCTAAAGACTGCCTGAATGCGAAAAGTTATAAACGATTAGTTTATCTACTAAATTCCCTCTTATAATATACTCCTCTTTTTTCATACTCAAATAGGTTTAGTTGACTAATGATGCTTTATTTTAAGAGGTTTCCTTACCGGAAGTTACCCGATATGTTCCCGAAAAGCGACATTTATATACAAATGAGCATCATTAAGGTACAATACGAAAATTAGGTCTGGAGGACGAGTTTATTCGGTATTTGATCGTAATGAATCAAATTATAAGCTTCTACGTTCATTTAGTTTGTACATCTTTCGATAGTGGTGAATTCCTCGAACGCCTTGCCGACATCGTTGGAACTGGTAAAACCTCCTCCCTTGGAATGAACTAGCTTGGGTGTGCATATTTTTAATTATATTTGCTCGGATCTCAGTGCACATAGTGTGCGAAGAAGGTATAAATAGAGCGATATGCAAGCGTTGGGAAAAATTGACATCTGGCGGCTAAAAAGCAACCATAGGACTCCACAAGAAAGCATCCCTCGGCACCTAATATTCAGACCCGAGAATACGGTGAATTCTCGGACGTAGCCTTAGTAACGCAGCCGCGCTTTAATTGTAGCTGTTCATGTAGAGACTATGAAGTACCTACACGGCCCCTACCATCGACTTAAGCGGAATTAGATATGCAAGCTCGGGAGCTGTGATGACAGGTCAGATCAAACAACTCATATGATGTTAATGGATGAACATCGTAGACGTCTGATGGAGTAAACACCTTAATATGGGGTAACCTGGTAAATGCAAGAAAACCCAGATAAACTAACCCATAATGTTCTACCTCGTACGGCTTAAATATCCCACCAAAACAATAAACCTACATATATTTGTCGAGTGACATGTACAGAACTCGTGAACCCTCCTCTCGGTCCATACTCCATGTAAGAGAGCACGAGACTGGGCCATTAATTACCCCTCCTTGTAAGACGACAGAGTAAAAACGACACTTTGAAAGATATGTATATTATGTAGTTTGTCTCGATAGGGGCATTACCCCCTTCCATAAGACGACAGTGTTAAAACAACACATGTGAGGTACCAGGACTATTCTCCTCCCAGGGCCATATTGTCAGGGTCATTCTTACTTGTAAGAAGAGAATGATAGTCTAAAAACGACACTTTGAAAGCAATGTATATTTTTAAAAGCGACAGTCTAAAAGCGACACTTCATCAGATATGTTTATTTCATAAAGCGAGTCTATAAACGACACTTCATCAGATATGTATTTTTCATAAAAGGACCGTCTAAAAACGACATTATTTCTCTATACTTTCCATGATGGCACAGTGTATGGACAGTGTAAAAATGACAGTTTCGAAGATATGTATATTATCGACAGGGGCATTACCCCCTTCCATTAGACGACAGTGTTAAAACGACACATGTGAGGTACCAGGATTATTCTCCTCCCACGACAGTTTTCTATAACGACACTGTAAAACGGCACTTTCACTGAATCATCTAAGTACAGCCATGCTTAGAAATATTGTCAGGGCCATTCTTACTTGTAAGATGACGACAGTCTTAAAACGACACTTTGAAAGCGATGTATATTTTTTAAAGCGACAGTCCAAAAGCGACACTTCATCAGATATGTATATTTGATAAAGCGACAGTCTATAAACGATATTATTTCTCTATGCTTTCCATGATGGCACAGTGTATGGAATGGACACTCACATTAAATGGAATAATATAACAGCGATACTCTCAAATGTTGTCAGGCTTAACTTATATCCCAGATGACGATACATTCCACCCACATTTACACTAAATGAAGTAACATACTGTCAAATGGGCTGTCAAAGCGATGTTACACAGTAGTAAATGTACATCAACTCCAGTGTCTTAAGCGGGGTTAGGGAGCAATGTCCACCTCATGGACGGTACGTTAGTCAATAGTTGTCTTTAAACATAGCAGGTTAGGGAGCATTCTACATGTATTCCAGTATTAATATTTAATCTCACAAATAACACAGGTTCATCCTCCAATGATAAAAAAACATGTGTAGCAGGTTTCATAATCATCCACTGACAACTGACAACTTAAGCAAACTTATACACATGTACATGTGCATTTCAGCTAAACCAAAAACTCTATTCTTACATTTTAACATTGGAGCACCCATACAATCCCCTGGGGCATTGCTCATTGCTGGCTGGAATCCCCTTGCTCCATGGAATACCCCACTGCCATATTTATTTATTTTTTCAAAAAAAACAAAAAAATTCATATGCTTCAGACCTGCATGCAGGTCTATTCCATTAATAAAGTAACGGTAAGGCAGTAATGTACCTGTACTTCAACATCAAAAGCAGGTTATGGAATAGTGTACCAGCACTAATGCATCAACTGAGTACAATACAGCATCAAAGTCGTGTAAAATATACCTTTCATGCAGTCCTTTTCTTATGCAGCAGCTTGTGCAAATTTTACCTCCTTTTCACATGGCCTTAATTGCTACCCACCAATACAACACACAGAAATAATGTTTTCAAATTTATTGCAACTTCCTTTCTTCAACATAAACATTCATTGTTTACTGTACAATTAAATCACATTTTGATCAAGGGGCATACAATTCCTTGTTATCATCTACATATAAACATGCATGCTTACATCACATTCTCATCAACGGGTATAAAACTTCACATAACATGGAAATGCACATCTTCGCTAGTTATGTCCACTACATCATGAAATTCCTTACGGGGCCTTGGTGTTCATGGCTAAATTGACTTTTCCTTTATCCTACATGTATCTAGTGGGACTTAAAATCACCAGTACTTATTCTTAGTGGCAGTGGCATCCCGCTCATGAATTAGGTTTGCCGTTCCTACTTCCAAATCGAAAAACATCAAGGCGACATAAGCAAATCCATGATAGTAAAAATGGAAAATGTGTACCAATTACGGTAACCATATATCACACCCTTCTCAACAGACTTACAGCTTATAATACTAACATTAACATAAAATAACCCATTCAAACTTTTACTGTTATGATATAACTGCGTAACTTAATCAGACCATTTCTCTTTTCCTCAGCGTAACTGCGAAAGTATCTATCGCTGGAGTTACTGGAGTTACACAATTATGCAGGGTAAATGTAAAACAGAAAGAGTAAATTGCCGGAGTTATGCAGTTATTCTGGATAAAGAATCATACTGGGTGCATCGAATGATGTTACGCAGTTATGCTGAGAAAAAGCGAAAGGGTCTTACGAAGGTATGCTGAGAAAAAAAGAAGGGTCTAATAAAAAGAAGTGGCTTTTACTGGAGAAAATATTGTTTCAGTTGTAGATAGCATTTCTAGGTTAAACACATGCTGCTGATTACATGCACATGTACTGTCAGTCAGTCATACATTGCTCAATAATTATATAGCATTTCTTGGTTTAACATACACATTACTCTATTCTTTAGCATTATTCACTGGCACTAGCATTTCTCGGTTTAACAGATACAGTACGGTAGGCACAAATTCTTACAGACTTCATACCATTTCCTGAGTTATGCATCAAGTTACTCAATTATGCTCAACAAAGGGGAATGGTCCATAGTCAAAAGTTATGCTGGTAGGAAAAGTGTGGTCTGTAGCTGAGGTTAAGCTGAGCAATAAAGAAAGGGTCTGACGAAGTTACGCAGTTACACTCCCAGGAAAAGAGGTTTATATCCGGAGTTACGCTAAGCATAAGAGAAAGGGCCTGACGAAGTTACGCAGTTACGCTCTCAGGAAAACAGGTTTATAGCCGGAGTTACGCTAAGCAAACGAGAAAGGGTCTGACGAAGTTAAGCAGTTAGGCTGAGCAAAAATAAACGGTCCAGCGCCGAAGTTACGCTGTCCAAAAGAAGTCAAAAGCTGGAGTTATGCAGTTACGCTGTCAGAAAAAGAGAGGGCTATAGCCAGAGTTACGCAGTTACGCTGAGCAAAAGAGAAAGGCCTGACGAACTTACACAGTTACGCTCTCAGGAAAAGACGTTTAGAGCCCGAGTTACGCAGTTACGCTAAGCAAACGAGAACGGGTCTGCCGAAGTTAAGCAGTTATGCTGAGCAAAAATAAATGGTCCATCGCCGAAGTTACGCTGTCTGAGAGAGCAGTCTATAGCTGCAGTTACGCAGTTACGCTGTCAAAAAAAGAGAGGGGTATAGCTGGAGTTACGCTGAGCCAAAAATAACTGGTCCAGCGCCAAAGTTACGCTGTCCGAAAGAGAGGTCTATAGCTGGAGTTACGCAGTTACGCTGTCAGAAAAAGAGAGGAGTATAGCTGGAGTTACGCTGAGCCAAAAATAAATGGTCCAGCGCCAAAGTTATGCTGTCCGAAAGAGAGGTCTATAGCTGGAGTTACGCAGTTACGCTGTCAGAAAAATAGAGGGGGTATAGCTGGAGTTACGCAGTTATGCCGAGCTAAAAATAAATGGTCCAGCGTCGAAGTTACGCTGCCTGAAAGAGAGGGATATAGCCAGAGTTATGCAGTTACGCAGAGCAAAAGAGAAAGGCCTGGCGAAGTTACGCAGTTACGCTGAGCAAATATAAATGGTCCATCGCCGAAGTTATGCAGTTACGCTGTCTGAAAGAGAGGTCTTTAACTGGAGTTCGCAATTACACTGTCAGGAAAAGAGAGAGGTATAGCTGGAGTTACGCTAAGCAAAAGAGAAAGGGTCTTACGCAGTTACGCTGAGCAAAAAGAAATGGTCCATTGCCGAAGTTACGCTGTCAGAAAAAGGGAGGACTATAGCCAGAGTTACACTAAGCAAATACAGAAAGGGTTTGACAAAGTTACGGAGTTACGCTGAGCAAAACTAAATGTTCCATCGCCGAAGTTACGCAGTTACCCTGTCTTAAAGAGTTACGTAGCTGGAGTTACGTAGTTACGCTGTCAGAAAAAGAGACGGGTATAGCTGGAGTTACGCAGTTATGCTAAGCAAACGATAAAGGATCTGACGAAGTTGAGCAGTTAAGCTGAGCAACAATAAATGATCCATTGTCGAAGTTATGCAGTTACGCTGTCTGAAAGAGAGGTCTATAGCTGGAGTTACGCAATTACGCTGTCAGAAAAATAGAGGGGTATAGCTGGAGTTACGCAGTTATGCTGAGATAAAAAGGAAATTAGCCGAACTACGCAGTTACGCGGACCAAAAATAAATGGTCCATCACCGGAGTTACGCATTTATGCTGTTCGAAAGAGAGGTATATAGACGGAGTTACGCAGTTACGCTGAGAAAAAGGGAAATTTGTCGAAGTTACAGTTTCTCAGGAAAAGAGAGGGGTTTTTTTTTTGCCAGAGTTAAGCTGTCGGAGAAAGAGAGGGCTGTAGTTGGAGTTACGCAGTTATGCTGAGAAAAAGAGATCGGGCTGGCAAAGTTGCGCAGTTACGCTGAAAACAAAAGAGAAAAAGTGTTACTGTATACTCAAGAATATACTACTATTGTAACATTGAGCAGAAGTCCACTGTATATCAGGCTTGCCATCTCCATGGACATGTCTGCCCCAGCTCTCGTGACTTCTTACATGAAAGAATGACCCACATAACATAGGCAGAACATTAACCAATATAATATAAATTGGCTATTTCAAATGAGAAAACAATTAATATGCATGTACATGTACAACATGTTGCAAAAGTAGATTTGTACAAATGGTATGGGAATGCTCCTGATAATATTTCCAAGCACTGCTGTCACATTATTTAACCAGAGTGTCGTGTTCAGAGTGTCGCTGTAGAAAATATACATCTCTTATGAAGTGTCGTTTTAACACTGTCGTCTTACAAGTGACAATGCCCCTGGTAATATTTTCAACCATACTTACAATATATAATTCAATGAAAGTGTCACTTTTAGTGTGTCGCTGTAGAAAAAATACATATCTTATGAAGTGTCATTTCCCAGACTGTCGCTCTGCCAGGAGAATAGTCCTGGTGTAGTGAGAATAGGTTTTCTCACTGTCTTGTCAGTTTAGATAAATAGACTATTAACGAATAGTGTTCGATTGATGCAGGGAAGTGCTTTATTATAGAGTTATCTCCCCTTGGTAGAGGGCGCTGATTGCCCTCTAGCCAATGAGAGTAACTCACGGGCTTTGAAAAGAAGCCGGAGAAGGACTTGACTTCTCTCAGGGTTTTAACCGGCAGGTAAGCCTGTCTCCTATACTGGCTGATATCTATGTAGCTGTAATTACTACACTGCTTCCCCATATACTTGTATGTCGTTTTAACACTGTCGTCTTAGAAGTAAGAATAGACCTGATAATATTTCCAACCATCACTGTTACATAGTTCAATGAAGCGGTCGTTTTTACAGTGTCGCTGTATAAAATATACATAACTTATGAAGTGTCGTTTCCCAGACAGTCGCCCTGGCAGAAGAATAGTCCTGCTCCCCCACATGTGTCGTTTTAACACTGTCGTCTTACAAGGGATAATGGTCTGCATGATATTTCCAACCATAGTTGTTACATATAAATGTTTCAATGAAAAGTATCATCGTTAGAAAAACTCCTGTACATGTATGATTCCACACAGGGAGACCTTCACCTGTCGCGCGAAGACACACTTTATATAATAACACAGAGCATTGCTGTCACATCATTTAATCAAAGTGTCGTTTTCAGAGTGTCGCTGTAGAAAATATACATATCTTATGAAGTGTCGTTGTAACAGTGTCGTCGTACAAGTGGCAATGCCCCTGGTAATATTTTCAACCATGCTTACAATATATAATTCAATGAAAGTGTCGTTTTTAGTGTGACGCTGTAGAAAATATACATATATTATGAAGTGTCGTTTCCCAGACTGTCGCTCTGGCAGGAGAATAGTCCTGCTTCTCCATATATGTCGTTTTAACACTGTCGTCTTGAAACTGAGAATAGATCTGATAACATTTCCAACCATCACTGTTACACGGTTCAATGAAACTGTCGTTCTTACCGTGTCGCTGTAGAAAGTATACATATCTTATGAAGTGTCGTTTCCCAGACTGTCGCCCTGGCAGGAGAATAGTCCTGCACCCCACATGTGCTGTTTGAACACTGTCGTCTTACAAGGGACAATGGTCCGCATAATATTTCCAACCATAGCTGTTACATGTACATGTTTCAATGAAAAGTGTCGTCTTTAGAAAAATTCATATACATACATGTACATGTATGATTCCACACAGGGAGACCACCACCAGTCAGGAAGAGCCACTGTATATAATAACACAGAGCATTGCTGTCACATCATTTAATCAAAGTGTCGTTTTCAGAGTGTCGCTGTAGAAAATATACATATCTTATGAAGTGTCGTTTCCCAGACTGTCGCTCTGGCAAAAGAATAGTACTGTTTCCCCATATATGTCGTTTTAACACTGTCGTCTTGGAACTGAGAATAGACCTGATAACATTTCCAACCATCACTGTTACACGTTCAATGAAACTGTCGTTTTTAGTGTGTCGCTGTAGAAAATATACATATCTTATGAAGTGTCGTTTCCCAGACTGTCGCTCTGGCAGGAGAATAGTCGTTCTTCCCCATATATGTCGTTTTAACACTGTCGTCTTACAAGGGACAATGGACCTGATAATATTTCCATCCAAACATTCAATGAAATGTATGATTCCACGCAGGGAGACCTTCACCAGTCACGAAGATCCACTGTATATAATAACACAGAGAATTCTCGTGCTCTCTTACATGGAGTAGCAACCCCTCCTCTCTTGCAATGAACTAGCTTGGGTTTGCATATTTTTATTTTATATCTGCTCGGATCTTAGTGCACATAGGTTGTAAATAAGGTAATAAATTAGAGTGTTATGCAAGAGGGCGGAAAAAATTACGACATCTGGTGACTAAAAAGCAACCATATGACTCCACAGGAAAGCATCCCTCGGTACCTAATATTCAGACTCAAAAATACAGTGGACTCTCGGACGTATCCTCAGTATCTCAACCGCGCTTTTCTTGCAGATGTTCATGTAGAGGCTATGAAGTATCTACACGGCCTCTAGCACCGGCTTAAGCGGAATTAGATACGCTAGCTCGGGAGCCGTGATGACAGATCAGCTCAAACAACTCATCTGATGTTAATCGATGAGCATCGTGGACGTCTGATGGAGTAAACGCCTCAACATGGGGTAACCTGGTAGATGCAAGAATACCCCGAGAAAGTAACCTATAATGCCCGACTGTTGACCGCTTCTCTCTTGCAGGAAACAAGCCTATGTTTATGTATACTATGATTGTCTTTTTGAATTTGGTGCTAATACTGTTATGTGGAAAATGGAATAGGTCTTTGGATTATGGACGCGGATATTCTCTAATGGACGACGGCTGGATTATGAATGACGGACTAGACGCTTGTAATGTACAGAGGGCGGGCCTCGAGGACTAAAATTCCACCAGCAGAATCCTGCCATATACAGGTAATAAATTAGAGGGATATGCAAGAGGTGACAAAAATTTACATCTGGCAACTAAAAAGTAACCATATGACTCCACAGGTAGGCATCCGTCGGCACCTAATATTATAATCCGAGAATACGGTGGATTCTCGGGTGTAGCCTTAGTATCACAGCCGGGCTTTTATTGCAGCTGTTCATGTGGAGACTTTGAAGTATCCACACGGCCCCTAGCACCGGCTTAAGCTGAATTCGATACGCCAGCTAGGAGCTGTGCTGACAGATCAGCTCAAACAACTCATCTGATGGTAATGGGTGAGCATCGTAGAAATCTGATGGACTAAACGCCTCAACATGGGGTAACCTGGTACCCAGAGAAACTAACCTGTAATGCCCGACGTCGTACGGATTAAATTACACACCAAAACGATAAACCTACATATATTTGTTGAGTGACATGTACAGAGGGCGGGCCTCGGGGACTAAATCCACGAGCAGATCCTGCTATATACAGGTGATAAATTAGAGCGATATGCAAGATGTGGGACAAATTAATGACATTTGGCGACTAAAAAGCAACCATATGACTCCACAGGAAGGCCTCCCTCGGCACCTAATATTGTGACTCGAGAATACGTTGGATTCATCGTAGACGCCTGATGGAGTAAACACGTCAACATGGGGTAACCTGGTGAATGCAAGAATACCCAGAGAAACTAACCTGTAATGCCCAACGTCGTACGGCTTAAATTTCCCACCAAAACAATAAACCTACATATATTTGTCGAGTGACATGTACAGAGGGCGGGCCTCGGGGACTAACATTCACCAGCAGAATCCTGCCATATACAGGTATTAAATTAGAGCAATATGCAAGAGGTGCGACAAATTGACGACATTTGGCGACTAAAATTCCACCAGATGACGCCACAGTAAAGCTTCCCTCGGCACCTAATATTCAGACATTCAGGTATTCACCTAATACCATAAGGCTTATGGTATAATCATTATTGACGATGACTGGCTACTGAATATCGGATCTGACACTTTTATGCAAGGGGTTGAGGGAATAATAATAATAGTAGCATTATCAGTGTGATATGTGATATTATTAACAATATATGATTATAGCACCAGATTCCAATCGTATTCACAAGATATGATTATAGCATCAGATTCCAATCGTATTCACAAGATATGATTATAGCATGAGATTCCAATCTTATTCAAAAGATATGATTATAGCACCTGATCCCAATCTTATTAAAAAGATATGATTATAGCACAAGATTTCAATCTTAATCACAATATATGATAATAGCACCAGATGCCAATCTTATTCAAAAGATATGTTCTAGCACCAGATTCCAACCAGGCATGAACAGAAAATGTATAAACACCGCAAATGCCGGGGTTTTTGTGGCTACAAAATGTGGCTACATTTGTAGCCACATTTTTTAAAATGTGGCTACATTTCTCTATAGAGAGTGTAGCCACATTTTAGATTATGTCTTTTTTATGATAAATAACAAACTGAAATAGCTCGGCAAACACGAATAGTCTGTAAATGTAGCCACTTTCCATGCAGACGGACTTCAAGAATAATATCGGTATTTGTCCAGGCCTTGCACTCACCTCGCATTTACCGATTGATATCGGATTTATCGGAACCCGCAGGCTTGTCGCAGAATTAGTATATGATTAAGATAGTATTATATCCTATAACATCGAATTTTTATTGAAAAAAAATAACTATGGATGGAAACTATTCACGAATATAAATCCATCGCATGCCGATATTTCGTCGTTGTTGTTCCATAAAGCCGCGCCCCCCAAAGGAGGTTAGCGATTGGCTAACCGCTTGGTACAGGCGGGCATTTGGTGAAGCAACTCGGCCAATCACAGCTTGCTTAACAAAGGTCGGGTCGTCTGCATTTCGCCTCTTCGAAGATGGTGGAATATTCTTCGGCGATTTAGGCCACGTTTTAGACAAATCCTGAACGATTTATATAATAAATAGTTCCCATCCATACTTGTTTAACTAAACAGTGAACAAGAACAAACCATGTTTCCATCGAGTGCAGTGCACATACCGAGGTAAGTTCCTGTTTTGAACTGAACGGCCGCGAGTAACTTCACTTTTCTGTGCATATGATGATTTTCGATGTTTGTAAAAAAAGTTTTTTAAATCATTTTGTCGAAGCTTTCAGTAACTTATTATGACAGTGAAATGTTTCAATTAAATGTGGCTACAGTCTCTATAGAGAAATGTAGCCACAAAATGTGGCTACATTTCTCTATAGGGATTGAATGTGGCTACAAAATGTGGCTACATTTGTAGCCACAAAAACCCCAGCATTTGCGGTTAGGCCAGATAGTTAATATTTAAATACAAGCTATTTTCTTGGAACAGAGAAGTGGCCAAGGGTTTTAATTGATGTTGGCAAGACATGATGATATTCCTATTTTAAAGCGGTATCACTGAGCACTATTCTCTAGCCCGAATGAATTTCCAAGTCATCATCTGGAGTATACTGAATCTCAGTTTGGACTATTCATAAAGATATAATGGCAATGTTGTACATGTATTACAAGATGTTAATACGACAAGTAGGCAGGGGATAAGCGGAATTAGACACAAGTTCAGAAAACGTAGCACCGAAGCTATTTTACACTACGATCGTACTCTGCTGTCACTGTGCGATATGTATCACCTTTTAGAACGTTTGAGTAAGGGCGCTTGGTAATATAGCCGTGTGGTGCAAGTTCTCAAAGCACAGTTCATGTTCTCAACATGTTATTGTAGTCTAATGTGGCCCAGTAGCTCTAACATGTAGAGTGGTGAGTGGTGGTGAATAATATCACAGATATAGACTGAAATAAATGGGGTAGTTTTTCGGTGTTCAACGTTGGCTGTTTAAAATGGACGTAGTGTAGACAATATTTGGTTATTTTAATTTGCATCAAAACATTCTCCGATATATTCAAGAAGGGAAATTGACTGACATTGGATACTGCTCGTGTATGACTTGCGGCGGCACGTAGGTCCGTGTAACCTTGCACAGTTCAATTTTCGTTTTTCGTTTTTCGTTTCTCAAAATCAAAAATTGAAATTTGACGGTCAATTTTCAATTTTCGTTTTTTGTTTCTGTAATCTCAAAATCAAAAATTGAAATTTGACCGTCAATTTTCAATTTTCGTTTTTTGTTTTTGTTATCTCAGAATCAAAAATTAAAATTTGACCGTCAATTTCCAATTTTTGATCCTGGGATTGCAAAAACAAAAAAACGAAAATTGAAATTTGACAGTCAATTTCCAATTTTTGATCCTGGGATTGCAAAAACAAAAAACGAAAATTGAAATTTGACAGTCAATTTTCAATTTTCGTTTTTCGTTTTGCTTCACACAAAAATGAAAATCAAATATTGAAAATTGCCTCGACTTGTCCGTTTTTCGTTTTTTGATTTTAACTTTGATGTACCAATGTTAAGTTCGCACGTGGACGGGTTATGATGTCACTTCCGGTACGCCGAGTAGAATAGAAAACACAAATCGTGTCGTATAAGAGGTGTGGAGCGTGAGAGGCATGTGGTCCACCAGGCCATCCTCGGGAGCCAGTGTATTGATCGATTTGTTAGGGTATCTATACATTGCCTTGGTTAGTTGCTCACGGCAGTTCTGGATAAAAAAAAAAGATCAAGGGGTATCCTCTAAATCAAACCAATTATTGAACAGGCTCAGCTAGCTCATTACGACAATCCGCTAGCTGCACTGTTTGAGATGTGACATTGCTGGCATAACTTTGATGTCCGGCTGAAATCGACATAGTGAGTCAAAGCAAAAACCGCCGGCTTGGGATGCCGACATGCTAATTCAAAATAACCTCTGGGGATGAAATGTTCGAGATTGAGGCAACGACACAAGAACTCACTCGAATCATCAAAAATGTCCAGGTAAACCCTGTGCGAGGATTCACGATTTACCTGGACTTGTGAAGATGCACCAGACAGGTCTGGATAGGTGGCATCCCGCTGTTCTCATTGGTTATTGGCATTGAGGCCTGAGCCAATCAGGACGCAGTCTTAGATTTTCTCATTTCTAAAAAATAGATGCACACAACCGCTATTTGTTATTGATTTGAAATATAGTGTTTATAAAGATACCAACAAAGATGTAATACCAATAAGAGTAAGCATCGCGGTGATGGGCCGCGAAATCCGCATAAGCGGCTCGTAAACCACCATTTTAAACAAGCATACAATCGCCACGTTTGATTTCAGACGTCTGAATGCTTCAACGCTTCAGGTCCAATCTCCATTCTCTGTTTTTGGGACCTGGATCGTTGGAGCGTTCAGATGCCCATCAACGTTCAGGGTCAAAAACGCTTCAACGCTTTAAGTGTGGATGTCAAACGCATCGAAGTGGGAAGTTCCTTCGGGGGTTATGATTAGGGTACCCACGTATTTATTATACTATAATACTTTAATGAAACTACCGTGTGTATCACCTCCGTTGTTCTCCATATAATGCATCACACCTGCTGCACGAATGCCTACTCGCTTCTGCACATGCGCAGTTGGTCCATTATAATCTAGGTCGAATGCCTGGCTCCAGGGAACCTATAGTGTAATGAAACTCCCAAATCCTTCCCCCTACTGGTTTTCCATATTATGCTCCACACCTGTCTAAACAATCCGATTTGCGCTTTCCATACTACTCCGCGGACCGAAAGTGACATTATAAGCCTTGCGCGTGCGCAGTTAACATTGACGCGTCAAAGTTAAAATCAAAAAACGAAAAACGGACAAATCGAGGCAATTTTCAATATTTGATTTTCATTTTTGCACCAAGTAAAACGAAAAACGAAAATCGAAAATTGAATGTCAAATTTCAATTTTTGATTTTGAGAAACCGAAAACGAAAAACGAAAATTGAAAATTGACGGTCAAATTTCAATTTTTGATTTTGAGAAACGAAAAACGAAAAACGAAAATTGAATTGTGCAAGGTTACACGGACCCACGTACAGTAATCGCTCCGGACAATGAATAGTATACCAGACAGGTCACGGGACTTAACATTGTCACTGTTGTAGGGACTTCAGGTTTTGAGCTAAAGAGACACACGCTTGTATAGCCCAATTTCTCAGCCGAGAAACATGGTGGCAATTGTGACTGTACTTTTGGTAGTACCACTACTGACTACGGTTATTTCTTCCAGTGAATTATTTACTCCAGAACAGCTGCAAAGTTTGGATGAATATATACAGACAGTGATGATTTGTCGAAAAGTTCCCGGTCTGACCCTGACCGTCGTTCAAGGGGACAAGGTATTCACTAAAGCTTACGGTAAGAGAGATGTCGACAAGGATATAAACGTGACGACCGACTCTCTCTTCTGTATCGGGTCTATCACCAAAGCTATGACGACAGCTCTTCTGTCCAAACTGATATCGTCAAAGTAAGTTGGAATATCCCGAGTCTTTCAGAACTGTGTTCATCGAATACTGATCTCCGACTCGCAATGCCTTGTACAAGATGTTCAGATGGGATAAGACGGTTCTGACCAAGTATAATTTATTGTACAGACGTGATCCACTTGGTTTTCTTCGACCACAATTCCCAAGGACAATCACGAGTATATCATGTAACGTTTGGTCGAAGTGATCCTATCCTTCTGGCAGTGAGCCATGTGGAGGTTCAACATTTATTTTCACTGTCTCCTACAGATCTGATTCCATGCCATACAATATCACACTTTGGTAAAATCAGCAAACGTAAATATAAAATCGAAAAATAAAAAAAATTCTGTTTCACAACCATTTAGATTATCGATGTAGCAAGTTTTGTAATTGAATGTGACTTCGTCACATTTTAATTGTATCAGTTCATTTGAACGCTATGGGGGCGTAAACAAATGCCTAATAAACGGCCCCTACTTGACGTTAACCCTATCTGGCCTGGGCTTTTTGGGACCTGTCCAGGCCTGGGGGGGGGGACCGAAATGGCCCCCCCCCTAATTATTTTTCTTACCCCTTGAGCTAGGCTGAAACTTACCACACTATACCCTTGAGTCAAACTCTACCAGAAAAGGTAAAAGACTCCAAGATGGCCGCTTTGATGACGTCATTTTCAAAAACGGCATTTTTTGGTTGATTTTTCGGATCAGATTTTCCAAATTTTTTATTTATCCAATTTCTCCACAAAAACTATTAATGTGATGTGAAAAAAAAAAGATTTGCCCACTTTTCATCTCGGAAAAGTAGAAATTTTGAAGAAAACATCACTTTCTGGTACCCCACGTGGCCGCCATTTTGAATTTAACCATGATCCTCTGGTTAGGGAGTTATGCAAATAGGCTCAAAATGACCCCAATATGACAAGCTATAAAGTCACTTAGTTTCAGCTCTTCATTGTTTGTCGTTCTGGAGATAGCGCAGAAAGTTTGGAGGAGGGACCATTCCACCACCCCCCCCCCCCCGGTCTGGTAGGGTTAAAATATGTCGCTAAATGACAAGTTAGATAGAAAGGGGGTTATTCATAAACGTCTTCTTCCTTTCATTGGGTAGTATATCTTCCTACACGATCAACATGGCTTCTAATTTCGGTTTTTAATCAGTCGTCGTTGATTTTATACTACAAGATTTCTCATATGTTGTCCTGTCAACTTGCCTGAATCTACCATTGCCATACATAATTCAAAAGAGATAGACAGGAACCAGCCGTTAGGACGTACAAATGCATTAAAATTTTGTTTACGCGTCTCGATTTACCATAGGACTGACAAACTATCTCCATCTGTAGCGGATTGAAATTGATTTCATGAATGACAGCAGCAATTTTAAGTAATATCGATCATAACATTGTAAATTCTTCTAACAGAACTTCATGGGACACCAAACTGACGGATATCTTCGGTGACTCCTTCAAATTAGATACGGAGGACATTACCAAGTCTGCAACCCTCAAGGACATTCTGTGCCACAGAACTGGAAAAGCTGGAGGTTCGATTGGCTGGATTGCTGGATATACAAAAAAACTGACACGAGGTCAGATGTCCAAGTAAGTTAACCGTTGTAACATTTGTGAATATTTAACCTATGTCGGACATTCGTACAAACAAATGAGCATATACGTGAGTATATACGTCTAAAATCGAGCTTCCAAGCACCATATTTGTTACAACAAAATTCCCGTCCCTTCACTGGTAAACGTTTGAATGTTTGTTTGCATAGATGTCTCTTCACCATTTGTGCTTGGCACTCTGCACTATAATCGTCGAGAGTAGCTCCATTCGAGCTAGCGTTTATTGTTCTATCTTATAGCAAACCGACTTTAAATGATATGGCTAAGATTATCTTAATATAGGCGTTAGTTAAAGACATAAACACAAGATATTCTTTGCAAGATAGCGCTAGGATGCAAATTCATTTAGATAGACAAAAAGGCTAAGTACACAAGGTAGTTTCTCGATAGGCTAAAATGTCAAATATTTTCAGTTGCTAATCAACATGTCCGATTATGACTGCACGTCAGAAACTTATTTCTGTTGTTCTGAGTAACTAGATTCTAATCTAAATTTTCTCAAACATTCTTCGCTGAGGGACCACAAAGTTAATGCTATCCAGAAAATATCACATGCGATGAGATTGTGGCTGTGTAACCTGTTGTTTTGAGTTGGTTGTTTATAATATAACGTAAATTTTGTTTCATTGAGGCGGCTTCACTATTTACCACTCGCCAATCCTTTCCGCTATCAGTATGGTTACAATAATTGGATGTACTTCCTGGCGGGTCACGTGGCCGAGGTTCTAGCAGCCAACAATGATACATGGGAAGGCTTGATCAGAAAGAACATTTTTCAGCCACTTGGGATGAACTCCACAATTATTTTTCATGACTGGAATGACCAACCGGAGAGGGAGATGGCGCTGCCATATCTACACTTTGATGGGTCCTATCATCTCATTCCTCTGGATCTATACATGTACGTTAACTGATACAATGTTACTGGCGAGAAATTACTTTTAAAAAGATATTAATCAAGATATTGATGAAGATATTGGTAGTAAAATTGACCTTAGACCCAAACAGAGCTATAGCTATCTCACATGGTCAGCAAAAAATGAGAAAATATTGAGAAATGTCATAGTTTTTTTAAAATCTTTTAACATGTGATTACGACAGCCAACCACGTTTTCGAATATATTGTGAGAGGGAATGGATTGACATTGGCAACCAATAGTGCTAACATGTAATGTTTTATTCCTCCTTGAAAATTTCGCAGATTAACCTCGAAATGATCAGAAAAATTCAGTTTTTTTTCTTATCAGGAAAATAGCTGATCAGGTTTTCAAGTTTGGACAGAGAAACCATTATTGTTTTCCAGGCAAAGCTGTACATTTTATTTGCAATATATATGCTGTTGATTTCATTGTAGGTCAACCTGGTGAAAACTCCCTATTTTATAGGACGGTATTAACTAAATTAATTTATGCCGTGGTATAAAATAAGGATTTGGACCTGGTTGACCTGCAAGATGACTGAAATTATAATATTATATTCTATATCTGCAGGATTCACCCGCTGGAACCCGCAGGAGCTGTTTGGTCAACCGGAAGTGACATGTCAAAATGGCTTCAGTTTATTTTACAAAGCGGAAATGCCCCGATGTTGAATAACATCGTCAATGCCACAGCATTTAAGGACACAATGAAGCCCTGTGAGCTGAGATATTCTTCTTCCAGTGCTCTGTATAAGCCTACGTTCCCAGTAGAACACATTCAATTCGGCTATGGCTTAGGTTGGGTTACAGCGTCTTACCGAGGTGGGTATGGGCTTAAATGTACGTCTATACATATGCATGTACTACAGTGGTATTACTGATCAAAACGGAAGAGGTCAGGTCGGTGTTCAGTACAGACGACATCCGCGTTGGTGGATCCTTGAAAATTACCTATTCAGAGCGAGATTGTGTGTACGAAGTGTTCTCAGCGTAACGCATTATTCGGATCTGATTACCGCTCCAATGCAGCGCTACCGGAAATATAGATAGATGCCCCAACATCGGCCTGGTTCAACTTAACCGGAATTTAGACAGATGTGATATTTTCTTATAATGATTGCTCTTTTGTTATTTCATGTTTGCCGAGTTTAGTTCCGTGGGTTTTGCCCAGAGGTACTGAGAATCGTCTGCATTGTTTAATATTATAAGTTGGCATACTGCATAGACCTGCACGAACCGATTTTACATCCTCGATCTGGGAAGCATACTTAACTTTCTTGAGAAACCTTTATATTTTGAAGAAATACAGGTTACTAATAAATACAGGCTGAATATAAAGAGAGGTTACGCTTTCAAAACGATTTTGTGAATTTTCCTGAAATCTGAAGTCATACATCCACAACTTAATTTTCTGGGATTCCAACGTGAAATTCAGGAACATTTTATACAGGGGGTTGGGGGAAGAGAATGGCGTTAAGCTGTACGACCTTGACGTCGCAACGTGAGCTGTACGACCTTGACGTCGCAACGTGTTTGAGTCCTGAACCACCTTAATAAACTTATGTCGAACACATGTTTTCCAAGCTGTTTCATTTCGTTACATTTGCAGGTCGACGTCAGGTACTACATAGTGGTGCATTGCACGCTCACAGATCTCTGATCTGGCTCTATCCGGAGCTGAAAACGGGACTATTCATCAGCACCAATGGAAGGACGCGGTATCCATACTTGCACCCCAGATCGGTCATCCTCTACTACTTATCTGATCTGTTGTTCGGAGATGAATCCTGGTTGAACAGTACAACAGCCTGTACATTCCCAGAACCCTGGAGGAAGTCACCACAACAAAATACACCTGAATTTAAGCCGACCTACCCGCCACAACGCCCCCTAAAGGAATACAGCGGGATCTACGGAAACCAGTTACTCGGAGATATGCATGTGTCCGTTAACAATACTGAAGACGTCCTTCAGATTGCAATGGGCTTAAATATACAGGGATTCTTGTTTCCCACAGACAAGAAAGATATCTTCTCCTGGAAACCTACTGGTATCCTCCAGGTGACTCGACCCGTGGAGGAGATAACGGCCGATAGATTCCATTTTTACTCTTGTCGTTCAGACAAGCTTGACATGTTGAATGTTTCAGCCTTCAGCGAGTTCTATCATTTCGATCGCAATATTCGATTTGGCGAAATCTCATATGGAGTCCTGCCATCACCGTCCTTCCAGCTGTCGTCTCTCATGATGCTCTATCCTCCCTGCTGTCGTCTCTCATGATGCTCTATGTGTTTTGTCTAATTGTGCTTGTGTCTCAATGATATTTTTGTTCTATCTTTTCAAATCATTCTTTGTCCGTATGGTAGTCTTTAATGTACCCCAAGTGTATCAAACCGAAGCAGTTTCCATTCCCGTGAAATAGAATACAGTCCTTAATCTGAAATTTCAAACCAAGCCCTATGTGTAAGGCATACCTAACGTTTGGACCTTTTCATAAATACGAACTCGAGATTTTGCAAAGACAAAGAAAGTTAACAGACAGACGAACGGATGAGCAGACAGACACTAAAATCTGCGGTATATCTCAAATGTTATTCAATCCCCCTGAACAAGAGATATAGCACTGACTTTTGAATGATTTCCAGATTTTTGCGCCACAGTGGACTTGACTGTTAACCTTAAAAGTAAAAGTTTGTTATCAATCCGTTACTTGGAACTGGAGATATCGCACAGCGTACAAAAGTTAAGAGCATGTTGAGCACTCTACTATCTTATACTCCTATCGATCAAGTAACATTGTACAACCGTCAAGGCGTGGAGGAAGTATATTGACTCTTGGGGATCACTCGTAATTCCATGTGATATATAGTATAAGAATACATGTTCGACAAGGGAGAAAGACAATAGTGCTTGCTGGTGTCATTCAAAACATACGAGCACGTATGCCATCTAGTGATTCTGGGTTTTTAATTTGCATTTTCATATATCGATGTAGACCGGTTAGGGTCTGATGACCCTAGGGTCATCCAGATATATATAGGAGAGCTGTAACTCTTGTAACAGAAAGTGCCCGGTTCACTCTTGCACAAAACAAAGTTCTTGCACTGAAAGAAATAGTTCTGAAGCTTTTTCTTCTTGATAACTTTTTTTTTGTCTTTTGAATTATTTTTGTTGTTCTTTTATGTAAGCTGAATATAGTAGATGTGTCTTGATGTTTTTTTAAGTGCTCAGTTGTTGTTTTTGAGGATTTGCTGTTTCTAGGTAAAAGTATGTCATCTGCTAAACCAGAGACTTTAAGAGAAAAATGCTGGTTGATTTTTGGTCTGCGTATGTCACAATTTTTTTGACATGAAATGGCTTGTTTGGTCAATATTAATGTGTATATTGTTGTATACTGCATTTCCAATTTCATGTTCCTCTTCACTTTCCTCATTTCTTTGTTTTCACTGTGTTTGAAGGAAATTTTGGCAATTGAATTTGAGTGTTCCCCGTCCTTGAGACCCTCTTCAGTAATGTGACACAGCCACTGAAGCCAGTGGTTTCCATGTACAGCTTTCTAGGCCAGTTTTGTGGGCCAGACCTGAACACATGTACAAGTAGACTTACTCAGAGTAATATTGGCCATAAATTCTTTTGTCATTAATCCATGATATGGCAAAGAGTTAATTACCAACAGCTTGATCAAGTGTCATATCCAAATCCTCTAACCAGCCCTCTTCCATAAAGAATTATCTGGAGCATTTCCACAAGTGGATGCTCTTATGTTTTCATGAGAAACGGCTCCGCCGGATCCGCCGCCGCCACCGCGACTTTAAACTTGAATATCTCTGAAACTGTCAAATATTTCCGGGTCAGACTTTGTGTGCTATCTCCTTAGGCCTGGGAAATTTGTCTGGTTGTGTTTCGATACTCGCTGCTCACCACTAGGTGGCGTTGTAGTCAGAGTATAGGTAAACCTGTCTCTGACGGTTTCGTCTAAACGGCTTGTCTGATTTCTTTGAAATTTTAATACAATGGTCTTGAAGGATAGTCAATGTGCTGAACAGATTTTGGTGCAGCTGGCATAACTATAAATGCAAGTTTTTTGCGTCTCAAAAAAAAAGAAGTTTTTCGTGAAATGAAAATTTACCAATCCGCTTGGAGAAATATTTAAAAACTGTTCTATTCTAGGTTGCCAAGCATAAATATAGGATTGCCGACATGATAATCCCCTTTCGGTGTGAACCAATTTGCCATTTAATTGAAAAAATCTCATTTATCTGACAACATCAAAACCTCCATAACCATTATCACGATTAAAGTTTTTTCCATTGAACTCTTATGTGCCATCTCCCTAGGGATTTAGATTTCACCTGCTTGTTTTTCGTGGCATTTGGTCGTCACTAGGTGGCGCTATAGACATGAATGCAGGTAAACATGTTTAACATCATATCTTCTGAACAACGTGTTTGATTTCCATGAAAGTTGGGTATAATGATCTTGCAAGATAGGCAAAGGACTGACAAGATTGTGGTGGTGTTGGCGAATCATGGAGATGCATTTGTGCATCTCGAAATAATATTTTGTTTTCACAAAAATGGAAATTTGCTTCTTAATCAGGGAAAAGTAATTGTATTTTTCTGAACATGAATGTAACACTCCCAGTGTTATAATTCACATCCCTTGTAAGTCAAATGGCCATTTTTTTGAATATATGAAATTCTGAGGACTTGAGTCCAATATCTACATTCCTCAGGCCACATCTGAGGATTTTGCGTCACCTTGTAGTTTTGTGATATTGTTCATTGGTGGCACTATAGACAGTAAACTTATATAGCACAATTTATTGGCATTTCATCTGTTCATGAAGTTCATTATTGTCAGACAGACAAAGGATTTCAAAGGACTGAAAGTTTTTTTTGATTGAAATTCAAGGGCCACCACTCATACGGATTTTGCAGCCCATCAACAGAATGCTTGATTTATATCTCATTATACATTCGTGTTTACAATTACTAATTTTATTAACATTATGGTTTAAAAATGGATTGAAAGGACATTGGTGCTGTTAGCGCTGGCATATACATGTGGCATAGGGTATAGTCAGTTAATATATCTAAATCTAGGCTACATCAACCCCGGCTTACTAGACCCTTCCACATCCTCACACATGTAAGATCGTAGATGAAATACAAGAGCACAATGGATGAGAGAGAGAGGGAGACATTTATGGTTTTAACAGTGATAATGGGTGTGATTAATTATGTATGTTTCATAGGATTAGTCCTCAACTCTGGCCGTACCTTGGCAGAATATGGGTTTGTCATAGATATAAAATCGGTCATAATTTTGGGAGTGGCGAGTCACATTCATGACCTCATATTTTCTCAGAATCGAGCAAAATAAAAGCCAGGTCAGCAGTCCTATATTTCATCCTCTTTGAACAAAGGTGTAATCAAAACTGGAGAGACGCCCACGTTTCATTCCCTCGAAGACAACCAAGAGACCATTCTACAGCATATCTCCCTTATAAGCTTGACTTTTCTATGAACAAGTCGAAGCATGCATCCACCCGTTGCTGTTATTTTCAACGAACCGTTTGAGCACTATTTGTTATGTACCAGTACGGAGTATACAGACCTGGATGGAAGATCAGGATTGCTATTTAAATTTCAGCATCAGCTCAATCTCCAATGATGCATCACTCGATTTTGAATCGTGCGAACATGAAACTTGCCAATCTTTTTGCGAACAAGGTCAAATGTTATTAGAAGGGAGGCTGGGTAGCCAATGCATTGCAGCGAGTCTAACTGTAACGTGCAGAATTCTAGTTCATTTGCTTCTGGTATTATTTTGATAAAAATACAATACTTGACTATTTAGGTTTTGCCCCAAAACCGTGGTGAAGTTCAGATGTATGCTGATGATCACAGGCATGACAAATACCAGTCGTTTCTATGATTCCCAGACATCGATATATAAAAAAGCCTATAGGCTCTAATTTATTGTAAACATCTGATAGCACTGAAGGCATCAGGTTTGTTAAACATAGTAAAGGGTCGTGTTAAATGAATTAACACAGGTCATTACACTCTGTGACTTTACTGCTGATTGAAATATTGTTTTGTGAAGAGTGAAGATTTCGATATAATCGGTTGTTGAGATTATACTTTTATAACCTCTAAGTTGGTTCCCTGACTGCTCAGTAATACGGAATACAGTCACAAAGAGTAATACAACCTGGCGAGTCAGTCTGATCACCGATCAGACCCGATTTCCCTTTGGTGAATTTTTTTCTATATTATCAGCTGTAATGAAGACACAGTTTAAGCAAAATAGACTGCACTATTCTAAGAAAATACAAGCGTCTAGTTCGTCAATCATAATTCAGCCGTCGTCCATTAAAGAATATTAATTATAAATATTAATATTAATCCACAGTAGTTGTAACAGCCCACTAATACTGGATCTGCGCATTCTATTATGTGGCCATTACTAGGGCCATTGGTTCTGATAAACTTTAACCATTATTCACTGAGTCTCTCACTTGACACCGTGTAAGTTACCAATGTATTTACTATGGTGAACTCTGCAAAGTTGAATTAGCATCATTTTATTGCATCCAATCTAACCACAAACCTTTTCAGATCAATTCATCAATTTGATTCAGGGGAAAACAGCGAAGTAGGAATAAAAGAGACGTGAGCCTGATACAATTGACTGATATCAGACTTGTGCGATTCCATCTCGGTCAAACAGGTGTGCGTGATGTTGTCTTAAGAGCACAACCATGACCCATTATACACTGCAGTAAGTTCGCACAGTCACCGTTAAAAGATTCTTTGATGTGACGGTTTCCTACTCAGATCAATACATTTATGCAAAATTACACCTTTGAAGACTAGAGTTAGACTTGTTCATAATTTCCTTACTCCTTTGGTTCCATCTCAAGGTGATTCACACAAATTGATCGAACATATAACAACACACTAATCTTTAGCCATCGGGACAGTCAATTAAGATGGAAATAAAAGCATCAGATGAACACATTAATGATTTGGATATACTACCAGGAAGAGACTAATTGAATCATAACAATGTATCTAAAGCAAGGTAAATGTTCTGATCAATAAACAATATAATCGACCTGATCGATATGGAAACTCGACAAAGAGAAGAAAGCGAAAGAACAAACAAAAAATGGTAGTTGTTTCTAAGTGACGGCTTGTGTTGTGGCTTTTGTCGATAGCTATAACAGACGGGCTTAACATTGTATCGATTTGAAAAGCAAATGTCTTCGAAAGGAACGGTCTGCAAACATACAATTACATTAACTGGAACTTCTAGACCGCATAATCGCTAATAATTGGAATGCCTTTAGCACTGTTTTCCCTACATTTTGCAAAGATGTGAACAATGCGGATGCACTGCACATGTATAGGCCTGATCGCTGAAAATAAATTTCACCCAAATCGTTCGATCACTTTCTCCAATAAAACGGTGTAGAAGACTAGTTGTTTTGGGGCTAGAACCTTCTTGGTACATGTTGACAATGTATCTTGATGATGTCACCCAAAATGGCAACATTCTGTTTGTCTCGATAATACAAGCCATATTCTGTTTGTCCCAGATTGTTCAGTCTGAAACTCATCCAGTAAAAACAATGGTGCTAGCAGTCCGACAATTCAGATCGGTCTTCAACGCCTAGAGAATATCGACTTTTTACCTACTTGTCCACCACAACGACTGTCACTCATAATTATATAATTGTTCTTGTTAGATTGGAAATTGATGTCCTCGCCAAGGAAATTGGTGATACCTCCAATATCAATAGCCTCCTGAATAAGAACTTCGAGCTTTTCGGTGCAGCACGTACGTGAGTGTAAGCATATTGCCAATGTGAAAAAGAAATAAATTTTCTCGCTTTTTGTAAAGAATTGTTTCGTGCATTTTTTTTTTGTATTTTTGCCCTAACATTTATACCCGCGCTTCAGCAATGGAATGTCTTTCTTTTGCACGTGACACTTGTGTGCCTGAGGGAAAAAGGTGACACTGTAAAGTTCTTTGAATCGATATAATTGATACTTACCTTATATAGAACCTTCTATGTATCTTATTATCGCCTACTCGCTCGATAATCACTCTATCGCGAAATAATTTAGATACACTCCTTCGTTAGGTTCTCTCACAACTATTCACTGAACTAATCAATTGGGAGTAGGATAGCCGTTTACCGAAGGCGGTTGATGCATGGAAAGTCTCGGTATGATAGTCTCTGTGTCGGCGAAACACAGCAAGATTGCTTGATTCTTTGATTCAACCTTACCTGAAAACATGGTCTTTTATTCCCGAGGATTCCTAAGGATCGTATATTATTTTCTCCATATCAACTTATTCCACACGTTAGTGGTTACAGGTAAGAAACTACAATTGTACCTATTACACAAGGCTATGGATTCTTAAACGCTCTTCGCACATGCCTATATTCGAAATCACTCCACGTAGCACCATATTTACAAAGCAAAACTATGCTAGCTGGTGTGAATGATCTCATCTATATCGAAATATGATTTTACGTAGCTATAATTCTTACATGCGCCGTGCTATTTCTCGACAAGAGTGTCCATAACAGAAACCTACAGTAGTAATTCATATTTACAGAATCCGATTAAAAAAGACAATGAAGTTAGTGGCGCTTAATTCTTCCGTGAAAGACATCACTAACCAGATAACACTTCTCACGACTCCATTTTCCAACTTTACTTTATCACCATAAGCTTAACACAAGCGTTATACGACCTTCAGTAGCCACTCCTCGTTCATGAAAAATTTCCTGGTCCATAACCGTCTGAATGTTTGCAAACGACACTATTGACAACAGAATATTAACTAGGCATGAAATACGGATATAAAAACAAGCTACTTTCCTCCTAGTTACCAATGTTCAAGAAGGTCAAAAACATAACATATGCTGGGATGATCATGTCAGTAAACTGATGACCACACTTCTTACATGAAACTAAATAAACAACATTTGTTGTAAAGCAACTATAAGATCAACATATCAATTAATAAATCAGGTTTCTCCTTTTCATGAAGAAAATAATTTAGTTGAAGTGTTTAGAAGTGGATTTTAAAGTGCCCCCCCCCTACTCGCTAAAAAAACTTGAGTGAACTGTTCCACTCAAGTTTGACCTGTTCACTCAAACTTGAATTACTTTTCACTCAACTTGAGTTACTATTCACTCAACTTGAGTTAAAACCACTCAAGTTCCCTCAACTTGAGTTAAAACCACTCAAGTTCACTCAACTTGAGTGGGATGAATTTCCACTCTTATGCTTGAGTGAATGTCACTCAAGTTGAGTGCATTTAACTCAAGTTGAGTGAAAAGTAACTCAAGTTGAGTGAAAATCTCACTCAAGTATTGAGGGGATGAATTTCCACTCTTACTTGAGTGAAATTTCACTCAATTTTTTTTAGAGAGTATATATTTTCTCTACCACGAAGGCTAGAGCGCTGAAACTTACCACACAGTATCTTTGGTTCAAGCTCTACCGGGAAATGTAAAAAAATCCAAGATGGCCGCCATGATGACGTCACAGTGACGTCATCTTCTCGGAAGCCATTTTTCGGCCTTTTTGGGGTCGATTTTTCGAAATTTTCATTTTTCCGATTTTTCTCTCGAAAAAAATCAAATAAAATATAGAATAATTAGTTTTGCATAAATAAAATACTTTCAAGGTCTTTTATGCAAGGAAAACGTAAAGAAATGAAGCGAAAAGATTGAAAAACACGACTTTCGCGGATACCACATGGCCACCATTTTGAATTTACTCATGATCGTTTGCCCAGGGGTATATGAAAATAGGCTCAAAATGACCCCAATAAGATAAGCTTAAAAGTCACCAAGTTTCAGCCTCCTCGATTTTGTCGTTTCGGAGCAGCAGAGAAAAGTTCACTAGGGGGCACTCCCCCCCCCCCACCCAGGCCAGGTAGGGTTAAGTTTTTTTGTTTTAAATGAATTTTCAAGTTGTTTTCTCAACAATGCTTCAACATTAATGTATACACGCCAAAGTACTTCAACGTTGACGTATATACGTCAGACTACTTCAACATTGATGCATAAACGTCAAAATCGAACTGCTTCAACACTGAAGCATATACGTCAAACTACTTCCTGCTTTATAATCAAGCAGATTGTCCAACCCCATTGACCACAACTTTATTATTTCATATAATTACCAGCGTAGCGTGTAAGATCTATAGTGTTAAGTTTCGTAACTTGTGCCTAATTCCGCTTAACCCGAGCCTAGGTGCCATATGAACCCATTTACTTCAGGATCCTCATGGTGTTCATATGAACACGCAGAATCAAAGCGTGACTGAAATACAGCATTCTCTAGAAAAGTAGTGCATATGACGACTGGAAACTTAGTAAAAAATAAAAAATATTAATGCTAACCACGGTACAACACCGTACATATATGCCATATAATTAAACAATGAATCTATTTGAATTAAAATTATATAGCCATGGAATGAAAAAAAATAAACATGAAAATATCGACGTTTTCCTCATAGTTCAAATCATCGCTGCCAAATAATCTACATGTAGGTGTTGATATCTATGGTATGATTAAAATGAACGTTTGAAACATCCTGTCTGATGAATATATGATGAGCAGAAAAGGAAATAATGAGTTCGGTCTTCGAAGGGATATCCACACGAGCAGGCAGCGTTTTCAGAAATATGACGCTCATGCATGTGGGCATTGAGTTTGCTGCAATCCAGTCTGAATTGGGTGTGTGTATCTGTACCTCTCGTCTCGATCCCGTATACATGTAGCAGTATTTAGGGGCCATGTTATCTTGAGCGGTAAAATTATTTATAGAATGATGTAAATAATCTATTACTGTATATTTAAGAAATAATGTTTTCATATGCGTTTTCAATGGTTATGTGATGCACGGTTAGTGTGGGAAAGTTTATATTTTAGGACAAGGGTGAAGCCCACGCCCTAAAGTTGATAAACTTTCACACACTTTCTATTCTATAGCACAACTTAAATTGATTATCATCAGAGATTATAACGAAAAAATATTGTAAAATTTGTCAACCCTTCTCCCCCTTGTGATATGTTTGTTGAAACGTTCCCCGAGTGTCATTTGGCAACGTGTCGAGTTCAATGGACGAGTGTATGTGGGGGGAATGATTTTGTCACCCGAGGCTGTTTTGAACATTCATGGATACAGGTCTGTTTGTGAAGCTTTTTAAATCAATTTCACGACGGAAACAACAGCTAAACTTGGGACAGAAATTCCATATTGCAATTTATTTGTTTGCTTATTCGATTGTATGCAGGCAGGTGATATTTAGGCCATTCCTCATCCGCCTTGTAAAATAGAATTTCCCAAATGAACACCTGCGTGTGTCAGCATGACGCGTGTAGATTTCACACAACCGTGCTAAAATGTTCCAGATACACGCACAGTTAGCAGGACTTAACAGGCGCAAGTGTTATAGAATGGGTTCTTATTTGTTCTACATTCTTGTGACACAAGGTAACAATGAAAGGGTAGTATAAAGTTATTTGCGTTTCTGGGTGGATAATGTGTGGTTTCATATACTCGAATGGGCACCAGAGACGAGAGGTATTGAGGGGTAAACTCCATTTAACATTTTGTCAAATAATCTCAACTTATGTCTACGCCGACGTTCTTTAAGAGAACTTCGACGTATTAGAATGACTCTCCGCCGATTCGCAGACCCCCTTCTCCATTCCACCACTCTCTATAGAAAAGTCTGAAAAGACCCATGAAGAAGATTATTTCAGTATTATAAAAATTATTGTCTGAAATATCACTTACCATTCTTAGGTAATAGGACTTTTTTAATTTCACCCGTTATAAACATGTTGGGGATCTCCCATCAAGCAGGATATATAACAAAACCAATCATTGAATCTGAAAATGTACTATTTATTATCATTTTATGAATTGTTGTTAGACTAGGAGTTAGCGTGATGACATGGACAGTTTTGAGCATTGAAGTTTTTTTGACGAACTGAATCAGTATTCACAAAAAAATCATAAATTCAAAGTCTGTCCTTTTTGTCCAACGCATTTTTTATTTTTTATTAAAATGTTCCGCCTAACATTTTCGCAAAATTGTTCTTTTGTGGTTGTATTACGCCATTACTTTTGTACCAGCTTACATGAGTGCTTTGTACAAGTAACTGAATTTAATTGTGCTGCATTAATGTTTTCTGATCGTGAGAAATTAGCTGAATTCAGTAATTTTGCTCGTATACCCCGCGTACCAGGCGCCCGTGTAAACAGCAAAGGAGGAAATTAAGTTTCTAGTAGCCGAATCAGCCCTGGATTTTCACCATTATGCCATCGGAGATGTGAACGTCCGTCAATTACCGTGATCGACTGCCCATTTTTGTGCACTCATATCAAGAAACTGCTGAACATACTCCGAGTTTTGTTCGAGTCCACGCTCTCATATTATTTCCTTGTATACATAATTACTTCCTCCGTTTAAGCGCTATACCTTTAGACTTCAATCTGTGGTCGTTTACTTCAGCCGTCATCACATAGCTCTGAGATTTCCGCTCAACTAGAGCAGCAACAATGTTCTTATCCAATAGAGAAAGCTGCATTTTCCCGCCATGGGGTTGTAGGACTATTATTACATCACATCCCTTTTATTCGTGGTGTATATAACTCAGTTTTAGCTGGTCCTAAGTGTAGTGTAGTCACATCATTCAAGTTATCCACGACATCAAAACATTTGCGAATCAATAGTTGTCCTTGGGATGTTTTCGGGTGCAATGTCGTCCTAACATACACATGTGGAGTCATATCATTAGGTCGTTCTATGTTCTCACTACCATTGGATATCATCGCTCCCTTCATAGACCACTTTATAAATAACGTATCTGAGAGTGCCAATTAGTCTCCTGGCTCATGACCACATTATGATTACCAGCACCAATTCAGTCCAGACTATACAATGACAATGGTTCCTTTCCTAAAAACTGCATGCGTTTGAGGTTAGATGCTCGGTAATTAATCTGCTGTGCAATTGGTCTGAATTCAACGTATTTAACCGTTTGTGCAAGAACTTGAAAATCACGGAACAGCGTTCCAGGGGGAAAACAGCTCAAGTGAGGAAACATGTTATTGACAATGCAATATGTACTTATTGATTATTATCAACTGTAATCAAATGCGACCAAACAAACCATACTCTTCCAGAGCGTGTTAGCATGTTAACCGCAAACTGTTTGCATACTATTATCATGGACAAGGAGGAAATTGAATTAGTGTTCCTGCATGTATTTGGGATTTTCTCCTCTTTGGAAAAAAACAACGTGGATTGTCTTTTGTTTGTCACACCATTCTCTTTGTTGCCAGATTATCGTTATCAAATTGGAAGGTATAGTAGTCTTCGATGACTCCTGTCTTGTTGAACGGTAATCCACAATCGCTATACCGCAACAGATACTTTATCATCAGATCATGAACAATTATGGTAATGTTGAGTGAAGGCAATCAGTTGGAATTTCCCCTGGATGGAATAGGCCAATTTGTATGCAACTAAGATGAAAATGAGTGCATAATATTTAGATAAACTATTTCAACTCTGACTTTGTTGCATTCTGATTATCCTCTGATAAATATACCCCCTCCATACCTTTCCTCACCCCTCATCTCTTCGCTATGTAGGATTAAGTTCGGGTATCACGAAAACATTTGTCGTACCTACCACAACAAAGAGGTTATAATCAATGCCTTCTTCTAAACATGATCACACATAAGATCATCTATAATTGAAAACAAAACAACAAAATGCTAGAATCCATAACACAAGTTTGTAGTTTCCAGATAAATAGAACAAAGGAACCAAGCGCCACACTCCATGTAAATATATTTTGTGTGTGTGAGAGAGAGATACCAATATTACAGCAATACTTCAGCTATATAGCGAGGATCAAACAAAATTCTAACTATTCTAATAAAAACAAATCAACAACCCAGCAATCCAGAATTAATCAACACAACACCTCAAAAGACATGCACATACATTTAAACTTATACAGCAAACCGATTTCTTTCAAATAATCTAAAGTACAGTCTTCTTTTACCAGACTAAAACGATCTTCTAAAGTCGCTGCTTGATAAAAAGAATCTCTTTCAATCTTAAAATCTATACAGTCATCAGAATATGTTTCGCTGTCATACCTTCGTGACATGGAATACACCGTGAGGCTGGTTCCCCTTTTTTGGTAAATGTTCGTGAGTTAATCGAGTGTGGCTGATTCTACATCGCCTAATCATGGCTTGATCGAAACGTTTCTGGCTACTCAGATGAATATATCCTACAGCTTTTTGAAACTCATGAAGTTTGTTATTATCCACAGCTTCTCATAAAGATTGAAATAGCTTTCTCACATAAGCACAGATAGAGGGTCTGAAATCGCTATATGGGATTCCAAAAGGATCAACCTCAAGGCAACCAACAGAACACAACATCAATCTGTTGATGAAGTCTACGATTATATAATTGGAGAGAGTTCAGAATGGTGGGGTGAGTTGAAGTTCCACTTCCAATCGCTTGAAGGCATGACAGTGAATGTGAGAATATATAACATATTTCCCTCCTATTGTAGACCCAATACCTTCTAAATCTAACAATGGAGCTTTGGCTTCGGCAGCGAAAATCGAACTTTTATCTGGAAGACACAGGTTTTAGTTTCGGAACTGAAGATAGCAGCACACGCTCCTCTCTCCCCATTTTAGAACCATCTGTATAAATATCTTGATGCGATCTATATTTTTCTCTCAATAGACCAAATTCTTGTACATATACGAGATGGCTCGTGTCAGCCTTTTTATATTTCGTCATTGTAATATGTACTACTGGTCTGGCTAACTGCCATGGTGAAACTCGTAAGGTTAATACCTTTTACTAAGGTTAATACCAGCTGCTACAATGTGTGGCTTCATACGAATTCCAAGAGATGGAATAATGGAGGGTCTCTTTAAATACAAATCTACGTATTGAGGCTTGAATACACAGTTACAGGAAAGGATTTGAGCGATTAGATCGCAATTTTGTGATATATTGCAGTGCTATTTCAATTCTTTGAAGGTCTAAAGCTGATTCATCTGCTTCGACACGTAAGCTTTCTTTAGGTGATGTTCTGAACGCTTCAAGGCAAAGTCTTAGTCCTTGATGGGGAATAGGATCTAGCTTTGCCAAGTTTGACTTGCTTGCAGCGTTATAAAAAATAGAGCCATATGAAGACCCACAAAAACGTCTCAGTACTCGACAATTGGGTGGGTAATTATCAAAGGCAGTTTGTATGCCATTTGCTACAGTTACAGAAATATTCTTTCCCAAGAAGTCACAACATTTTTTTTGTAAACATGCGAAGTTATTCGTTGTTATATCAACAGACAAAAGCCAAGCCCCTTGTATTTCCATGTTGATGGTCAAAGTCATTGAATTATTTTAGCTCAAACTTTTAACTTTCACATCATATTCGACCACCATACTCCCATTTTAAATATATACCGCTCTTCGACTTCAATTTAAACATTTAAACCGCCAGATATAACCTAGGTATCTTTTCATCACGTACGACTACTGAAATAATCGTATTTGAAATATAATGTCAATAATTTGTATGAATTTGAACTGGTGAATAAATTAATTGAAATTAATTGAAATTAAAATGTAATGATTATATACAAAATGGCGCTCATGAGGGTCATCCAAAGATCGTGCTCTTTCAGGTTGTGCATATAATAGGCATTATTCTTAGCCCATTTTGCTTATTCGTTAACACCAAATTTCTCGAGTCAAAGCCTAACACCTACGCCTATTTTGAATCAATTTGCATAATTTTCAGGTCAAAATATGATGGTTCAATTCAAGATGGCGGACATGTGGAGACTTCTGAAAATCACACTTTTTCATGTTGCTGTTATTGTTCAATGCATTATTCTTAGCTCACTGTGCAAATTTATCAAACCCGATAGATCTCTAAGCATAGCATGACATCACACGCATATTTTGAATCTATTTACATATCCGTAAGATCAACAGTTGATCGACAAATTCGAAATGGCGGTCATATGTGGTCATCTGAAAATCATAAATTTCATGATTATCGTATAATTCAAGGCATTATTTTTAGCCCAATATGCAACTTTATCAACACTGAGTGATCTCGAAGCATAGCCCGATATTTTTCGCCTCTATAGAATCTATTTACATATCCCTGAGATGTAATTGTCAAATTCAAAATGCTGGCCATATGGGGTCATCTAAAATCATATTATTTAATGTTGCTCGTATAGTTCAGGCATTATTATTAGCTCTCTGTGTATTTGTTTTTTTAAGTCCAGCGATATCTAAACATGGGCTAACACTTTACGCCCATATTCAATCTTTTTGCATATCCCCATAATCAAAATATGATGGTCAAAATCAAGATGGCAGCCATTTGTGTTCACCAAAATCCAGCATTTTCATGTGCTAGTATAGTCCAAGGCATCATTCTTGTCGGATTGTGCAAATTCATCGAAACCGAGGGAGTTCGCATAATAGCCTACAACCATATGACAATTTTGAATCTATTTGTATACCTCTAAGATGAAGAGATGATATTCAAATACAAAATGACAGCCAGGTGGGGTCACCTCAAATTCACAGGGATCTCTTAAACTTCGACTAATACCTTACACCAATTTTGAATCCATTTGAATATCCACAAGATCAAATTAAGATGGTCAAATTCAAGATGGCAGCCATGTGGGGTCATCTGAAAATCTTGCTTTTTTATGTTGCACGTATAGATTAAGGCATTTTTCTTAGCTGGTTGTGCAAATGCATCGTGAGCGAAGGGTCTTTCATCATAACCTAACACCTTGCGCTCAGTTGAATCTATCTGCTTATTCTTCACCTGAAAATATGATGGTGAATTCAAAATGGCGGCCATAAGGTGTCATCCGAAAATCGTGTTTTTTATGTTACTCGTATAATTCAGGAAATTATTTGTTGTCATTATTTTATCGGTTGAAATCCAATCTCTTCATAAAAATTGATTATTTCAGACTCGTTTGAAGTCCTTCTGCGCGATATAGACTAAATTTCCTGTCGTTATGATAGTAAAAAAATAAAATATCTCAAGATTTGTCATGGGCGCCATTTTGAACTTATCTATGATAAATTATTCCTAGAATTCTTGAATTATGCAACATTCAATGCTTAGTTACTCTGGTTTGCACGTTAATTGACCTCATATACTCAGGAGTTTCAAACGTAAAGTTTGATATACTCATCTTTGAGAATGTATGCTGCGAGTTGTGGGAAATCTGCGTATTTGAGGATTATGGCGGCCATATTGGACGCCATATTGGATTTTGGGTCACAATTGTATTAATTTTCAAGAACAAGAATATACTATCATTTGTTTGTTCACATACTGAAGTAAATAAGTACCGTAAATATAGTATTTATAGCGAGTTGAACGGGACCATAGTAACTGCCAGTTCACGAAAATTGGAATTGTACTCATGATGAAGGTGGGATCACGGCAATGCGTGTCTAGGCCACACCCAGCAACAACCGGATTGTGATAGAACATGAGCCAGTGTATCTTAAAAATCTTAGAATGGGGTTTGAACCTCCGTATCAGCGCAATAACAATCTCCAAGTTGGGAGTTAAACCTCTAAGTAAAAACCAATTGCTTATAGGTAAGCATTTCTCCACCCCGACCATGGCTGGGACAACTTTAGTATTTTTATCATAGACGTCGTCTACCTATCTACCATGGATTGCGCTTTGAATTTGACATTAAAAAAATCCGAGAGCGGGAACTATTCTGGATGCTAGAAATTGTGTTAATGTTTCCTATGGTTTAAATAATAATGTCAAAGTGTTCAGCAATGCTACAAACCGCCATTCAAATATATACAATATTATCCAGCTATTTAAACCCTACTAACAGAGACATCGCAGCCATGGTTGGCGAAAGTGTAATAGTGCTATGATTCACGATCAAATAACACATCTGCTATGATTATACCTCATGTGAATTTCTTGTATTTTCATTGGATGAAGGCCTATCACGTGTCATTCTGAAAACTGTGAAACAGAAACTGATAAACAGAAATGTGCCACGGAATTGAGAAATTTTGAGTCACGATTCGTCTTCCCATTGCGCGTGCCGTCTCAGTGGGTCGGAAGAGGTGGCAAGAGTTCTATCACGGCTTCTGGTAAGGGAATTGAGTTATGATCCAAAATAAACTTGATACCCGATGAAAATATATGTAACCACAACAAGAAAGTCAGAAATGGGTTCGTAGTAAGGTCCGTCTATTGTTCATTAATCAGCGCGTCGGATCGTCATCAATCGGGTGAGCGCGAACCTGATGTACCGGTATTTAGAAACTTCTGTAGGCATACCGAATCACTTTTAATTCATTTTATCAGCTAATAATCGAGTATCAAACATTCTGGAAGCTATAGTTGTGATTGTGGATCGTCAAACGATCGCATATCGCATGCTGATAGCAAAATACGAACGTAGCGTGCAAGATCTATGGCGTTACGTTTCGTAACTTGTGCCTAATTCCGCTTAACCCGGGGCTAGGGGCCGTATGAACCCATGTACTTCAAGATCCTCATGATGCTCATATGAACAATCACAATCAAAGCGTGACTGAGATACACCATTCTCTAGATAACGACTTTAGAACGATTATTATGGATTAGGAATACTGATCAGCGATACGGATTTAATATTTTTGGAACATCATGATGTCTTGTCGGCATCATTGGAAACTGCTGACCGCTTCTCGCTTACAGGAAACTAGCCTATGTTTATGTATACTATGATTGTCTTTTTTGAATTTGGTGCTAATACTGTTATATGGATATGGAATAGGTCTTTGGATTATGGACGCGGATATTTTTTAATGGACGACGGCTGAATTATGAATGACAGACTAGACGCTTGTATACCATGCAAATATATTGGAACTGATAATCTTGATATAGTGAGTGATGAAAAGCTAAAGTACTTCTGATGAAGGGACTTAAATATAGAGATACGAGAAGGATAAACCTGAAGGCCGAGCAACGTAAGTCTGCTCTGGAACAGTACGTTATTGAGTGGTCAGTGCGAGAAAAAGTTGACCCTGCAGTACTCGCTGATTGACTGGATCCTTAACAAGAGCACGGTCGTTGAAACAATCCGCCATATTGCGTATTGACAGAAATACGCTTCCCATGCAAAGGAAGTACTAGGGAACCTCAATTCACAAGAAGTTCGATCAAATCTCAAGAGTACATTCGTCATGGCAGACCAAAGCTCCAAATAATATAATATTCATATGTAAAATTACTATTAGCAGGTGCTGGTTAAGAAATTGAGCAGCAAAAAACATCACCGAATACGTCTATTCACTCCCAAACTGTATTTACTCTGGAACATTTATAGCAACCACAACACGTTTGTCAAGGAAAGAGGTATTTCCAACGCATAACGATATATCAAAAGTGTACTGGACCCCGAAATGCATAAAACACCAGACAAAGCAAGATTCCTCGCTTGTTCTAGAATCCGCTCCACAAAGCATCTTCCAACCCTGTTGACGATGACCCTGCAGGATGTAGGTTGGTTGGTTGTTTGAAGCTTAACGTCGCACCTAACCTTATTGGTCACACGGCGACGATGACCCAAACAAACATACCATAGCAAAACCCTAACCCCAACAAAACCCCAACCAAAACTACAAAAAAAATTGAATTTCGAATTTTGATAATTAGGCTTTACAGCCACTGATCACAATGGATCCTCAGAGAGCCTAATCTGTTTGACACTTTAATTTACCTCCTGTGCCAGACAAACATAGTACAAACCAGGATATAAAAGTATATTGGGGAAAGTATTGCCCAACTATATCTAAAAATTCGGGCGTTGAGTACAGACATGTATGCACATGGGAATTCTCGAATCGCTATACTACAATCCCTCATTAGGACTGCATTGACTATAACATATAGTTATGTCAGAAGATATAAATCATTCTTTAGCTGTACTACATATAGGGGATATCATTCATGAGATGATTCTTTGTGTAGAGTTGCTTGAATCCAAGTGAAATTTGGCTAGACAATACAGCAACAGCATATAGGTATTCCAATGGTTACTAATTGTGCACACCTCCTGTCTGCTCTATATCCATTCTCTTATAAATACGTCTCTACACAGAGGCTTTCAAAACCGATTATTTCAGAGCCAGTTCCTTCTCATTCACCAAACGCTATATAGCATTGGTATATCATAGAAAGATTTTATTCCTGTAAAACTGAAATGCCTTGTTGTCTTAGAGATTGGCTTCTCAAGATGTAGATCAAAATACACTAGCAAAACTGAACGTTATCTCTTTACTGTATTAGAAGAACACATCAGAGGCAACAGTGAGGTCCAGTCACATGCCTTGAAATCTCTACCAGATCGTGCAGATAAAAGACACCAATTTTCTCTATTCCCTCATATGTTATTACCTAATTTTAAATTAATATATCACGCTAGAACTGGAACGAGCTTCTGATCGAAGTGGCTCTTGCTATCAATAGTAAAACATGGAATAATGAATTCTAAGGACCTCTTTGTGTTTGGGTGAAACCCGTGTACATCGACAGCAGATTAATACACCCAGGCTTCGTTTCTTACAGGTGACACAACACATTGGTAATGTGCTGGGCACCTTCATATTAAGTTCAGAATTTTCCCATTCTTCAAGTTCACCGGGGATAATAATTGGAAAATTGGAATTTTACTCACGATGAAGGTGGGATCACGGCAATGCGTGTCTAGGCCACACCCAGCAACAACCGGATTGTGATAGAACATGAGCCAGTGTATCTGAAAAATCGTTATCTTGAAAAATCGCCGACAAGGAGGGGAGTCTATGGTGGGCACACGTTCTATTGTGGGTACTTTGTAATTCAAGACGATGATCGTCACTGCTTTCCAGGGTAATTAGCTTTCAATTCATTTATCGTTCCCATACATTTGTAGTTCTGCACTGTTATTATCTTTATGTTTGCCACCTATTACTCTGACTGTATGAAAAAATAAACAAATACAAACACGTAACAACAAGCATCCGATAGCATGGGGTATAATATTCGCTAAGAAGAAGTCTTCCCGCCTGGCCGACTGGCGGCCAGTATATCAATACTTATTTTGTTGTAAGTCAGAACTGTAACATAAGACAGTCAACTGTGACTAAATAGACCGATTCAAGTGTTAGGACTAACCGTATAGTACGGTAAATCCTTGAATACAAACACAGAGATAGCTCACTTGAGCTATGGACGATCATTACTGTCAATACCGGCCCAGATTTTCTGTAGCCTTGGATTTCTATTCGGTTACATTGGGATTACGAAAGTGAATAAACATCTTTTCCGTATGAATAGAGTGTATAGTATATTTGCTCTGTCTTTCCGCAGAGTAAATATTGTTTACAACCAAATACATAAAACATGCACTAATTGAATAGTATTGACTCAGCGGTGTTTACATTGAGCAGTACAAAAGTTTCTGCGTAATGAACCAGCATAATTCTGGTGGTTCTGCATATCCTATCGAGTTCTCTCGACAATGTGCCTATCGTACAGCAAGGATATACTCTCTTTTCATTCTAACTGAAGCTTCACCGGAAGCCAGATAAAATCCTGACAGAAATTCCTGATGATAATGAGAACGACTGACACGTTGATGTACATCAGTTAAAAGATTGAAACTATTGGGATTTGATTGCCGACAGTTTCTCTTAATATGCCATGCAATTGGCGTTATATACGAACTCGGAGACGATATAGTGATGACGCTCGTTTCATGTCTTATGATGAATAACTGGGCGACAAAATATGCCAGTATTTTGTTGGCAATAATCCTAATCCTGGGCAACCTGAGACACATACAAGGTATGGAAGCGCTATTCTCATCTTCTCCAGAAGAAATTGTCGCTTGTCCATCGTGTTTAAGACACAACAACCATTTCGTGCACGGTATATTCTAGTTGTCTTATTAGAATGGGGTTTGAACCTCCGTATCAGCGCAATAACAATCTCCAAGTTGGGAGTTAAACCTCTAAGTAAAAACCAATTGCTTATAGGTAAGCATTTCTCCACCCCGACCATGGCTGGGACAACTTTAGTATTTTTATCATAGACGTCGTCTACCTATCTACCAAGGATTGCGCTTTGAATTTGACATTAAAAAAAATCCGAGAGCGGGAACTATTCTGGATGCTAGAAATTGTGTTAATGTTTCCTATGGTTTAAATAATAATGTCAAAGTGTTCAGCAATGCTACAAACCGCCATTCAAATATATACAATATTATCCAGCTATTTAAACCCTACTAACAGAGACATCGCAGCCATGATTGGCGAAAGTGTAATAGTGCTATGATTCACGATCAAATGAGACATCTGCTATGATTATACCTCATGTGAATTTCTTGTATTTTCACTGGATGAAGGCCTATCACGTGTCATTCTGAAAACTGTGAAACAGAAACTGATAAACAGAAATGTGCCACGGAATTGAGAAATTTTGAGTCACGATTCGTCTTCCCATTGCGCGTGCCGTCTCAGTGGGTCGGAAGAGGTGGCAAGAGTTCTATCACGGCTTCTGGTAAGGGAATTGAGTTATGATCCAAAACCCGTGTATATTTCACTGAAATAAACTTGATACCCGATGAAAATATATGTAACCACAACAAGAAAGTCAGAAATGGGTTCGCAGTAAGGTCCGTCTATTGTTCATTAATCAGCGCGTCGGATCGTCATCAATCGGGTGAGCGCGAACCTGATGTACCGGTATTTAGAAACTTCTGTAGGCATACCGAATCACTTTTAATTCATTTTATCAGCTAATAATCGATTATCAAACATTCTGGAAGATTGTGGATCGTCAAACGATCGCATATCGCATGCTGATAGCAAAATACGAACGTAGCGTGCAAGATCTATGGCGTTACGTTTCGTAACTTGTGCCTAATTCCGCTTAACCCGGGGCTAGGGGCCGTATGAACCCATGTACTTCAAGATCCTCATGATGCTCATATGAACAATCACAATCAAAGCGTGACTGAGATACACCATTCTCTAGATAACGACTTTAGAACGATTATTATGGATTAGGAATACTGATCAGCGATACGGATTTAATATTTTTGGAACATCATGATGTCTTGTCGGCATCATTGAAAACTGTTGACCGCTTCTCTCTTACAGGAAACTAGCCTATGTTTATGTATACTATGATTGTCTTTTTTGAATTTGGTGCTAATACTGTTATATGGATATGGAATAGGTCTTTGGATTATGGACGCGGATATTTTTTAATGGACGACGGCTGAACTATGAATGGCGGACTAGACGCTTGTATATTTATCTATAGACCATGCAAATATATTGGAACTGATAATCTTGATATAGTGAGTGATGAAAAGCTAAAGTACTTCTGATGAAGGGACTTAGATATAGAGATACGAGAAGGATAAACCTGAAGGCCGAGCAACGTAAGTCTGCTCTGGAACAGTACGTTATTGAGTGGTCAGTGCGAGAAAAAGTTGACCCTGCAGTACTCGCTGATTGACTGGATCCTTAACAAGAGCACGGTCGTTGAAACAATCCGCCATATTGCGTATTGACAGAAATACGCTTCCCATGCAAAGCAAGTACTAGGGAACCTCAATTCACAAGAAGTTCGATCAAATCTCAAGAGTACATTCGTCATGGCAGACCAAAGCTCCAAATAATATAATATTCATATGTAAAATTACTATTAGCAGGTGCTGGTTAAGAAATTGAGCAGCAAAAAACATCACCGAATACGTCTATTCACTCCCAAACTGTATTTACTCTGGAACATTTATAGCAACCACAACACGTTTGTCAAGGAAAGAGGTATTTCCAACGCATAACGATATACCAAAAGTGTACTGGACCCCGAAATGCATAAAACACCAGACAAAGCAAGATTCCTCGCTTGTTCTAGAATCCGCTCCACAAAGCATCTTCCAACCCTGTTGACGATGACCCTGCAGGGTGTAGGTTGGTTGGTTGTTTGAAGCTTAACGTCGCACCTAACCTTATTGGTCACACGGCGACGATGACCCAAACAAACATACCATAGCAAAACCCTAATCCCAACAAAACCCCAACCAAAACTACAAAAAAAATTGAATTTCGAATTTTGAAAATTAGGCTTTACAGACACTGATCACAATGGATCCTCAGAGAGCCTAATCTGTTTGACACTTTAATTTACCTCCTGTGCCAGACAAACATGGTACAAACCAGGATATAAAAGTATATTGGGGAAAGTATTTGCCAACTATATCTAAAAATTCGGGCGTTGAGTACAGACATGTATCCACATGGGAATTCTCGAATCGCTATACTACAATCCCTCATTAGGACTGCATTGACTATAACATATAGTTATGTCAGAAGATATAAATCATTCTTTAGCTGTACTACATATAGGGGATATCATTCATGAGATGATTCTTTGTGTAGAGTTGCTTGAATGCAAATGAAATTTAGCTAGACAATACAGCAACAGCATATAGGTATTCCAATGGTTACTAATTGTGCACACCTCCTGTCTGCTCTATATCCATTCTCTTATAAATACGTCTCTACACAGAGGCTTTCAAAACCGATTATTTCAGAGCCAGTTCCTTCTCATTCACCAACCGCTATATAGCATTGGTATATCATAGAAAGATTTTATTCCTGTAAAACTGAAATGCCTTGTTGTCTTAGAGATTGGCTTCTCAGGATGTAGATCAAAATACACTAGCAAAACTGAACGTTATCTCTTTACTGTATTAGAAGAACACATCAGAGGCAACAGTGAGGTCCAGTCACATGTCTTGAAATCTATACCAGATCGTGCAGATAAAAGACACCAATTTTCTCTATTCCCTCATATGTTATTACCTAATTTTAAATTAATATATCACGCTAGAACTGGAACGAACTTCTGATCAAAGTGGCTCTTGCTATCAATAGTAAAACATGGAATAATGAATTCTAAGGACCTCTTTGTGTTTGGGTGAAACCCGTGTACATCGACAGCAGATTAATACACCCAGGCTTCGTTTCTTACAGGTGACACAACACATTGGTAATGTGCTGGGCACCTTGATATTAAGTTCAGAATTTTCCCATTCTTCAAGTTATCGGGGGATAATAATAAACTTAGGGAAATTAAAGAACTACACTTCATAAATAAATTCCGCCCTGAACTCAACAAACAGTTTTTACTGTGATCATTTAATCTATATATATATGTATATGTTTCAGCAGAAAGCCCTGTAAATGTTTGTCAGCAATAGAGTTCAACATACAATGATCAAACAGTGGTGGAAGGTCAGTGAGCATGAATTCAACCGCATAAGACAATATAGACAATGAACAACATGATCACTTGATCATTTTCGGAGTTACGTTCATCCTAGTATGTAAAACTAATTTGTGGGAAAATGAACATGTTCTTCATTGTCTATATTTTCTTATACTGTTGAATTAGTACTCACCGATATACTTGTAACTTCAACCATTGTTTGAGCATTGTTTATTGAACTCTACTCATCGCTTGTACGTTTAGGCCCACAAGTTTGTATATATAACCGACTTTGCACTCTGCATGTATTCCTGACGATGGCATTATCAGCAGAAATATAGAATATTATATCACAATGACTTCCATTTACGTAGTTACTTTTATCCTAGTTTATGTGAAATTAAACTCTGAGAATAGTGGATTTCGGTCCACTATTACACCATCAAACAATAGGCAACTATTTTCATCTACCATTCATTCTCTCGCGCGCTGACTGTCCGCAAATAAATCAATGTAATGAATCATGGAAGTTTTATGAGAGACCGTGACACTGCATATCACTGAAAATTATCAAAATCGCGGCTCGCCTATGTTAACTCCTCGTGGCGATGTTGGGTTGATTTATTTGTACTTCCATGCCAACAAATATCTGTTGACTGTTAGTTACGAACACTGGTAACAATAATAATTAATATATCCAGAAAGTCTATTCATATGCAAATAAAGCACTCCGCTAAATTGTCAGATGCGTCATTCTATGGATATTCGTTTTTCTTTACACTCCTGATGCAAACCTTCCGACATCAATAATATTTATTCAACGAAATGTAACCCAAGTTGATACATATATTTCATGAAACAAGAGAACAGAATTGGGGAAGCCGAGCTGCATGAACGTATCGTCACGAGCGCAACAGCATTCTTCTCTCGTTTTCTCTCTGGGTGAAGCCGTTACATATAATGGGGCTTGTGCTTCTAAATCTGGTAGCCAATCATTTGCCTTTGTGACCCGTTAGTAAAATTCCTGATAGTCCTTACAAGGCACGCCTGCGTATCACACAATATTTCTGTAGTATTTGAACTTCGGTTGTAAGAAAATCGAATGTTCATTGGTCGCCAGTATTGGTTACGTCATATAATGACCTCCCACGCTTACCGCGGAAAATTGAGGCTTATGACGAGTGGGTCAGAACATTCCTTTGAATTCGACCTGATTCAAACTTGTTGTTGATATATTGTGTAAATATAAAGCCATTCGTATCACCAAATGTCTGTCGTTCGGACGGACATGATCGATTATGGATTTTGTGATTTTAGATGAACAATAAAAGAAAAAAGATATATATGGTAATATCATGCCCACCCGTTAGGGGGCCATCAGGTTAGAAGTAAAGCAAATAAATGAACTTCCCGCGTCATATCCCAGAGTTTATAAGGTACCGTAGACTGGGGTCCTCAGAATAAATGAACTACGGCCATACTCAATTGTAATTTTATCAACGATTTATTGCCCATTTACGATGTGTAAAATGTGTGTAACGTGTGCCGGGTCGGTCAATAAACGGGACGCAGCTGAGCTAGGTTTCGTTAAATGGTAGCGTACAAGCTGTCAGGCCGCTGTCCCTGCTGACACTAGTCCTTGCCAACTAGAGATTCACTTCGCCCTGTCACCTTGTCTGGATCGAGAAAGTAGGAGAGCGTAGAGACAACCAAGGCAGATATAGGGTCAAATAATATGCAATTATATTCAATTAAATGTACAGGATGATCGCGATTCAAAGATGTAAATATGTACAGTGTTAATATAAAGTGCCGTGTAAAGGGCGGCCTGGCTGCTGGCCCTTTCCACACGGTAGGTAATCGTAGGGGCGGCCTGGCTGCTGGCCCCTCTCTGGCTATGGAATGTCGTTGGAGCGAGGCTATGAATATAGCGGCTCTCCTCCCTCTAAGGTGGGTATCCCTAGAAAGCGTCGTGGCTTCCCACCGTGGATACGATCGTCCTCCCCTTACAGGTGCGTATGGTTCCGGAGATCGCTTCGTCTTCCCACCGTGGATACGTGTGTCTTCACCTGGTTTGGTACGTATTCCCTTCCCTAGGTCGCTTCGTCTTCCCACCGTGGATACGTCTGCTTCTCCTTGTAAGAGGTCCCCTCTACAGGTAGGTTCGTCTTCCCACCGTGGATGCGTCCGCTTCTCCTTGTATGAGGTCCCCTCTACAGGTAGGTTCGTCTTCCCACCGTGGACACGTCACCTTCTCCTTGTATTCCACTCCACAGGTAGGTTCGTCTTCCCACCGTGGATGCGTCCGCTTCCCCACAGTTGTAACCTGTCTTGCGAGGATGCCTCCGTATCGTCTTCCCTCTAAAGTAAGCACCAGTGCCCTGTCACCCGTTTCACCGGCGAGAACGCTCTCAGGCAGCGTTATGCCTCTCCGCCGTGAACACTCCGATGTCTGTGCAAGGTAACCTGGCTTGTGAGGGTGACTTCTTCCTCCAACCCTCAGGTACCTCCCCTGTATCAGCAGCCCGGTTCCATGATCCCTGGAAAATCACCGGTCGTCCGAACGCAGCTCGCGTTTACCGGCAATACCGCTGCTATACGTATCCGAGGTCTGCTCCCGTCCAGCGCAAGGCTTGCCCGACCGTCCACCGATCACACCCTTGGTCTCCGAGTATATCCCCGTCTTACCGTACCAGTAGGTTGGATGATCCTTACCTTTCAGTCCTGGGTGAAGAAGTGAGGTTTTCGCTTGATGCAGTCATCTTTATACCCATCAGGCCAACGATCACATGTCGTCGTGTCGCCCGTATGACAAGCCACATTTTCCCGCAGCGCCATCTGTACTGTCCAGTCAAAGATAACTCACTTCAATGTACAAGTTAGGAACGATAACTCCAATCGTTATCACCAAGCAGGCGTTGGGGAATTCCCGACTTCTAGTTTCACTTTCGTTACCGCTGATCATATCGCCGTAGATTGTTTACACAGTTTCTCTGTCAACGGGAACATTATGCAGTAATCTCCGTTGATATCACAGACCAAGACTGGACACAAATACGGGATGGTAAGCTCATTCAGTTATACCCCCGTTGTATGTCCGTATATTATGCTGAGCGTTGTGGCTTCATGTAGACCCCGATTTCCGTCACTTCCGGGTTAGCGTACACACTTCGCTTCAGACTTGCACTCCGGTCCGAGCTTGTGTTTATTCCTGATTTAACGTTTAGGGGATACCAATATTCGTTACACCACCCACGCCTTCGAAATATCGGCGCCCTCGCCGATGCTTGGTCACGCTGTTTGTAGTACTTGATTGGACTTGATTGGTGGGCTATGTACAGTAAATCATCAAAGAGAAATCGGTGTGTCGGACCTTCGGAGTTCACATATATATAGCATGCCTGCATGTCAGGACATAGTTCCGAAATCGACTAGGTCTTCGAGTCTCTCGGCCACACCTAGTTCGGGTAGGTTCCCTGCGTTCATTCTCTTCCTCGGAGCTGGCCAAAGGTGGGCCAGTCACACGTGAATCAGCAACACGTCCGGGGGCCCCTGGTGCGCTGCTCGGGTTCGTCCGCACGGAGGGATAATCTACGGGATAAGGGAAAATGCCTCTCTGTCGGTCTTCAGGCTCCGTCTCAACCTCGTCATCGGCGTCATCCCCGGATTCTTCGCTGCTTTCCCCAGCAGTCGTCCGTGGATGGCAAGGTTTAAGACGGTCATGGTGAACCACCTGTATACGTCCGTCCTCACCCTGGATACGGTACGTCACATCAGATATGGCTTCCTTCACCGTGAAGGGACCCAGCCATCGATCTCTCAGCTTCGGGTTCTCCCCTCGTCGTTTGACCGAGGTGTGCAAATAAACCAAGTCGCCGGGAGAATAGGTGTTTAGGTTAGCCCGGGTATTATATATCTTCTTCTGTCTTCTCAGATTCCTACCGGTGGTCTCCCTGGCCTTCTGATGCAGTTCGACCAGCTCATCCCGTAGATTCTCCACCCAGGCAACAGGTTCACTCTTTTCCGTTGGCGATGCTCCGATCGTCAAGTGAGAAGGTAAGGTTACCTCCCTTCCGAACATCATCATGTTTGGTGACAGTCATGTTGTTTCATGGGCCGTGGACCGGTAAGCCAGAAGAACCAGAGTTATGTGCAGGTCCCAATCCCCGGGGTGTCGATCAACACTAGCGTGTAACATCTGTGCCAATGTGCGATTAAATCTTTCAATCATCCCGTTGGACTGGGGGTGGTAAGCGGTTGTCCTGGTTTTGCGCATACCCAGAATTCTGCACATCCCGCTAAATAGATGGCTTTCAAATTGGCGACCCTGGTCCGAGTGGATGAAGGTAGGAACGCCGAACCTGGATACATAATGGTCCACTAATGCTTGTGCCACTGTCGAGGCCTCCTGGTTGGGTAAAGCCACTGCTTCGACCCAGCGAGTAAAGTAGTCTCCTATCACCAGAATATAAGCATTCCCGCTGTCCGTCCTCGGTATCGGTCCAAGTAGGTCCACGGCTATCCGTTCCCCGGGACTTCCCGTCGTCTGTCCTCGGTGTGGCCCTCTGGGTTTCTTGCCCGTGCCCTTGCGTCGGCTGCACACCTCACAACTTCTGCACCAGTGTCTCACATCTGTTTGAAGATGCGGCCAGGTATAGGCCTGCCGGATCTTCGATATCGTCTTCATCACGCCAAGATGTCCCCCAGTGGGTTTGTCGTGGCACTCAGTCATGACTCTTCGTCTCAGGATTCGAGGAACAACCCACAATCGACGAATAGTCTTACCTCGAGTGTTAACCCATCTTCTCACAAGTACCCCATCCTGGACTTCCAACAGTTTGTACATACCCCAAAGGCATTTGGTGACGGTGCTGTGTGCGCTGATATTTCCCCACGCTGGACGTGCTCCTTGAGCAATCCATCCAAAGACTGGTCCGAGGTCGGGATCGTCGGCCTGAGCCCTAGCAAAATCTTCCCGTGACGCCCTCAATCCAATCAATCGTGCAGTCTGATCAACTCTGGGGGTCCCCGTATCTCCACACTGTTTACATGGTCTCCTACTCAGGGCATCCGCGTTTCCGTGCTTCTTTCCTGGCCGGTGTTCTATCGTGAAGGTGTAGAGGGACAGGGCTTGAATCCATCGCGCCAGCTGGCCTTCGGGTTCCTTGAAATTCATGAGCCAACGCAGAGATGCATGGTCCGTACGTAGCAGAAATGGTTTACCGTACAGGTAATGACGGAAGTATTTTACGAAGTAAACCACTGCCAAAAGTTCCCGACGAGTTACGCAGTATGACCGTTCGGATTTTGACAGGACTCGACTGCCATAGGCCACTACTCGTTCCTCCCCGTTGATTCTTTGAGAGAGCACAGCCCCGATTCCGAAGTTACTGGCGTCGGTATCGATGATGAAGGCCTCCTTCCAGTCTGTCATGGCCAAAACCGGTGACGTCGTCAGTTTCTGTTTGAGAGTATCGAAAGCGTTTTGGGCCACTTCGTCCCACACGAAGATCTTCTTCTTCTCAGTAAGCTGATGTAATGGGGCGGCGATGGTAGCAAAGTCACGGATGAACCTCCGGTAGTAACTACAGAGGCCCAGGAAGCTGCGGACTTCTGTCTGTGTCACGGGGACCGGCCATTCTTGAACAGATCGAATCTTGTCAGGGTCCGTCCGGACTCCTTCTTCAGAGACGATGTGTCCTAGGTACAACGCCTCCCGAGTACCTATGGTACACTTAGATGGTTTTAGCTTTAGACCGTGCTGCTGTAGCCTGACGAAGACGTCTTCCAATCTTTGCATCATCTGTTCAAACGTGTGACCGAAGATGATCACGTCGTCTAGGTAAATTAGGCAGGTTTCATAGTTGAGCCCGGCTAGGACGGCTTCCATCAGACGCTCGAATGTCCCTGGAGCATTACACAGTCCAAAGGGCATAACCTGGAATTGGTATAGCCCCTTCCTCGTAGCGAATGCGGTCTTGCTCTTATCCTCGGGTGCAATGCCAACCTGCCAGTAACCAGCCATGAGATCCAAAGTGCTCCACCAACTGGACCCGGACATATGGTTTAGCAGATCATTTATCCGCGGCAGAGGGTAGGTGTCCTTCTCCGTGACTTGATTCAAGGCCCTATAGTCCACGCAGAATCGCATCTTCCCGTCCTTCTTTCGTACCAATACCACAGGCGCAGACCATGGACCTGTGGCTGGCTCTATCACTCCTCTTTCCAGCATCTGGTCCACCTGGTTGTCTGTTTCCTGCCTGGCGTGTATTGGGGGCCGTCGAGGTGGTATGCGGATTGGAGGCGCATTACCTGTCTTGATGTGATGTTCAACCAGGCTGGTGTGCCCCATATCGCTGTCATCCTTCGCAAATAGGGTTGAGTACTTCGTGACTAATTCTTCCACTTTAAAGGCCTGTGGGTTCGTCAACCTGTTGCTGGACTCCTTAACCAGTCCTTTCAGATGTTCTGGGCATCCTGCTGATGGTATCTTCTTTGGTACCCTTGTCTGTTTGGAATATGTTCCCGCAGTGCTCGTCCTAGGCATGACCTCAGCTGCATCTATTCTCGAGATGTTGCCACATAAGGTGCCAGCCTTTATTACTGCAGGTTCGCTCGATAGATTAAGAAATCTCACAGGCACATCTCCGTCAGAGTTCACCTGGGACAGCGTCCTCGCCATGATCGCCCCTGTCCGTTGTGTAAATTCCGGTTCGTTTTCTGTCATGCCGACTTCCCCTCCTAGTGCTCCTTGGACCTTGACAGCAGTGATCATCTGGGTACCTGGGGGTATGGTAAAGGTTTCCGTAACAGACACCCGATGACAACCCGGAAACCCCACTACCTCACATTGAATGAATCTTCCCCCGATCCTCAGGCGGTGACTTACGGCGTCGATCACGCAGTGGTGTTTCGTTAAAAAGTCGTACCCCAATAAGGCATCAACCGTGAGGGTTCCAACCACCATCTTCTGCTTACGCATTACCCCTCCAATCGTTAGCTTGAATTCACCCTCGCCTTCGAGGTCCATGTCCGTTCCATCAGCCATACGAAGGCAGGGGAAGGAAGGTTCACTCAGTGGTGGCTTCCTGCCGGGTTCCAGTTGATCGTAGACATCCTTGTTAAGAATGCAGACAGAGGCTCCTGTATCCACGCAGCATGACATCATGGTTGGTCCAATCCGTACCGGAAGATAAAGTCCAGCCTCCCCTGGGGAATTTGCCTTCTGTACCGCCGAAGGCCCTTTGGGATTATAAGGTGGTTTTTGTAGCCGCGGGCAGGACCGTTTAAAATGGTCCTCGCCGCCGCACTCCCAGCAACACCTTGGTCCTTCCCCGGTCTCGCGCTGTCGTCGATACGGTCTTCCTGGTCGTCGTGGTTGTAGAAATTTGGGCTTAACTTTGGTGATCTGGTCTACCAGCTCCTTGAACTCCCGTCTCAGTTCTGCCATCTCCGGGGAAAATTCGTCTTCTCCGATACTAGCCTTCTCTTCCTCTCCCTTCCCGGTACTTTTTGCCGTATGAGTGCTCCTCCGTCGCTGTGCTGCCCGGTACGCTTCTACTTCTACCGCTGTATGTACCGCAGCATCCAGTGACTTGGGATGAGACTGCCAAACTTGGAACCTTAGGTCATCACCCACTGCCTCTAAGAATTGGTCCTTAGCCAATGTATCTTGGACGTCATCACCAGCGTCGGGGTAGGCGAGCTGAACGAGGCGGGTAATGCTGGAGCCGAGCTCGGGCAGTTCTTCATCCTTTTGTCGAAACCTTGCCTTCAGTTGTGATTTGTACAAATCCGTCTGGTTGGGGGGTGCGAACCGGCGTTCTAGAGCGGATACCAGACTTGCATACTCGACCTCTCCTGGTTTGGACTTCAATGCCGCGAGGACCTGCTGGGCAGCTCCCCGTAATGATACGGCTAAGTACTGTCCTCTCTCTGTATCTCCCCATCGATTCAAAGCAGCACAATGGTTAAAGTGTACGAGGTAGTCTCTCCATGGGCCGGAACCATCGAACGTAGACACTTTCACCAGAGCTTTCGACGATTTTTCTCTTGCCACGGTTTCCATGGGAGCTTGTGGTTTCCCGTCTGCGCATCTTAACGCTGGATTTGGCCCATCTCCCTCCTGTTTCGGTTCCTGGTGATCCGTCGTCCTACCAGCGAAACTTTCTTCGCCTTGTCCCGTCTTCGGTGAGACCTGTTGTTGACCAAACAGACCAATGACTGTTTTCAGGCAATCCTGCATTTCCCTGGTTGCCGCGGCGAGGCCCTGGATAGTTTCGTCCATCTTCCCCATGCCACTCATCCAGGGGGACATTTCCTCCTCAGTAGGTGTCGAATTGGTTCGAGTTGCTTCTTGGCTTGGTTGATTCCTCCGAAGCCGGATACCAGTCGGGTTATCGTCTTCTTCTTCACCGTATGTGAGCCGACTTACTGGCGCCTGGGCTGCTAGTGAAGTATTGCCCGCAGGGGTGACTGGTGCCCATAGTCCGGTGTCTCCTCCGGTTTCGTCGTTGATCACCAAGGCTCGGCCTTCTGGTCTCGTAGTCCTTTCCTCTTGGTCAGTCCCCACAGGAGTAGTCCAGAAATCGATCAAGGCTGCTGTATTTCCATCTCTGACCCTAGTAGTCAGGCCCGATTGGTCGGGTGTAGACTCCGCCTCCGGCCTTCCCCGGGCAAGTTGTCTCGACTACATACAAGAGATATCATTCATGGGATGTTTCTTTGTTTATAGAGTTGCTTGAATTTCTCATTAAAAATATCTATGTGAAATTTGGCAACACAATATATCAGCAGCATATAGGTATTCAATGGGTACTAATTGTGCACCCCTGTTGGCTGACCTGTATCTGTTCTCTTATGAATATGACTATATGCTGGCGCTTTCAAAAACCGATCCACTCAAAGCCCGTTCCTTCTCATTCACCAAACGCTATATAGACGATCTTCTCGCTGTGGATAATCGCTATATAAATGACGCAGTGAAGGATATATATCCACCTTCACTGGATTTGAAGGAAACTACAGATAGCCCTACAGGCACATCTTATTTAGATCTCTATCTCTATAAAAATGAAGCGGGCATTCTCTCGTCGACTTTATGACAAAAGAGATGATTACAATTTCGACATCGTAAACTATCCCTTTCTGGATAGTAATATTCCAGTGGGACCTGCATATGGCGTATACATATCTCGCTTAGTAGCATTTGCTAGATCCTGTGTTAAATGTGATGATTTTAATCAACGTCACAAAACATTGTTGCAGAAACTTATAAAACAGGGCTATTCCATCAAGCGCCTCCACTCAAAGTTTCTCAAATTTGGCGATACATATCGCATGCTGATAGCAAAATACGAACGTAGCGTGCAAGATCTATGGCGCTACGTTTCGTAACATGTGTCTAATTCCGCTTAACCCGGGGCTAGGGGCCGTATGAGCCCATGTACTTCAAGATCCTCATGGTACTCATATGAACAGTCACAATCAAAGCGTGACTGAGGTACATCATTTTTAGATGACGACTCTATAACGAATATTATGGATTAAGAATACTGATCAGCGATACGGATTTGATATTTTGGAACATCATGATGTCTTGCCGGCATCATTGAAAACTGTTGACCGCTTCTCTCTTGCAGGAAACAAGCCTATGTTTATGTATACTTTTGTCTTTTTGAATTTGGTGCTAATACTGTTATATGGAAATGGAATAGGTCTTTGGATTATGGACGCGGATATTCTCTAATGGACGACGGCTGGATTATGAATGACGGACTAGACGCTTGTAATAATTTCCATCTTCACTCTCCTGTGAATCTCGGATGTTGGCAAATCCCACCGCTGCCACCACTTTTGTGTAACGTGTGCCGGGTCGGTCAATAAACGGGACGCAGCTGAGCTAGGTCTCGTTAAATGGTAGCGTACAAGCTGTCAGGCCGCTGTCCCTGCTGACACTAGTCCTTGCCAACTAGAGATTCACTTCGACCTGTCACCTTGTCTGGATCGAGAAAGTAGGAGAGCGTAGAGACAACCAAGGCAGATATAGGGTCAAATAATATGCAATTATATTCAATTAAATGTACAGGATGATCGCGATTCAAAGATGTAAATATGTACAGTGTTAATATAAAGTGCCGTGTAAAGGGCGGCCTGGCTGCTGGCCCTTTCCACACGGTAGGTAATCGTAGGGGCGGCCTGGCTGCTGGCCCCTCTCTGGCTATGGAATGTCGTTGGAGCGAGGCTATGAATATAGCGGCTCTCCTCCCTCTAAGGTGGGTATCCCTAGAAAGCGTCGTGGCTTCCCACCGTGGATACGATCGTCCTCCCCTTACAGGTGCGTATGGTTCCGGAGATCGCTTCGTCTTCCCACCGTGGATACGTGTGTCTTCACCTGGTTGGTACGTATTCCCTTCCCTAGGTCGCTTCGTCTTCCCACCGTGGATACGTCTGCTTCTCCTTGTAAGAGGTCCCCTCTACAGGTAGGTTCGTCTTCCCACCGTGGACACGTCCCCTTCTCCTTGTATTCCACTCCACAGGTAGGTTCGTCTTCCCACCGTGGATGCGTCCGCTTCCCCACAGTTGTAACCTGTCTTGCGAGGATGCCTCCGTATCGTCTTCCCTCTAAAGTAAGCACCAGTGCCCTGTCACCCGTTTCACCGGCGAGAACGCTCTCAGGCAGCGTTATGCCTCTCCGCCGTGAACACTCCGGTGTCTGTGCAAGGTAACCTGGCTTGTGAGGGTGACTTCTTCCTCCAACCCTCAGGCACGGTAGATCGTGATTCCCTCTGTCTTCTGGTCCGTAGGTACCTCCCCTGTATCAGCAGCCCGGTTCCATGATCCCTGGAAAATCACCGGTCGTCCGAACGCAGCCCGCGTTTACCGGCTATACCGCTGCTATACGTATCCGAGGTCTGCTCCCGTCCAGCGCAAGGCTTGCCCGACCGTCCACCGATCACACCCTTGGTCTCCGAGTATATCCCCGTCTTACCGTACCAGTAGGTTGGATGATCCTTACCTTTCAGTCCTGGGTGAAGAAGTGAGGTTTTCGCTTGATGCAGTCATCTTTATACCCATCAGGCCAACGATCACATGTCGTCGTGTCGCCCGTATGACAAGCCACATTTTCCCGCAGCGCCATCTGTACTGTCCAGTCAAAGATAACTCACTTCAATGTACAAGTTAGGAACGATAACTCCAATCGTTATCAACAAGCAGGCGTTGGGGAATTCCCGACTTCTAGTTTCACTTTCGTTACCGCTGATCATATCGCCGTAGATTGTTTACACAGTTTCTCTGTCAACGGGAACATTATGCAGTAATCTCCATTGATATCACAGACCAAGACTGGACACAAATACGGGATGGTAAGCTCATTCAGTTATACCCCCGTTGTATGTCCGTATATTATGCTGAGCGTTGTGGCTTCATGTAGACCCCGATTTCCGTCACTTCCGGGTTAGCGTACACACTTCGCTTCAGACTTGCACTCCGGTCCGAGCTTGTGTTTATTCCTGATTTAACGTTTAGGGGATACCAATATTCGTTACATGTGTAATGTGTAAAAAAGACAACAGGAGTCGAAAGTGCAGGTAGACCTTCGTTGGGCAGAAGTTTGGATCTAACGAAAAAATGTTGACTCCGATGTGAGCACAACCGGTTTTCTGGGTCACCGTAGCGTACTGCCACATTGCGTGCGCCAGATAATTCCCATGATTCCTCAGTCCAAATTTAGGTAATTCAGCTGCCGACTAATAACGACTGCAAGCCGATCGGCGCACAGTGGAAAAATTGGATTATGTATTGCGCAGATGTCACATCTTACGTGACATGAAGCGTTATAGGCAGGCTGGTGGTGCCATTGCAGTCCACATAGTCTAAGTGATCATTACATACTTCTAGTTTTCATGAACTTCTGGTGACTTTGAAGGTAACGGTTCTGATTGGAAAAAGTGACTACAGATTAGTTTCTGATTCGACCCCTGGGATCGCTGATCTGAATAAGGAAATAAATAAGGAAATGGCTTGCACGTCCTTTAAATCAAAGAGTTGAACGTCCATATTTTGTACTTAGACTAAAATCTTGACGGTTTACAGGATGGCGTCATCAGTGTTCTGACCAGGGGGTCCATTTATGAATAAGGAAATTGCCTGTCAGTAAATAGAAGAGTTGGGCCGCCGTATTTGGTACATAGACTAAACACGTAGACGACTACATGTACGATGTCAGTAGGGGGTTTATATTCCCTCAGTTGCCGGAGGCAAAAGCGATACTTCACAGGGGTTTCATTGCTCAAGATGCTTAGCTTGGTACCAGGGTTGAGTCCGTTTAAACGGTCATTATCTTTGTAATATTTGGAAGTATCTCCAACGAAACGTCAGCTCAACAGCAACAAAAAAGTTGTTATACATAGAATAGCCCGGTGTCCGGTCAGATGGTTGTTTATTACAATTTTACAGTTAATTTGCCAGCAGCAAACAGTTCTGCTTCGCTCAGATGACACGTCATAATCCAGTAATTATGTTAAATAAATTAAAAGATGAAAAGTATGACAGTGTCCAGCAGGGGTTAGAAATACCGGTATTTCCTCAAAGCTTGCCAAAGGAACCAATCAGGTGTAAGATGGCATTTCATTGTGAGTCGTCCGCGTATGCGCCACCCTAAGATAACGGGGGTTAGAGACATCGAAATTTCACCAAATGATACCCCTGGAACCAGCCATACGGAATAGGGCACTATGGTGGATAGCGCATGTGCAATCGTATGTGAAACGCTTTATCGAGAACGACAGGGCTGGGGACTCAGGAATTTCACCAAAGGATACCCCTGGGACCAGTCATGTTTAATAGCGCATTGTGCTTCGACTACTCATAAACAAGCGGAAGTTGAACTCTCTACCGAGAACAACGGGGGTTAGAGACATCGGAGTTTCACCCAAGAGTTGCCTAGACCCAGGCAACAGTGCACTGTGGGTTGGAAAAGCATGCGTAACCGGAAGTGGAACGCTCTACCGAGCACAACAGGGGTAGAGACATCGGGGTTGCATTAAAGGAGACCACTGATCACAGCCATATACAAGATGACATGCGCAACTGGAAGCACAGTTCTTTGTTTTGCTATCAATCGACAGATTCCATCGTTTTCATTTTAGCATAATATGCTTATATGTTGAAATGAAGCACATACGCAGGTTTGATGTCATATACTGGGACAATATCTATTGCCACGAGGGGAAAATTGATTTTCTCTGCACCATGTCTGTTCATGTGTAGTCACCCATGTCCAGCTTATCATATTGTAGTTATTTATATCGTCGCTATATGGCTGAAATACTGCTGAACGCAACGTTAACCGTAACTCAGTCACTCACTCACTCTAATACGTAATACGGGGTTCATAGGGCTGATACATAACACAAAATCGGCTTTTCGTGGTGTACATCACTATATACTTCCCCTAACTAAGTATTGCTAACTAGGAATATAAAGTGTCCACTATAATCTAAAAAAAATCCGTTTATAGTAATTTCCTTAACAATAATATAAAAGGCTTAGAAAAACGTAGTACAAAAAACTACAAAAGGCGAAAATAATCGGATGATATACACATTCCTTGACTAGTCTACATAATGGTCTTCAGTGTCGGTTTTTCTCTCCTTGATTGAAACACGCTTAAATGGCGATTTCGTGTTTCATCCGTGAAAATTTTCTCCGTCGAGTCACGTTTTTTAGACGAAAGAACATAAGAGCACTCGCAGTTTCATTATTCTGAGAGGTGATGGAAGGGTTTTTTCCAGCAAACTCGAGAATAGCGGCTCGCGAAAAATGCGATGAAAAGTCGAACTATATTTGGAAACGCTTCCTTAATTCCAACAAAAAAAGTAAAATTTGGTGAAACAATTAAAGTAAAGGATTTTTTTCTCTCGAAGGTCTCTGTGATGACGGATGGGAGGAATTTAAAAGCCACTGTTACCGAGCATTTCCAAACGTTACAGTCCATCTTTCCAGTCTGAACGAAGCTGTAAGATTCTGCCGAACTCATGGCGCTGACGTAGTGTTACCGGAGACGCCAGAGGAATACTCGTTTCTAGACGACTTGATCACCAATGTGAGTATTTTACCATAATGATTCCAACGAGCTGAAAGCTTTGGTGGTATGCTGCGAATAACTCCAGGCCTATTATTTTCCGCAGGATACCATCTAGAGATGATGTTGCCAAACGACTGCAATTGGATAATCGTGAATTCATTAATATTTCGTTGTCAAGAAAACTGATTCATGGAAGTTTTAGTTGTTTTCACGGCAGAAGTTATGTTGTATTTTATGTTGATGTAAAAAGCCATGAATTGTCATTTTTCCGGATGGAGAGTGGCGTTCATTAATATGAAACAGTTTACGGTTGACATTATGTGGGTTTTTTTCAGGCAGGGAAAAAGAGATGTTTTGTAGGCATCCAGGACATGTGGACAGAAGGAAACTTTCTTGGATTAAAAGGGGAGAAACTAAATTACACGAACTTTAGAGGTAAGGCTATATAATCTACATTATCCTACATCAGGTGACATTTTGGATTTCGGACCACCAAATACAAGAAAAAGTCTGTAAATGTAATCAGAATGTTTTCGATATTTTCCGCCTTCCTTGCAAAGAATAATCAAAAGCCGGTGGTACGGACAGAAAGTATGAGATCTGTCCCAGTCAACTGCAGATATTAGTACAAATAACTGCTTCATATCATACCTTTGTCGGGAGAGAACAAGGTAAAATCATGACCGTACAAGCGCATATCTTGAAATTTCGACGGGCGATCCATGTCAATTTTCTAAAAAATTTATTTGTTTTCTTTGTCTCTTTCACCCAAGGTCCATGGATGTCCGTGCTCGCTTTCCACCTACAAACAGTCGAAAGTATCAAGAAAAAGGAGATGAATTGATACATACTGACATACACCATATAAGCATTTAAAATCTCCTATATGTAAAAACACATCCATCCATAACAACTATAATCAGCTAGCATAGTTGGAAATATTCGCCGATAGTATTCCTTGCAACTTTATGACGCGAGTTTTGATTTTACTACATACCGGTAGTTGACCGATAGATATAATTGATACAATTCTTTCAACGATCCATAAATCATAATGTTAGTCAATCAATATAATATTTGATGTGGAAAATTACAAATGAAACCAATGTATTAAAGCAAATAAATATATGTCTGCAAGTTATAAACAGTGCTTCCGCAATATCATGACAATGTTGATTGATCAGATAGTCACCAACACTCTTTTTGACCCAGAGTTGAAAGGCTTGATCCCAAAAATTTAAAAGTTTATAGGCAATATAACAAAGCATGCTCAATAGTACCCAGCTCCATGCAAACACAGCATTGTGAAGAACCATCAAATATTTTTGCAATTACCAATAATTACATCGGTAAATTCTGTGCACTATTTTCAATTGGATATCTTTCTGGTAGTTTATACAGCAAGTTCATAGTATATGAGTCTGATCGTCGTTGTAATTTTTATAATATTGATTAGTTAACAAGAATATATCGCCTTCATGGGTCTATGTCCATGGAAGAATCTGCGAGACTGGAACGTGGTAAAGGTCAGGATTGAGATGTAGATTAAACATCTTAAATACATTTTCTGTTTTCTTCTTTATGCATCGGATGTAATGACACAATGTCGTAGAGTTCCAATTCCTGTTAGCCGAGAACACGCCCTTTCTGATCGTGGAGTTCTCTCGCGAAAACAATCCGTGACTCAACCCACTTGTGGAAATGGGGGTTTCCTTCTCAATTTGAGCACTTGCTTATTCCATATAATTTGGTCATAGGTATCTTTACCCAATGGACACAATTCTCTCTAGCATTCCAAGATATCTTGATGAAAGGGAGAGATAGTTTCGCAAAAAATACCAATTAACGTCAAAATTGCATTTGAGAATGAGGTCCTAGCTCTTATAATATTTCATCAACATATAACATCCAAAAGCTGTCTTGTTCATCCTGAAAACCTTTCGCAAACCAATCAATTGAAGAGCTTTAATATTCCAGGAGCACCTGCATATGCCGTATACATATCTCGCCTAGCAGCATACCGCCAAGACCCTCGACTCAAACTTTCTCAAATATGGCGATACATATCGTACGCCGATAACAAAATTTGGCGTTTCGTAAATTGTGTCTAATTTCGCCTAAGGTGTCTTAAGTTGGCTTCCCACTGTTTACATTCAGTTTAAAGATTTTCAATTTAATACAGATTCCGAATATGCAATAATACTTCGCTGTTATTTTTTGAAATTCTCGATTTTTTTACATTTTCCGATAGATCTTGCCCAAAGGGTATAGTGTTGTAAGTTTCAATCCTCCAGCTTAATGGGTAAGAACATTTTTAATGGAAGCGACATGTACCTACCTGGCCTGGGCACGTCCTCAAAAGACCAGACCGGGAAGGGTTAAATGTATAGGGCACCGGGAATGGAATAGACTCTCATCACCATGACCACTGCTCAAATCAATTCCATCGTCGTCGCTTTTCAAAGCAAAACTGAAAACCCATATTCTACAAATATAAACTGAGCACGTTGCATGTAGCTTTTTCACCATGCTTTTAGGATTCATAACATACTTTACCCATTGATGCATTTACACTACGCTGTTTCTATTCGGATTTTAAAACTTATTTGTATTCAGTATGAAGCATACTAAATATTGTATTATTATCTTTACTATTTGTAATCTTTTACAGTCCTCATCTATGTTGTTTTATTGTTAATCTCGTTAATCTAGTCCAGAGAAATAGCTCACTAAAGCTAGTATATTATGCCAATTTGGAATCTATTCGCATATCCCTATCATAAAGGCCCTATAGGATGGTCAAATTCAAAGTGGCGGTCATGAAAAATCAATCATTTCAGTTCAGTTTCTAGTTGATGAAAATCAAACGGTCTCTATTTATATATAGAAACCAAGTTGTCTCTGATCAAAGTTTAACAGCATACACCAATTTTGAATCTATTTTTATATCTCTGTGATTAAGATATGGTTATCAAATTTAATATGGCGGCCATGTGGGGTCATTTGAAATTCACGTTTTTCATGTTGTTTGTATAAGTATAGTTCGAGGCACAATTCTCAGCTCATTGGACAAATTCGTCAAAACTAAGGGATCTCTAATCATAGCCCAACACCTACTATTTTGAATCTATGTGCATATCACTCGGGTTAAGACATCAAGGCCATTTTCAAATGGCAAGCATGTAGGGCCATCTGAAAATCTCGCTTTTTCATGTTGTTTGCATAGTTTGAGGTATCATTCTCAGCTAGCTCGTTGGACAGATCCATGAAAACCAAGGTATGTTTAGTCATAAAACAACACCATACACCCATTTTGAATCTATTTTAATATCCATCAGATCAAGACATGATTGTCAAATTCAAAATGGCGTCCAATAGGTGTCATCTGAAAATCCCGCTTTTTCAGGTTGTTCGTAAAGTTCGAGACATCATTCTTTAGCTCATTGGGAAAATGTATCAACATCGGGATCTCCAATCATGGCCCAACACATCACGCCCATTTTGAATCTATTTGCTTATCATTCGGTTTAAGACATCATGGTTAAATTCATTACCACCATGCGGTATAGTTTTAAAATTGTTTTTGTAGTTTTGAAAGTGCCCAAAATCAGATTAGTTTTTGCTTTCCTTATTCATCATGCTCTTTTTGCGAGGAAATAGTATACATACAAAACTGGAAAGATTGCCCCCAAAATCGGCCCCCAAAATGCATTTTTCGCTGTTATGTCATCAGCGGGCCCAACTGTGATTTTTTTTTCAGATTTGTTTTTTGTAGAACTTTAGCCCAAGCTATATCCAGGAAAATTTCAGCCCTCTAGTCCAAAAAGTAAGACAAATATTTCGGGGTAGAGTCAAAATGACACCGCCCCAATCTGCAGTAAACCATAATTCACCAAGGCGATTTGGAGGGGGGGGGGGGTGTATCACAGCAAGGGGGCTTATTCCGTCCCCTCCCCTTAAATATTTTCGTTATTCTTGGATCTTGGGATCTGAAACTTCCCACACTATACCGTTGTGTCAAGCTCTACCAGATAGTTAAAAAAATTCAAGATGACTACCATGATGACGTCACAGCGATTTTTCCCGATTTTTCGGTCGGAATTTTCGATTTCTCTTTTAATTTATTCGATATCGTTTCCAAAAATGCAAGATAATTTACCAAATATTCATCTAAGGTCAAATAAAAGATTTTGTCCATTTTTATCAGCAAAATTGTGAAGAAAAAAGACGAAAACATCACTTTACTGGTACCCCCACATGACCGCCATTTTCAATTTCCACATAATGCTTTGCGCGGAGGGTTATGCAAATAGGATCAAAATAACCCAAATATGATAGGCTAGAAAGTGACAACGCTTCGACTCTCTGGTTTCCTTCATTTCGAAGCACTGGAGTAATATTCACCAGGGCGAAATCCTCCCCCCCCCCCCTTTCACAGACCAGATAAGGTAAAGTGACGTGATATTCAGTGTCATATACTACTCTGATAATTGTAGCAGATATTTCCAAATGATCGCATTGACATCACAGTCTCAGAAAACCAACCCAGAGATACGCAAATAGAGAGAATGATCCAAATTCTAGGGCTCATGTAGGAATCCGTCCTGTTGAATGCACGATTTCGGCCCACATTTTTCTTCTTGTTGTTTTTGACACTGTAACGAGATTGCTGAAATTTCGATCACCCAGGTGACATTACCTGGAACATATAGAATGAGCCTGGCTGATTTTTTTCTTGTAACAAAGAAATGCCATGTCTATAAACGATAACCTATGGGGGCTGATTGACTAACAGGGATTTCGTGCTGTGACACTGAGTTTCCGAAGCGGTTCAGACAATAATAGGTCAGTGCAGTTTTCTTGCAACTACTCTGTTGCAACTGAGCCATGATGAAGATGAAATAGCAGATAGCATTACCATTGTGTCGTTAGTGGTTTCAGGGAACATCCGGTTTATTTTAGGGATATATTCATGCATCCTTGATAACGGTGTAGTAGCTGTTAAATTATACGTATTTCATGTGAAATGTAATGGACTTTTAACTCAATCTAATATTTTCCATACGACAGATGGTGAACCAGACAATGGTGGAGGAATTGGTACATCGGAAAACTGCGCCGCCGTCAAAATTAGCGCCAAAGCTGTGCCAGTGATGACCGACGCCGTCTGTAGTGATAACCCGAAAGTTGATATATTCGTATGCGAAAAGGGTAACATTCTGTACATTAGCTTCTCATCAGTTTTGTTTTTAATTATAGATTATCAGTAATATATATTATGAATATTTATTATTGGGTATCCTTAATCTTAAATATATTTATCTTTCAAATCTATCAATTGATTACCCCGAAGGATCTTTATGGACGTTTTATAAACTACATTCGTCTTAGAATACATGAACACTGAAAATTCTGGTGTTTACCGTTTTGTACACTGTGCCTCATGTAGAAGATAATAACCAGAAATCCATAACACGTGGGTTACTAAAGTGTGATGTTTGATTAATCTTGGTCAATCAGTCATTCGTAATCTTGGTCAATCAGATCAATTCTACTGAGATATGGCATTTTGGTTCCAGATTGTCGTTCTAGATCTTAGTTAGCAAAGCACAACTATATAGTACAACAGTACGAAACTGTTAATTTCTCTTCACTATCTTCTGAAAAATCAGAAGGACCTTTTTTTTAAATTCTATGTCTGAAAAGGAAAGGTAGGTTATATTGAGCCAAATAAAATAGATCGATTTGAGATCCAATTATAGTCAGCAGGACAGATACTAGCTTGAGATACTTTTCAATTATTATTAGTCCGAAACAAGACAAAGTTATGAAAATAAACGCGAATGTAGAGTATGTGTTTGTCACTGCATGAGTCGCCCCATTAAACATTCCGGATTTGAAGCAAAGAGTACAAAAACTAGACCCGGATGACAACAAAACGGAGCGGGCGGCGATGTGAATCGAGGCATTTCTTATGGGACCTTAGTAGTAGAAAAAGGAGTGTATCAAAACAGAGAGTAGATGTGAAGTGCATGTATGACAAAAGCAAATTCAGTGGATCGTGACTGTACCTCTGACGGTTAAGGTCATTGGTCGGGTCGGGTAGGATGACTTCTAGTGACCGTACATGTAATAGATGTGTCATATTCACGTTCACCTACGCATTCGCACTGTTAAAGTTAATATTGTGCTATCGTCCACTATTTCCATCATCATCTGCTGCTGTACTACTGCCACTGTATATTTCCCGCTCTATGATTATCTCTGCATGATACAAGCTGTAGATTTTAGGGCATACTGATGTAGGCTTTATTGTACAGGTGCAGGTTGAGTGGTGAAAATTGGATTTTTTGTTTTAAAATACACCAGTGAAGTTAATGTCCCTCATGCTTCTATCAACTTGAAATGGGGTTACCCCTATTTCGATCCTCTACTACAACTTCTGCTATTTTATATATCCCGACCTAAGAATCTACCTGATAAGAGTTAACTCCCTTCATGGTACATGCTACAGATTGCAGGTCGGATACAGTGTGCAGACTGCTGCTCGGTACGAGTTGGAGGTTACAGGATGAGAGTAATAGACTGTAGAGTGATGTAGAGATTAAGTGGTAGAAGTGCCGCTGTTAACTTGGTGAGATATGTAAGAGGTGGGGGATATCGAAGAATAAAATAGAACCATAGGACTTCACAGAAACGCCTCCCTCGGCAACTCGCATTCAGACTAGAATACGGAGGTTTTCAAGACGTAGCTTTGATATGTCATCCGCACGTTTATTGCGAATGTTCATGCGTAAAATATGAAATAACCAAACGGCCCCGAGCACCGGCTTAAGCGGAATTAGATACGCTAGCTCGGTAGCTGCGATGACAGTTCAGCTGAAATAAGTAACTCATCTGATGTTCATGAATGAGCACCGAGGCGAGGGCGTCTGGTAGGGTAAACGCATCAACATTGCGTAAACATGGTAAATGCAAGAATACCCAGAAAAAAAACTAATACGCAATGACAGACGTCGTGTGGAAATTTCCCATCACGACAATTAATCAACATATTTTTCCAAATGACATGTACAGAGGGCGAGCCTCAGGAATTAACAGTCCACCAACAGAATCCTACCATAAAATTGGTGAAATAATTTACGACGACTGGCGACTATAAAGCAAGCATATGACTCCATAGGAACGCCTATCTCGGCACCTCACATTCTGAGGAGGATTCTAAGACGTAACCTTGGTATCTCATCCACGCTTTTGTTGCAATTATTCCCATGGAAACTATGAAGTAACCACACGACCCATAGTACAGACTTAAGCGGCATATTTCAGTGAGACCGCACTATAAAATGGCGGCATTAGATCTGCTCTGTTACAAGTAGTTACCCCCGTCTCTCCTTCCTCGTCATGATATAGCTGACAAAATGTTGAAAGCGACATTAAACCCTATTCACCGACTCACCTTAAGCGGAATTAGATACGCCATCTCGGGATGTGTGATAAGAGATCAGCTCAAATAAGTAACTTATCTAATGTCCATGATGAAAATCCTGGTAGATGTAACTTCGCTCTTGATTTTATCATTTTGAAATTAAGTTTCCGTCGACGACTACGACTACTACTACTACGACTACTACTACTACGACTACTACTACTACGACTACTACTACTACGACTACTACTACTACGACTACTACTACTACGACTACTACTACTACTACGACTACTACTACTACTACGACTACTACTACTACGACTACTACTACTACGACTACTACTACTACGACTACTACTACTACGACTACTACTACTACGACTACTACTACTACGACTACTACTACTACGACTACTACTACTACTACGACTACTACTACTACTACGACTACTACTACTACGACTACTACTACTACGACTACTACTACTACGACTACTACTACTACGACTACTACTACTACGACTACTACTACTACGACTACTACTACTACGACGACTACTACTACGACGACTACTACTACTACGACTACTACGACTACTACGACTACGACTACTACGACTACGACTACTACGACTACGACTACTACGACTACTACGACTACGACTACTACGACTACTACTACTACGACGACTACTACTACGACGACTACGACGACTACGACTACGACTACTACTACTACGACTACTACTACTACGACTACTACTACTACGACTACTACTACTACGACTACTACTACTACGACTACTACTACTACGACTACTACTACTACGACTACTACTACTACGACTACTACTACTACGACTACTACTACTACGACTACTACTACTACTACGACTACTACTACTACTACGACTACTACTACTACGACTACTACTACTACGACTACTACTACTACGACTACTACTACTACGACTACTACTACTACGACTACTACTACTACGACTACTACTACTACGACGACTACTACTACTACGACTACTACGACTACTACGACTACGACTACTACGACTACGACTACTACGACTACTACTACTACGACTACTACTACTACGACTACTACTACTACGACTACTACTACTACGACTACTACTACTACGACTACTACTACTACGACGACTACTACTACTACGACTACTACGACTACTACGACTACGACTACTACGACTACGACTACTACGACTACTACTACTACGACTACTACGACTACTACTACTACTACTACTACTACTACTACTACTACTACTACGACTACTACTACTACGACTACTACTACTACGACTACTACTACTACTACTACTACTACTACTACTACTACTACTACTACTACTACTACTACTACTACTACTACTACTACTACTACTACTACTACTACTACTACTACTACTACTACTACTACTACTACTACTACTACTACTACTACTACTACTACTACATGATAGAGTTCTCTCCCCTCATCACTCTACTGAATCGACAAGTATGATTATAGGTAAACACCGCCGGTCACGTGTCAAATCACAGTCAATGGTAGGTTTTTCGGCGCTTTCGTTATCAAGCGTGGGTGTGTGTCTGACCAGACGACAGTGACCACAGCCGAAAATGAACGATTTTCAGCATATCGATGACAGATATGGTTACTGGTGTCCAGTCATTTTTTGATGGAGAGATATCGTACTATATTGTCACCAAATGTAGGGTTATTACTATTTCAAGTTAACAAAAATTTTAAACATTTTTGCGGCGAGAGGTGTTTTTAGATTTTGGTGGACAGTCCATGGTAGGTATTAGCATCGAATTATAGTGTGAGGAAATGAGCACAAAATGAACACGTGGGAACTAACTACCTGCCTCATATATCACTGACTCATTCATCTCTCGATTCCTTTCACTTGTGTGTGTTTAAGAGGAATATGAACCATTAATAGTTTATTCTCTGTCTGTCTGATATTACGACAGTCCATGGTATCATCATCTGATCGATCGACAGTCCATGGTAGGTCAAAATACGGTCAGTCCGAACTGACGTGAACCGTGTCACCTTGGCCAATGATTCGCCAAATGGACTGTTGCCAAGACAGATGGTAGCTACCATGGACTGTCGACATATCTGATATACAATCATATGTTGTCTCATTATAACATTGCGGCTGTTATCCGGCTTCAATGTGAAGTGATCCAATCTACAGTTCATGGTCGCATGACAAATGGACTGGTGCATTCACCTATAATCATACTTGTCGATTCAGTAGGGTGCTCATGCTTCTGTAACAACAAACATTTTAACTTCTACCACAATAACAATTATCTCTAAATCACCCTGCAGCCTGTAGCTAAGTTTCATAGCCAGTCGCCCCCATAGCTATGCCGCAAGCATAACCTTTCCCATGCCGATAATATAAATATGAATATCTCGCGCTAACAGGTGTGTGCCCTTTCTTCAGTGACTTATGTTGAGATAATGAAACAAGAATATAAATCAACCTAAATGGATGCCGAAATTGTCAACTTTCATCGAAAAATTAGAATTTACTTCGCCGTCGACCGCCAGCGCAGTTATATGGTGGACAACCAAAACTTATTGTTGATGCACCCCCAATACATAGGTTCAGTACTCGTTTTTACCTGCGGCACGCAGGTCTACAGGAGGCTCGCGTTGTTGTTGTTGTTGTTGTTGTGACTTTTTGAAATACGCATGCGCTAAGACAGGTGAGATCTCTGCCACTCTTTTCTACCCCCGATGTCTCATGACAACCCTGCTTCCAGGCACTTTGTATGCATTTGCAACTTCTCACTGGAATGAATTATTACTTCGTTGATTTTCGTTCAAACATTTCTTGATCCTTGATCCGGTCCGATGAGTTGTCAATTTATCTTAAGTCACCAAAACGATTTCAATTCTGGTCTACCGTTCAACCCACTGCCTTCAGTTCTAGTCAGTTTCACTGAACAGTATACACGTTACAATATCCTCGAAATTGCTTGTATACCAAGGACGATGAACCACAGCCTTGTCCATGTTTTCAGTGGTTCAACTAGGATGCATACAGTTCATAGACGACTCTATGAATTATTGCTTCGTTGATTTCCGTTCAGACTTTAATTCTCTTAAAACTTTCGCCGAATAAAGATGTTTAACTCACGGAAATGACAATTTGGTATGATGTTTAACTTTAGCCCCCAAGCAATTCGCATATATGGAAAGATGTTTTGAAAGGAAGAATAATTTAACCCTCTCTGGGAATCGAAACAATGACCCGCCAATCCCTGGAGTTGCACTGTACCGTCCTAGCTATACTGAATCATTGATAATACCCAACACTGACTTTATGCAGAAAATGACTATTTAGTATTTAATGAGTTAGACAACCCTGTTCACGAACAATACATCATAGTTGTGCAGTTATATTGTACATTTTCAGTTACAAGCATGACATTTGGCATATAGCTATTTTGAATGATCCTCTTTCGGAGCACAGTCTCTCTCTCCTCATTCTCGCAAGCCGGGGCATTGGTTCGCTGGTATTGCTGTTCGTCTCTCAAGCCAGAGCCCATTTCTGCTAGAATTTACTGGTTCTACACTTCACAATTTACGTTACTTTGTCAATCAGTTTTGCGAATGGAATTACGTCATATATTAGCAGATACTGATCATAAATGCCATATATTTGACCTCGTTCTCAAAAGCTAGGGCCTTGATTTCCTGGAGGGATTTTGAGTTTGATTTTGATAATTAGATACCTTTCATATTGACTTTAACTTGGCGGTCAATAAAAGATAATAACGAGAATTCGACATCATTCTCTTACACACAGACCTTGTTTAGTGAACTAGCCCTGAAATTTCTCACTTAAATCACTTTCGGAATGATTTAGTGACAAACATCCGCGAAGTGAGTATGAGGAGATATTCATAGATACCGACTAGAAATGTTTCTTATTTGTAGAATTTGATTTTTTTAAAAAGAAATTAATAAAATGAGCAACCTTCGAAAAGGCTTGGCCAAACATGTCAGATGAGATGATATTTCCTAAGAATAAAATAGTTAATCATTTATATAGAAGGAGCAAACCATGTCTTGGTATTGACTTACTGCGTGGGAAAGAGTATGAAAGTATCTTATCGAATATCAATACTGTCACAGGCCTTAGTATCATTGTACCTCTTGAACAGTTCGATAAAGCCTTCAACCCCATTCCATAGTTTCACAGATCAAAGTGATAGACCTGATACCAAATTCGTTAAAAATTAACTTTGAAAGAAAAAAAAATCCATTTTGCTCAGCAAAGTAAGCGAGAAGGGAGACTGAAGAGCGTAGGTGTTTGCGTTATGATTAAATCCTTAAAATTTGTTTGGATTTCCAAATATTTGAAAGCCTTTTTGATTTGCAAAAATCAACGGCTGAACCGAATGTTTTGAAACTTGGCATACACGATACTTGTACCAAGACATCGCCAAAGCGATCATTGTGACTTCGTCTGTCAATTCAGTATAGACGGCCCGGACCAGTCAAACGTTTGAATGGGGGAAGTGAATATATATATATGGTATCAGTCCTAGTACGCAATTCCTACCCTTGAGACCTAGAAGTTGTAAATGACTTCCCTTGGCATGAATAAACTGGCAGATGGCGCTTTTTTTCTACCTCCGCTGATATGTCTTTCACTGTATTATTGCCACTGCCGCAGGTTTTGACAACAATGTAGTCATTTCTCACTTGTTATTATTCATCAGACATACATAGCATACATGTGGAATGGACGGTGGTTCTGCATCATGGGATGACTAATATCGTTGGGGTTGGGGGTATTTCTATTCCAGTCTTTATTTCTTTGTCTTTCATAAATGTATTCTTCATTCAACATGTAATGGTTCAAATGAGAGCTTTATCGTGATAATAAATTCGAGGTAACTTGACTGACATTCGGTGATTTTGGAAATACGAACTTTTTCGCTGATCTTCTGTGTCCATTTAGGTGGATTTATATTTGATGTACAATTTTCCCAACAAATGTCATGCCAGAAAAAGCATAAAACTGAAAGTAAGTGCGCGATAATGATAATTTTATTACCAGCATGGAAAATAATAGGCTTGGGGTATAGCTATGAGGGGGGAGAGTAGCCATGAAACGTAGATATGCAACCTGCATTTGTTAAATTCGTCAGTTAGAAATCGACATGCAGCTAAATTCAAACAGCATTGAAAAAGAAGACATTTACCACTGAGAGCACTTTTTCTTCAGCTAGTGCCTTAATACATATATTTCAAACTTTGTATGCAGCTTCCAATGCTTGATTCAAGCTTAAGGTGTTAATTTGAGTTTCAATACAGACTCACTGTTCCAATGTGCATGTTTCACCAAAATCTGAGAGATGGTAATTCATAAGCGTCAAGTCGACTTGAATCTCGCATTTAATTTCTCAGATTTTGGTGAAACATGCACATTGGAACAGTGAGTCTGTGAAACTCAAAGTATACACACCTCTAGCTTGAATCAAGCATTGGAAACTGCATACAAAGTTTGAAATATATGTATTAAGGCAGTGTGACGTCACTGGACAGACCACCATAGAATACCATGCTTTATTTGCAGTTTACTCTGTGTAATAAAATCGTAAAAAATTACAATATTTTCCCACACTGTTTGCAATGGTCTTTCATTTGATGAAAACTTTACTTGAGAGTTTACGATCACTTTAAAATGTACATGTTTCTTATAAAAGCAAATGTATATAAAAAAGAAAAAGTTAAGAAAGCAATGTATAAATCAGTATGTGAAAATAAACGCATTGTGATGATGGATACATTAACTGTCAACTGCTTTGCTCTGCTCAATTGCTGTTCCATATAAGTCTTAGTCTGTCTTGATATTCTTCTTTTTTTTTCATACTGGACTTAATGTAGTTCTTCAGATTTACTATCCATAATTGTTTACTTACAAAAATTAATTTCCAACAATTATTATGTCGTATCGAATTGCTTTATTGTTTGTTTTGTCCTTCCAGATGAGAAATACAGGGTGATGCATAGGATGACCGTCGTGAAAGGAGTACGAATCACCAATTCGTCATGTCTATTGGAATCGCATACAGCGTATACAACAATCGAATGTGGCAGAAAATACCTGGGGAATCCACGCGCACTTTCTTTCAGCTACGCCAAAGCGCCATCAACTGTCCGGCCGAATTGTGATATATTGAATTGCACCCCTTTAGACGTTAATAACACATTCACACAAAATACTGAGTGGACCTTGTATCATTTTCCAGAATTTTTTGATTGAGATAAGTATTCAAACAGTCCCTTCAATTTTGGACAAAATTTGACCTTTGTCATATATTTGTCATTTGCAAATCAAAATATTGAAATTGGGCTTTGGTTCAGCTCGTCAGCATATCATTGTCAACCTGTTGTATGGCGTGAACGAAATTCCCGAATTAATTTTATGTCATCTCAAGAATAGCCGGAAACCTGAATGTCGGAATACTTAGATATTGTCGGCGTGGGCTTTACAATTGACTAAACAGAGAGACCGGTATACCTCGTCCCTTGAAGTTACGCGATTGGAGATAATTTCAAGAGCTCTTCTTCCTTGGCTCTTTCTCCTCACATATATAAATATGACCTACCCTACGTTAAAAACAATATCCATATGATGCATGCCTTCACTGTAGTATACCAGCGTATAATATATATACCATCGAAGGCCACGAAACTTATCATCCACTTTTTGTTGGGCAAAATGTGACTCGATATATCCAATATCGTTGTAATATTTATATGGTATGAATCTGGGCAATCACGATGGCCATTGAAGGTAATCCACCCGACTTGGTTACCTCCGGGAACCGAATTGTAATGTCAACTACAGAAATATCGACCAGTGTGATTGAAATAGCCCAAGAGATTTTAGGATACTATTCAGCTGTTATGCCGATGGCGAAATGTTGATAGATGTAAAAAGTTGTAATGCGGATCTTAATACAAGTAATGTGAAATATACACCTCAGGGTTCGAGCCATCTCAGAATCCCTTCCAATAATAAATTAACTTGCTGTTATCCATCTGTAATTAATTAAGACCGTATAGAGAGATTGTGAGTATGTGTTCGATCAAGAAAATAGCAGAGATACAATCACTTTAATCGATGCTGAATAACTCGTCACCAATGAACGGATCTGCAATACATTTTCTCGTAGGAATATCTCCGCTAAGGTAATGTAAATGGAATAGGCAGATGGTGTTAGCCAATACTTCCTCACGCCAATCGATATGCTTCACTTTTTGTACTCGTAAGATCAGATACTCTTTATGGCTTGATGTTAAATCTATTTTACAGCCTGAATGTCGCATTCAGGCACTATTAAATCAATAAAGTTTAAGAAATGGTTGCATGCGTTCTCTATGCTCACAGTGTACATATTTCTGGGTTGGCCGTTTGTTGAAAATAAAAACACACAGACTTGTCGATATCTTTGCCTTGTTTCTATGGGACCAGTGGATTGTAGAGCTATTTTTGTGGATAAGTATACAAGCTATTTCGAACTCTTGAATATTAAAACTTTTACAATAAATTCTCATGCACGTGCCTTTATGGTTTGCTGCGAACATAAATTTGCACAGTCGACATGAACTATCGTCATTGGATTGATTCTTACATCTTGGGATCTTGACTTTTCGCTTTTTGCCAGCCTGAATGAATGTCTATTCGGATTGGCAATTTCATTTGGAGAAAAATCTGTTTCCGCTGTGCTTTGATGACAGTCTCGGCCCCAGTTCATAAAACCTGTATATGCCAAGAAAACATCTTTCCAGAAATATTCTTAGTATTCTGTGCATTCTCCCTAATAAAATCCTTTTCAAAGTGTCCATAATTATTGAGGCGAAACACCCTGCGTACCCCGAGCAATATAATCCACTGAGCATTATATTTTATCAAGTACAGTTTTAATGATTTCGCGATAGACTTCTACAGCAGTTCTTCTAACTTATCAAGTTCATTCCAAATAAATTTATAAAACAGTTTTCTTACAATCTTCCATAAATTGTTCACACGGTTAATGTAAAACCAGAAACAGGTGGTTTGGATTCGAATGAGAATAGATTTAATACAAAGTAATTTTATCAAAAGGGGTCAAATTTCTTCCTTTTTATAGCACAATTAAGATTCATGCGAATGTCTCTTTTTATCAGTCATTCTTTGGAGCTATGGATAGTAATTCATAAAAAGTTGAAATGAAAGCATCCAAGGCTGCTAAAAAACAGGGAAGGAATTGGTCCTGTTCAATATATTTCTGATGTGTCTCTCGTTGCATACGTGGTATGAATTTGTGAAGCGTAGCTCTAATTATTGAAGAGACTTCATCAATACTGTAATGAAAGTCTAGGCAAATGAAAGTTGCATATGTGGTATCAATGGACGATGGAAACAATTTTGTCGAGGCGTTCAACTGCTATCACAATTGTTTGACGACCCAATGGAATTACCGTTCCCCGATAAATAACACAACACCGAAGATTAAAAATTGTATATTATCTGAACTAGACAAGATAACATTTTGGTAGTAACCTACAATATTGCCGAGGTCGGTGTCCGCATCGTAGTGAACATTGTTGCCAGGATGCATAGCGGCATTCATTCATGGTTCATGTATTCATGCACACTGCAACCTGCAGTCAAAGCTCAATGACATTGTTATTGTAGACATGTACAAGAATGCCTAGAGGTCTTCTTCAAGATTACACGTATGCCTACCGCTACATCGAATAATTATTTTAAAATCACATTCAGCAATTGCACACAGCGACGTTACGTTACTAAAAAATTCAAATCAGACACAGAAAACCATTATTAACATCAAAAATTAATTTTACCTCCACTGCCTGGCCCAAACGGAAAATTATTTTGTCAACTTCAACAGGTCAGAGCAAAGGACTAAGTGGGGTATATATCCCACCTGGGATATAAAATCAAAGTTTGGATATTGAAATATATCCTAATTGGGATATTTTCACCGATTTTCATACTAAACGGCAATGTCGAATTTCGGCATCTAAACTACAAACACAAGATAGAATCTACTCACAAAACTGCCAATACGATTGTATAATTTTTCTCACCCTTTCTCGCCGACATTATTCTCTGTGCAATTGCAATTACGTACAATACTTTTTGATGTTGTTGTTGCAGTATACTTCCCATCACTAACCACTGTTGTATGTCTTTATACGAACAGGAGAACTAGCAAAATATGCCAGCTTGAAAATATGGAAGTATGAAAAAAATATCCAAATTGGGATATATATCCCAGTTAGTCCTTTTCCCTGACCTGTTCAACGAGCTGTCATTACGAATATGGTAAGAATCAAGAACATTACTTTTGCTAGATGACAAATGATGCTAGACGATAAGATCAGTCAATTTGAAAATTGCAGTAAAACGGATGCTTTCGCTTGATGAAATAAATCAAGTTTTCCATGCAAGAAATGTTTTCAAACTTAGCACACAAAACGGCGGCTTTCAGTCATACCATGTGCTCCAATCATGCAGTAGCGCGGAAACTCGCAACATTCATTTATTTGACAATATTAACAAGTGTGCGCCGGGAAACAAGTAATCAATTAAGTGACGGGTATGAAACGTTTTACACACCTCGATCTGTCAGAATGCCACACCCGCACAGTGTCAAAACTCTCCAGTCGACTGATGGAAAGAAAACGAAACTGCCTCCTCCGCTCTCCTTTTCAAACTCTCTCACCGGGACTGCCACTATAATTTTGGCAGTGCGGTTCAGCCGATCTTAGAACATGACGTCATTTCGTCAATTCGGTGTATTTCATTGGCTATCAGAGCCGAAAATGAAGTCGGCATATTCCGTGACTACGACTTGTGCCATATTGACCAGTTTACAGACAAAACACAATTTTTCGAAGAAAATCTCACAAGATATCACCAAAAGTGTTGTCCAGGAAACGAAACCGACATATTCTTCAATATCTGCACCTAGAAACGGCTCGTCGTGAGATTAATTCAGAAAAATTATTCGAAACTATAGGTGGAACTACTTCATATCGCGTTCAATAAATGGAGTGACGCGGAAGTTTCAGTCATTCTCTCAGTTTGCGCAGGGGTGTTGTAATGAAAACCATACCGCTTGGATAGTTGGCACCTCTGAAATTACCCATAAGCCAGTTCACCTAGCATCGCAAAAACCAGGGAAACTTCCCTGTTTAAAAAATTGCTTTGCGCCAGTCCAATTCAAACACGGATACATCTAATTATTATTATCTTTTAATCGATGGCTAACGAACGGTATACGACGGATGACAAGTAGCGCATACAAGAGCCGAGCTATGGAAAGTGTCTTTGAACTAAAGTTGGAAAATAATTATCTCATCAATTGCTGTAAAAGTCGAATACAATCATGTCTTTCTGAACTTCAGGTTTAACTATTATTGATCCATGCCTCCCTGGTCAGTGAAGTATGGTGATTTCCTGAGGTTCCATAATACATATTATGGTAGACTATATTGGAATTATTCATTGAAATACGAATCATATCACAAGAAGTTACCTTATGCGGAGTCAAACATAATTGAGGGTATCGAGAAGAAAGTCTTGAAAAGTATATGCTATGGACCAGAACAGGTTCTTTGAGGAAAAGTCACCAACACGAAAAGACTTACTTCAAACGTAAAAGACAAATACTTCCTTAGTGATCCGAGTCAAAAGATATATATCCAATCGACCCACAGCCTGAGTAATCAAAGACGTAGGTGGAAAAAGTGAATATGGTTTAATTTAATTAATTAAGTAATGTTTATTGGGATATATTTTACTTCTCGGAATAATGCAGAATTTGGTCTCCGTAACAAATAATCAACGTACGTTACTTTTTAGATTGTATTGTATTGAATAGAATCAAATCTAGAATAATTTTAGTGGTTCCTAAACTTAATTTAAAACAAGAGTTATCCTTTCCGTGTCTATTGTGCATTATTTAAGGTCAGATTGGGCTTCAATCCTTAGTGCTTCTGCTTCTGGAGAGTAGACGCTACCCAACGGGGACCGGTTTCCAAATAACATGGAACGAATGGCTTATGCTAGATAGCGTATGCCGTGATTATGCCACCAAATGTACGGTAACCATAATTTAACTACTACAAAAAAAATTCTCCGTTCAAACTCCTCCGCAAATGACTTGATGGCCTACTCTCCTCGCTCTTTCATGCGGAGGATGCTGTCAAGGATTTTCTGTGGAACGATTTCGTCCGCGTTCAAACTATACATGTATTGGGGGGGGGGAGGTATTGTTGAAGAAAAGCCACCGAATAGACTAAAGGAGGTGTTCGGTTTGACCGTATTTTTTTCCTTAGTGTGTTGCGTTTATAAACCGAAAATATAATTTCCTCTCGTTTACTTTAAAAGTTATTAGCTTGAGAGAGAAAATACTGAATTTTCATATTCTCAATTTTCACCGAGAATAGATTTGTCAAAAAAATATTACGAGTATTAGGAAATAAGCATTTGATTGTTTTGGCAATTTTTGGCGATATTCTTGAAGGGAATTCCATTCATATATAAAATATGACACCTTTAACCAAAACGAATCTTACATATCGAAATGCGGTTTGATTTGATCCAAAATGATACTGAAGAATCGTTCTGGTTAAAGGTGCCATATTTGCATGATATTGAAATATGCCAAAACGCTTGTAATGTTCTGAAAGGGTGTAGTTCACCGCCATTCGGCACATGATTCCTCATTTTGATAATTGTAACAGCTGCTTGGCCGAATGGTTACAGTGTCGGACTACAGATTAAAAGTAAACCAACATTTTGGTTCGAATCCCCAAATACCCGAAAAAAATTTTTTTCATTTTTTTCTTTGTCTCTCATCTTCATCATTTTGGACTTTAAAGTGAAATAAAGACAGCGAACCCTTAACGCACATAATCCGTTATTTATTATAATTCGTCAATAGAATTGCACACTAGCAACACCACACACAGTCAGTATTTGAATATTTCTGACGATCCAGCAGAGCAAAAAATTAATTGTTAAAACATATATAATTTCGTCTTAGGGCAGCGGAAAGTTGTAACTATGAATTGAAAAGTTATAAGGCTAAACTGGTCTTATATCAAGGCCTTTAGTAAGGAAATGACCCTCAACAAGTGGTGACGCTTGCTTTCCCAATTAATTATGCATGTGCCAATATGTACCAATGGTAACCGTATGAGAATATGAACCAGAATTTCCCATTTGACTGGCCTCGCCTGTCTGACAAAGAGTTGGGGAATACCTGAGCATTACGTCACAATTTACCGGCCGGCTCGAAGCGAGACAATAGAGCAGCAGAGAGCGACTCTGAAGGGGAAAATACCCATCTAAAGCGAACACCTCCTTTACCAGAACTGACTTCGGCCGCTGGAGTGTAACGTTTAACATGTAGGGTGGTGTACTTTGTCATGAAAACACCTGACAACTGCTTAGTTTCCACTAAGATGCACGCCTTTAGCGTTTCGGATGAGGGTGTTATGCCAGATATTCTTCTGTCACGTTTTGTTCTTTTTTTTTCTCAAGATGTTCCATCTTATGACAGAGGAGAGGGAGAGAAACAGAGAATTAGATTGATCATCGCGTTCAGCAACGAACAACATCACACTCAACGCTTTCCTGTCAATGCTTGAATGCGATCAACAATTAAGCAAAATTGGGAGTGCCGCTTTCAACAATATTTCGGATATATCCTGACGAACCAACTAAGCACCACCCAGCCAAGTTGCGTTGCTGCTACTTCAAAGAAGAAATCTTTGCAGCAGCATGGAACCAGACACCCTCCATTCACCCTATGAAACAGCATACAAGACACAGACAGGACGCTCAAATGGTGCAATTAAAGACAAGTGATATTACAGTGCTATCAATCACATTATCAAGTTCCTGGTGCTTTTCAGCAAACTGCATTGAAACAACAGGAACCCGTGCCCACCCAACCACCCGCGCAAAATTGGGAACGCAACCTCAGCCGTAAAGACCTATTACATGCTTACTAGAATCGGGCACTTTATAAATACCTTTAATAAAGTCTCTCCATAATATAGTCTTCATTTTACAAAACAATATTCTGTTTTTTTGTTGTGATTAGAATCATCAGTGAATTCACCTCGATACGGTCTCAACAGAACTTTGAAGAATCCTACTGTCCATACTCTCGGGAGAAGAGATGATCTGATTCATGGAACCAGTATGGCATCCAGTCTCCATCGCATCTTAGTGCTTAGACATGTGGTAATACCGACGGCTGTTCCCATGGTGACTGCGTCTGGCTAAAGGTTGTGTCGTCATTTTCGGTAAAGTCTTTTGCTAGGAATGTAGAGATAACTGTTTCGAAAATGAACAGGCGACCGAAAAGCCCCCCTCCACCCTCCCTCGACCACAATCCGCACCATACACACTGATGATGTCATAGATTGAATATTAATTTAGACTAATCTAGACGATTCCTCTAAGCCCTTCAATCATAACAGACCATCCATTTATGTTGCAAAAACATTTAATAAGCATATATAAATAGATAACATATATACATATACAAATCAAATGTATTCTGTGTCATACTCCGTCATGAGAAAATACGTTCTCAAATATATCTGAAACCCTATCAACGTATTTTTAACGTATACAATATTACCCAACGTTCCTTGATTCACTATCCTGACCAGTATATGTACGTAATGTCAATTATATAATAAATCAGTTCAAATTTTATTAAAGTCAACAATACACAAAATATCACTGTACCTGTTCTGTATCTTTGCCTTTGCCTGGATATCATCGAAACAGGTAAATCCAAAAGAATATCACACACACGCGATTATCGGAATAGCCGCTTGGTCCGGTACCGACAGTTTGCCATCTACTCCACGCACGAGTACTCGTAGTCCACATACTTTCCTACCAATGCCTGTGTACCGATACTATAACCTCCAAACAGTTCGACACTCTCACACTGTTTTACAGACCCCTGTCTATACTTTGCCAATAGTTATTTCACACTTCTCTCCAGAGGAATCTATCCAAGAGAATGTCATAATATCACTGTTCTCATAGTGAACTACGGGGCTGAATCTGTAGAATATCCTTCCCGGTCGGTATTCGGCTCCTCGTACCGTTCGAAGCACCGTACTATATATATTATTTTACCACCGCAGCATTCTGTCAACGCTAGTGATAGTAAAGTCATGCAAATGTCCAAACCGCAATTCATTATATATTTAAATGTTCCACCCAGAATATATTTACATAGTTCCAACACATTAAACATACTTCGGAAAGATTGGTATCCTATTATACGACGCTCCTTTTATCGGGATAAAGTCGCCACACCTTGCGCAGCGAAAGACGCTCTGTATTTAGGACGACACGAATTATCCATTCAATCTACAGGTAATGATAACATATGTCAATCTCTGCGTGGACTGTCACAACACCTGAATTTTATATTACACAGCAATGAAGAGGGTCTCTAGGGGTGTTACTCTAGGGCATTTATAAATAACTACATTTCTTCACACTCCTCCCCCCTTAAGAACAAATATGCTTGCTTATTTTCTATCCAGTTACGAGGTGATAGTTGTAGTAGGTAGTCGAGACCCTTGACACTTACTCCATGGAAGTTCTCAAAGAGCTCATGGTCAGTTGATCTCGACAAATAGTCCGCAGTGGCGGTAAGGCTGTAAGGCCGAAGGTCCAACGCCCACCGCATGATTCGCGCATTTGTCCCTTTACTTTTGTTTAGATGGATCAGCGGCCTGTGATCGGTTTCCAGCAAGAACTCCTGAACGTTTAGATACTGCGGTAGCTTCTGTATGGCCCACACGATGGCCAGGCACTCACGTTCTATACCAGAATATCGTCGTTCTCGGTCCAATAGCTTTCTGCTAATATACACCACTGGAAACTTCTCTTCATCATGCTGCTGCAGAAGCACAGCACCTATGCCGGTAGCAGATGCATCAGTTCACAGAAGAAAAGGTTTTGTCCAGTCCGGTGTCCTGAGAATGGGACTGGTTGTTAGCAAGCGCTTCAAAGTTCCGAACGAACGTCCCTGCTCAGGTCCCCATACAACCTTGCTTGGTTGACCCTTTTTGGTCAGATTAGTCAGTGGAATGGCGATTTCGCGGAAATGAGGAATAAACCTCCCGTAGTATCCAATTGTTCCCAGGAATGCACGGACTTGTTTTTGGTTGTTGGACGCTCTGCGTTACAGTCCGCCATATTGACAGAAGTACTCTTCCCCAAGCAAAACAAGTACTGAGAAACCTCAATTCGCAAGAACTTCTAGCAAATCTCCAGAGTAAATTCGTCGTAGTCCCAGCAGACAAAGCTCCGAATAATATAATATTCATATGTAAATATTACTATTACCAGGTGCTGGTTAAAGAATTGAGTGTAGACATATCTTCATCAAATACGCCTACTTACTCCCAAACTGCATTTAATCTGGAAGATTTATTTAACAATCACAAAAAGTTTCTCAGGGAGAGAGGTATTTATCTTCCAGCCAATCATAACGACATACCAAAACTATACTGGACTCCCAAAATGCATAAATCACCATACAAAGCTAGATTCATAGCTGGTTCTAGAAGCTGCACCACGAAGCTTCTTTCAATCCTTCAGGAGGTAAAAGCATTTTGGGAAAGGTATTGCGCCACTATTTCTGAGAACTCTGGCGTTGAATGTATGTGGATATTGAAAAACTCAAAATGTCTTACGGAAGAACTTGATGCTAAAGGTCACATACCGTACAGACATGTATCCACATGGGATTTCTCGACTCTATACTACAATCCCTCATCAGGACCTTATTGACCGTCTAAGGTCGTTAATAGTATCTGTGTTCAAGAAAACTGATCGTAGATATATTAATGTCCGAAGCCCTAAAGCATTCTTTAGCTCTACTACATACAAGAGATATCATTCATGGAATGTTTCTTTGTTTATACAGTTGCTTGAATTTCTCATTAAAAATATCTATGTGAAATTTGGCAACAATATATCAGCAGCATATAGGTATTCCAATGGGTACTAATTGTGCACCCCTGTTGGCTGACCTATATCTGTTCTCTTATGAATATGACTATATGCAGGCGCTTTCAAATACCGATCCATTCAAAGCCCGTTTCTTCTCATTCACCAAACGCTATATAGACGATCTTCTCGCTGTAGATAATCGCTATATAAATGACGCAGTGAAGGATATATATCCACCTTCACTGGATTTGAAGGAAACTACAGACAGTTCTACAGGCACATCATATTTAGATCTATATCTCTATAAAAATGAAGCGGGCATTCTCTCTCGCCGACTTTATGACAAAAGAGATGATTACAATTTGGACATCGTAATCTATCCCTTTCTGGACAGTAATATTCCAGTGGGACCTGCATATGGCGTATACATATCTCGCTTAGTAGCATTTGCTAGATGCTGTGTTAAATGTGACGATTTTAATCAACGTCACAAAACATTGTTGCAGAAACTTATAAAACAGGGCTATACCACCAAGCGCCTCCACTCAAAGTTTCTCAAATTTGGCGATATATATCGCATGCTGATAGCAAAATACGAACGTAGCGTGCAAGATCTATGGCGCTACGTTTCGTAACTTGTGTCTAATTCCGCTTAACCCGCGACTAGGGGCCGTATGAACCCATGTACTTCAAGATACTCATGGTACTCATATGAACAGTCACAATCAAAGCGTGACTGAGATACATCATTCTTTATATGATGACTTCACAACGAATATTGTGTATTAAGAATACTGATCAGCGATACGGATTTGATATTTTTGGAACATCAGGATGTCTTGCCGGCATCATTGAAAACTTTTGACCGCTTCTCTCTTGCAGGAAACAAGCCTATGTTTATGTATACTATGATTGTCTTTTTGAATTTGGTGCTAATACTGTTATATGGAATATGGAATAGGTCTTTGGATTATGGACGCGGATATTCTCTAATGGACGACGGCTGAATTATGAATGACGGACTAGACGCTTGTAATTTTCAATGGCATTAACCTTCTCCATCTGGGGTTTAATTCGACCATCGCCAATTACATAACCAAAATAGTCCATTTCAGTATATCCTAGAGAACACCTTGTTGGTCTTGAACGAAGAGATATGAGAATATACGTTCTCAAATATATCTGAAACCCTATCAACGTATTTTTAAGGTATACAATATTACCCAACATTCCTTGATTCACTATCTTGACCAGTATATGTACGTAATGTCAATTGTATAATAAATCAAATAAATGTTCTGTTCAAATCATATGTTGTGTTCTGTTATTTCTTTCTACGTCCTGTAGGTCAATACATTCAAATTTCATTAAAGTCAACAATACACAAAATGTCACTGTACATGTTCTGTATCTTTGCCTTTGGCTTGATATCATCGAAACAGGTAAATCCGAAAGAATAGCACACACACGCGATTATCTGAATAACCACTTGGTCCGGTACCGACAGTTTGTCATCTACTCCACGCACGAGTACTCGTAGTCCACATACTTTCCTACCAATGCCTGTGTACCGATACTATAAACCGATACAGTCCGACACTCTCACACTGTTTTACAGACCCCTGTCTATAGTTTGCCAAAATTACAAGCGTCTAGTCCGTCATTCATAATCCAGCCGTCGTCCATTAGAGAATATCCGCGTCCATAATCCAAAGACCTATTCCATTTCCATATAACAGTATTAGCACCAAATTCAAAAAGACAAAAGTATACATAAACATAGGCTTGTTTCCTGCAAGAGAGAAGCGGTCAACAGTTTTCAATGATGCCGGCAAGACATCATGATGTTCCAAAATATCAAATCCGTATCGCTGATCAGTATTCTTAATCCATAATATTCGTTATAGAGTCGTCATCTAAAAATGATGTACCTCAGTCACGCTTTGATTGTGACTGTTCATATGAGTACCATGAGGATCTTGAAGTACATGGGCTCATACGGCCCCTAGCCCCGGGTTAAGCGGAATTAGACACATGTTATTTCACACTTCTCTCCAGAGGAATCTGTCCAAGAGAATGTCATAATATCACTGTTCTGACATGGTAAACTACAGGGCTGAATCTGTAGAATATCTTTCCCGGTCGGTATTCGTCTTCTCGTACCGTTCGAAGCACCGTACTATATATATTATTTACCACCGCAGCATTCTGTCAACGCTAGTGATAGTAAAGTCATGCAAATGTCCAAACCGCAATTCACTATATATTCAAATGTTCCACCCAGAATATATTTACATAGTTCCAACACATTAAACATACTTAGGAAAGATTGGTGTCCTATTATACGACGCTTTTTTAATCGGGATAAAGTCGCCACACCGTGCGCAGCGAAAGACGCTCTGTATTTAGGACGACACGAATTATCCATTCAATCTAGAGGTAATGATAACATATGTCAATCTCTGCGTGGACTGTCCAACACCTGAATTTTATATTACACAGCAATGAAGAGGGTCTCTAGGGGTGTTACTCCAGGGCATTTATTCACAGCCCTTATGACTTTGTTTCTCTCATGTCTTCTTTGGAGTCGGTCCAGGGTCCACAAACATCTACCAGGTTCATATGCCAGTCACCACCACCGAGTTGTTATAACATTAGGGTCTATTTTAGAAAGGCAAAATCGTTCAGAAAATAGCTAGAGCCTTAGGCACTGAAACGGGGCTATTTAAATGTAAAATAGGCTGTTGGAATAATTCCACTAACCCTTTGATGTTCCATCCCATGGCGAAGAGCCATACTTGGGCAACGATTTGGTGTAAGACTCACGAAATATGATTGACAAAGGATCTGCTGCAAGTTGTATTGTCAGTCTTTTGTCCGGGATATTACCTTTTCAATGGGAGGTCTTACACCAAAGCCTTGCCCATACTTGTAGTCTCACACATTCCTCTCAACAAGGATCTCAAGTGCATTAGTGTAATTGCACACATATATATATTTAAAAAAAAAATAACTTGTGACCGCTGGGACAGACATTTATTATGAAACGAACCTGATGAAATGCTAAAATAATGTCTTCACTGCATGTTACCAATATTTCTAAAAAATTTCACTTTTTTCAGATAATAGAAAGCATACATGTATCCTATAAATAACAATACGAAGCTGCGCATCTGAAAACCCCTCGGCTCTGGGTACATTCATAATGTATTCAATTTGAACCAAGATGTCAGGAATACAAGCGTCTAGTCCGTCATTCATAATTCAGCCGTCGTCCATTAAAGAATATCCGCGCCCATAATCCAAAGTCTCTTGATGCATCGATGATGTATACCAAATTTTACATCTAGCACTTGAACGGTATTAGAGAATGAGATCATTAATGATTTTGCATAAATTTAAGATGGCCGCCAAGGTTTTCGGTCAATCAGGTCCCAATTTAAATTATCTGTATGCATCGATGATGTATACCAACTTTCATATAAAACAATTGAATGGTAACAGAGATATGTACCATTATCGATTTTGCATAAATTAAAGATGGCCTCCAGGATTTCCAGCTAATCAGAAAATTAAACATTTATAAACAATGTTACTATTTATAACCAAACCAAACCTGCTTTGCTTCATGCCTTAATCTCCGCCAGGAATACAATACAAACGATAAAACGAAAGTTTTAAAACAAAAGTTATCTCCCCGGGGAGTTGTCTCCCTTTAGGGGAGCTGTCTCAGCTCAGACAGGATATGTAAGGTCTGCCCACAGCATCCACTTCCTCTTTTCTCCTTGTTATAAACCGAGACCTGTGGTGTACAAGGCCGCGGAGTGAGGGGAAGGATGGGAGGGCCATCAAAGCAAAGCAGGTTTGGTTTGGTTATAAATAGTAACATTGTTTATAAATGTTTAATATTTATGACCCAAACCTGCACCTGCTTTGCTTCATGCCTCACTACCAACATATGGAGGTGGGAACCTCGGCCTTGTTGTAGTTGCAATGGCAGGCTGAATATCCGCTGAGATGATCACAAACAAGACACAATAATATTCAACAAGACAACCCTGATCGGAGACGCAGAAGGTAGTCATGGATATAAGAAGTGGCTACTTATCTTGTTGCATGTCTTCATGCGTGTAGCTGTGGTCTTGGATGTGGAGCACAATGTTACCAGCCATACGGGACTCCGGCACTCTAGCCGCAATGAGTACGGGAGTAAGCATGTATGAGTTGGGATCTTCTATCGCCAATGTAGCATACAAGGTGTCCAGCTCTGTGATCGTGGTTGTGGTGCGCAATTTTACCGCCATAAGTAACTCAGGTACCTGAGCAGCCATGAGTATCGGGGGTAAGCATGTATGAGCTGGGAACATACCTCCATCGTGCCATACAAGGCGACCAACCTACACCATCCTCAGTCCACAATCCGACTTAAGTCCAACTCTCTGTACTTTAATCCCTGAAGCTGACACTGGTCTGTTGTGAGTTGACAGCGGATGCCCTGAGTCTACTCTACGTCTTCATCAATCCTCTGTAGTTTAGTCCATGTTGCTGACATTGGACACCCTAGGATGGACGCAGATGACTCAGCTGAGATGATCTGGAAGAAGAAATCAAAACTTTAACCTGAAATGCCACAAACAAATCTGCAGTAAAGGCAAAGATTAAAAGTCATAATTGTGTCAAGCCTTAAAAGATAACTTGAGAGATGGCGGCTGGCCCACTGACCTATTACTTCTCTTAGGTGACCTAAAAAGAGCACAGATATGACAATAATTCTCAACAAAAAGAACCCTGGTCGGTGAGGCAGTGGTTAATTATGGAGTAGTAAAAGAAGTTACTTATCTTTTGAATGTCTTCATCCATGTAGCTGTGATCGTGGATGTGGTGCACAATTTTACCGTCCATAAGAAACTCAGGTGCCAGAGCAGCCATGAGTATTGGGAGTAAGCATGTATGAGTTGGGAACATACCTCCATCGTGCCATACAAGCTGACCAACTTACACCATCCTCAGTCCACAATCCGACTTGAGTCAACTCTCTGTACTTTAATCCCTGATGGTGACACTGGTCTGTTGTGAGTTGACAGCGGATGCCCTGAGTCTACTCTACGTCTTCATGTACTTTAGTCCCTGTTGCTGACACAGGTGACCTGAAACAAACATCGTACTCACAAAAGTGTCAGTTCTTTGTACGTTGAACTTGTGAGTTGACCGCAGGTGACTCAGCTGAGATGATCTAGAAGAAGGTCATAGCTTCAACCTGAAATAACACAAGCAAATCTGCAGTAAAGGCAAAGATTAAAACTCTCCATTGTGTCAGGCCTTGATTGATGACTTGAGAGTCGGTGGCTGGCAAGCTGACCTATTACTTCTTTCTTAGGTGATCATGTAGTATGTGGACATATCATATGACTGAGAGATGAGATGATACAGCAAGCTGGCTGACTTGCTGCGATGATGAAAAATGCCCCCCCCCCCCTCTCTTTTTGAAAAGTTACTTGACCACGTGCTGGGCAGCCACCAGCGGCCCAAGCGTGGTCACTCTATCTGAATACACTGACATATCTCTCAGATAGAAATTGAAGTTGTCGTCCAAGCACAGGACTGGACAATGTCATGGAGGGACAAGTTCTCCCATAAAGGCCATCATGTAGCGATGGCACGAATTTCTGAGAAGAAGCAGTAGATAGTATTGGGGGAGCGTCAATGGCCAATTGATATGACCACTTTATGGTCTTCTTCAACCACGAAGCAATCAGGGCATGAATTTACCATAAAACTTTACCAGACCATAGGGCTGGTATACCTCATTATACAAAGGTGAAATTCTTTAATAATAACCCGCCAGTTGAGCTGGTTAGCTAGGTTTAGAACTATATTCAACCAGACAAGTTCTAAATTCACCAGCCACGGGCTGCCGGGCTTGTGGCAATTTCGAGCCCTGCCAATGGTATTCTTAGTAATGTCACGCACTGCATACGGCCAAAGGGACAAGAATAATAGACGACGAGAGCCTCGACCGGGATCGGTACGAGTGAGATAGAAACGATAACTCTTCTCGCGACTCTACCCATTCGGCCAGCTCATACTCGTACTGGCGTATGGCTCGAACAGGGTATAACCAAAGTCGTCTCAAAAGTCATGCACGAAGTCTGATAACGCAGGGATGGAGTACAAACGTTGAGCACACGGACCTAGGCGAACAGACTCATTTTTGGCGATGAACTCAGGAATGTGTCGAAAGAAGATGCGAGACCAATCCGTCGAAATGTCGGTTTTCTTTTAATCTGTAGTCCGATACTGTAACCATTCGGCCAAGCAGCTGTTACTCCAGGTCATAGATGATCTCTCAAGAGCAAGAAGTTGAGACACACTAGACGCCAAAGCGAAAACCGCCAGAAAAACAGTCTTGTAGGCAACAGCTTTTAGAGAAGCGGACTGTAAGGGTTCAAAGAGTGGGCAAATCAGAGCACACAGAACCACACCAATATCCCATTTCGGTAACAGCTGGCGAGTACGGCGAGACTGTAACGCGAAGGCCCGAAAGAGCGCAGAGATATTGTAGTTTAGACTAATGACGATGCCGCAGAAAGAACGTAAAACCCTAGCCAAAGCAGATAGAAATCCTCCAATGGTGCTGGTTTGAACCTTCCCATCACGATGAAGGTGAAGAAGGAAGTCAGCTACGCAGGAATAGAGACAGGGTTTTTTTTTGGTTTTTTTTTGTGGAAGATCGGTTGGCTGAAACCATGGACTGTGCAACTTCAGCTGAAAACCTTGGACAGAGAGTGCACTCTGGATAGTCTGCAGACGTGTAAGTTGAGCCACCGCGCAAAACGATGGAGGTCAACCCAGCGATAAAGAAGACGCATCAACCGAATTGTCTTATACAAAAAACACCAAAAACGAGAGACGTGCAGTTCAACAAACGCCGAAGTCTCTATGGCAGTCAAGAAAAAGATCTAGAAACGGAGACCGGAACTGTCGAACTTGACGACCCTGATAAGGAGGTATAAGAGAACTACGTGGTGAGCGGCGTTATGGCGTACGGGAACGTCTAACAGATGTACGAGAATGACGTACAGGTGTATGAAACGACGTGACGGCGTAATGGAACGTCGTCGATGTGAAACAGAACGACGTAATGCGAAACGAGAAAAACGTTGCGTGAGAAAAACGGCGTAGTGATTTCCTCAATTTCTTTCAGAACAGTTCCATTAATTGTACAAATATGCTCACAATGGAGCAAGGTACAACCTTATAAAAGTACGAGAACGACGTAAGGCGAGAAACGACGTACAGGTGTATGAGAACGTGACGGCGTAATGGAACGTCATTGAGGTGAAACAGAACGACGTTATGGGGAACAAAAAAATGACGTAGAAGGAAAAACAACAGAAGTTGAATCCGAAAAACTGTAAAGTCGAAACTCGAAAGTCACAGTGGAGTTCGAGCAAAACAGCCGTAGTACGCGAAACTGTAATACGATTGAAACGCAGAGGAAATGAACACATTCATTGTTTCTAGCGTTAAACGTGAGCGTAACTCCGCCTGGTAGAGACATCCCCGACATCAACACAAAGAAACTTCCAACGTAAACTAGGAAGATCTTCAATAAAATTTAAAAATTCCCCGAAGAATGCAAATACATTTTGATGTCTCTCGCCGGTAGACGAACTAAGGTCATAAAATTTCACAATTTGAACTGACCAAACAAGAACAATGTTCAATCTAGACTCGCCCCCCATTAGAGGTCTAAACTACACATAAGTCCTCAATGGAGTAGATGAAGTTATCATCCAGAATAAAAATTAAGACCAAAAGATGTTTGAACGAAGCTGTCTAGAAGAAAAACATTGCTTCTTCTTACAAGGCTGTAACCGGTAATCATACTCGACGAAAGTAACTTACGAAGAACAAGCGGACCGCCCGATGGAACAGTCTTATGCTGTCCCAAGCAGATGATTGAGAAACTTCAGGCTCGATCTTGCCCGGCCAACAGACTAGGGAAAGATCAATAAACACCCTACGTGACGTCGAACGAGAGCAAATCTAAAGACTTCTCGGAGAAATAAACTCACTCACGCTAATAATAATAATTTCTCAGAAAGAAGAAAATAAAATTAAAGCTCAACCCCATTTGAATTGCAAGTCTAATTCAGTATACCGATGGGAAATTTTGGTCGTGAAAAATAAATAAATCACATGCAAAATTTACTAACAGGAAAGTGTGTTCAAAAGAATAGCACAATTTCTTAATAAACAATCCCGTGATATCTTTTGTTGTTCAACACACCCTTGATTACACAAAAAGAGTAGTAAGGTAGCTCAATAAAATGTAACAAAGAGTCGTAGTGTAAGCTTTGACCACACGTAATAATAAAAGACAGAGAAAAATCTCTGCAAGTTCACTCTTGAACACATGATATCAAATAAACAGAATAACATTTAATATAGGCTAACAAGAGACTAAATTTTGGTAGGAACAATGAACTCAATGCATAGAAGTAAAACTACCAAACTCTGGCAAAGCCCAAAACACAAGAACAACAACAACACAACGAAAAATGCGGGTCTGCAAAATTCCCTGCAGAACATGTAATTCTCCGAAGTTATAGTACGTTGAAGCATTTCTATTCCGTGAAGCAAAATCTTTGTTCAATTTCGTACATTCCAACGTCATAAAAATATCCCTGCCGGTCATGCAGGCTCACACACTGCGGGCTTTGGGCAGAATCTTTTGTTGTCGGAGAAGAAGAGACAACAAACAACGAAACAGGCATATCCGGAATAGGCGCCAAAGCGCTTTCATTTTATCAGGAAAAAGCATCATAGGCTTAGGAGAAAAATCCTTTGTTGTCCAAACCCAGAAACGAGTTTGAACAAGTCAGACCACTTATACAAAATCCGACATCTAACACAGCGGCTGAAACTCCTCATTGAATACACACAGTCTAGTATCACGCATGACAATGTGTTCTTAGTTAAGCGTGGGCTTTATATTGACCTAGAAACATCGACGGACGTTCATTTCAAGGTATAGAAAGTGGCCAAATTTATGAAATCCCCGACAAGAGCAATTTATTTTACGTCCGTAGACAACACAGGGCTTATCGTAACCCGTAAAAAGTACGATCTACAAGCCTGGACAAAAACCTCCCGGCGATAATAACACAATTCAGACACACTAAACACGTGGCCGACGGTAACAAAGGAGATTTTACACGCAAAACAAACCGTGTGAGGGTCTAAGCAAGTCCAAAAATTGCCCACACAAGCGATAAAATTTAGAAACAACCGGGATAGTAATATCAGACAAAATTATCCCAGAAATATTTTATTTAACCGCTATAGATGTACCAGTTTAGGAAAAAGGTTTACTGACCCTCTCCTAGAATTAAACCGTAAAGGTCGCAACCGATGTTTATTCCCTTTGAAAGAAACCGGCCGGAAAAAGACCAATTGACAAGGAGGTGACCCGACACGCGGTGAGCCGAATTCTTTTGTCCGCTAGTGACAATAGAACATTCAAGCAACCCCGACCTGGCCTTTGTTTGCCTGACAAATAGACCGGTTTCGCAGGACCCCCAGACAAAGCCAGTGGAGGCTGTCAAGTACATTTTCGTTATCTTCCTAAGGTGAAAAATTTACAGACACAGAAGAAAGAGCCGGACTTATAAATTTATGTGACAAGCCCAAACTCGCACCCCCAAGATTTTCGTTAATTTTCATCAACTAACGCAATCTCTAAAACGCGTCTACCGATCTCCGATAGCACCGGGTCTTCCGCAGCCCGTAGAAAATAAGATCATCGAGCCTGAGCATAATTTCTCCAGGCACATGTATCCCAAAACAGACATTCAGCACACGTGATTTTCCGATAGCATATTGAACTTAACACGCGAAACAAACCGTGTGGGTGTCTAAACGTGTCCAAAATTTGCCCACACGAGCGGCAAGAATTTGAAACAAATGGGATAGAATACTCAGACATAAATAATCAAGGAAATAAATTTCCGTAAAGAAAAGACGGGTATAACCAAAAGTTAAACCACAACAACAACACTCTGTATTGACTCCCTGATGTGCACCACTCGAGGTACAAACGAGAAAAGAGGAAGTGGATGCTGTGGGCAGACCTTATATATCCTGTCTGGGCTGAGAGAGCTCCCCTAAAGGGAGACAACTCCCCGGGGAGATAACTCCCCAGCGGAGATAACCTTTGTTTTAAAACTTCCGTTTTATCGTTTGTATTGTATTCCTGGCGGAGATTAAGGCATGAAGCAAAGCAGGTGCAGGTTTGGGTCATAAATAGCCGGTTTGGTAATTCATTGAAAGTTGCTTGATGTATCGATGATGTATACCAACTTTCGTATTGAACAGTTGAATGGTTTCGGAGATATGGATCATTATCCATTTTGCATAAAATTAAAGATGGCTGCCAAGGTTTCCACCCAATCAGGTCCCAATTCAATAGGCTTCTGGTCCTTGACTAGGTAAATAAGCATACCAAATTTGGAATTTTTCAGTGGAACCATTTTCCGGATATCTCGCTCACGTACTGACGTACGGACAGACGGACGTATAAGAACCATGACCAAAATTGGCCGAGGGGTAAAAATGAGTATTGAGATACAATGTAAAATCCTCATGGTTAGATGGACTGGAGCTGTGCTGGGATGCATCCTCCAATGGCATCATATTATATACATGTACCTCGGTCGATACTTGGTGTAAGAACGCATTGTTGAGGCTTTTGTGCAGCTGAAAAGGGTAACGTCTAGACGCATTGTTGAGCTCAGACAGGCTATTGTAGGCTTTGTCTTGCGCGTTCTTACACCAAGTATCAACCTGTACCTCCTACTGCCAGAACACCCCTAGTATATTAAAGTTCTATTTGGTTATCTCCCCTGTCACCTTACATTTTCAAACACAGTGTGTCTGTGATATGCAGAGCTCTTTCTGTAGATCAGGGAGAAATGCTTGCAACATTCCATGAATATTTCAGAAGCAGAATGGAAAGAAAACATTTCTGAATACAGGGAAATTATTACGTGAATGATTTGACCAGCACGGGATTTTGGAAACTTACCATAAAAAGATAATGCAGAGGGTCATGAGGGGTAAGCTTAAATGGTGAAAATTCCAAACTGTAACTCAACACACATATTTCATGAAAATGTAAATGAATACAGGCAAAGTGAAATATCCCAGTGTTTTCTACAATGAATTACACTTATACTGGTATTATTTAATACTAAATTACTGCCCAAACACGCTTTCTAAAGATTACAAGCGTCTAGTCCGTCATTCATAATCCAGCCGTCGTCCATTAGAGAATATCCGCGTCCATAATCCAAAGACCTATTCCATTTTCCATATAACAGTATTAGCACCAAATTCAAAAAGACAATCATAGTATACATAAACATAGGCTTGTTTCCTGCAAGAGAGAAGCGGTCAACAGTTTTCAATGATGCCGGCAAGATATCATGATGTTCCAAAAATATCAAATCCGTATCGCTGATCAGTATTCTTAATCCATAATATTCGTTATAGAGTCGTCATCTAAAACGAGAGATCCTGAAGGATCTTGGCGCCCACCATTGTCCGATAATTGTAAGCTAATGACTAGAGGATCTTTTTGTTCATTGTTACTAAGAACAAACGATTGATTTGTAATTTTGTTTACAGAATTTCGAATTTGAGCGAAAAAGATCGAAAAAGGGACACTGAAAAACATCAAGATATAATCTAAGTTTCAGGAGTTTCAAGATTTCTAGAAACTGTACTTATATCGGTTGTTATAATACAAGAGAAATGATCAGTCTGAAAGTGAATGTACATGTGCGGAGGATCCTTCCACTCCGTTTTGTAGTATTTTATTTATTTTTTTTTTGCACGTGTCATCATTGGGTACTGGAAGCGAAGACCAATCTCTTTGACACTTTGGCATGAGCTATGAAACATACTTAAGATGTTATAATTAGGAACGAATGCTAATTCTGTTCTATTTACTGGGCTAGTTTGAGATATCTCTGTTAGGATACCATGCTCAAAAATAGTAAGATGGTACAATACTTAATACTGAAGGGATCCGGTCCGCGCAGTAATGTTGAAACTTCTAAAGTGCCTGAATCCAGATTATCTCCCTTGGATCGAAACACGAAATGGTCTACAGTTGTCGAGTTGTGACGTTGAGTCACAAGAGTGACGTCCCTTCATGTAGCCGACCCGCCGGCAGACAAAAGAGTGAGGCAGTTCACTTGCTACTGCATGGACTCAAGAAAACTGATTTAAAATTTGAAGAAATACATTACATTATTTGAACTCCTTGATATGGAAGGTGAAGGTGTGGATATTCTCTATAGTCAAAATATAGAATATGCCCCACCGTTTGATCCGCCGACTCTTGTGATGCACCGTCACAACTTGAGAATACCGCATTAATTGGATTTGCGAATCGGACCAATAAAAGTTATCTTGCAGTACTAGGCCCCATGAACTATTTCCTAAGAATTCACGATAACAATGTTTCAAGGGGAAATTCAAGATGCCTGCCTTGTGGCCATATTGAATTTACCAGAAAAGGTATCTTGCACAACTAGACGACAAGGAGAACCTGTGTACCAAATTTAACAAAGATCCATCCAGTAGTTCCTGAGAAATCGCAATAACAAAGTTTCATGGGAAAATCCAAGATGGCCACCTGATGGACATATTGGATTTTGGAATCGGACCAGAAAAGGTATCTCGCACAACTGGACCACAAGGGGAACCCGTGTATTAAATTTTAAAAAGATCCAGGAAGTACTTCCTGAGAAATCACGATAACAAAATTTCGTGGGGAAGTCTAAGATGGCTGCCTGTTGACCATATTGCATTTTCGATTCGGACCGAAAAAGGCATCTTGCATATCGAGAACCTAAGGGTAACCTGTGTACCAAATTTGAGTAAGATCCATGCAATAGTTCGTGAGAAATGACGATAAAGTTTCACGGGGAAATCCAAGATGGCTGCCTGGCGGCCATACTAGACCCCAAGGGGAAACTGTGTACCAAATTTGAGAAAGATCTATGCAGTAGTTCCTGAGAAATCGCGATAATAAGGTTTCATGGGGAAATCCAAGATGGCTGCCTTGTGGCCATATTGGATTTTCGATTCGGACCGAAAGTAGTATCTTGCGAAACTAGACCCTATGGGAAACCTGTATACCAAATTTGAGAAAGATCCATGCAGTACTATCTGAGAAATGACGACACCAAATTTTCATGGGGAAATCCAAGATGGCTGCCTGGTGGCCATATTGGATTTTCGAATCGGACCAGAAAAGGTACCTTGCACAACTAGACCCGAAGGTGAACCTGTCTACCAAATTTGAGAAAGATACATGCAGTCGTTCCTGAGAAATCGCGATAACAAAGTTTCATGGGGAAATTCAAGATGGCTACCTGGTGGCCATATTGGATTGTCGAATTTGACCAGAAAAGGTATCTTGCACAACTAGACCCTGAGGGGAACCTGTGTACCAAATTTGAGAAAGATCCATGCAGTAGTTCCTGAGAAATCGCGATAACAAGTTTTCATGGGGAAATCCAAGATGGCCGCCTTGTGACCATATTGGATTTTCGAATCGGATCAGAAAAGGTATCTTGCACAACTAGACCCCAAGGGGAACCTGTGTACCAAATTTGAGAAAGATCCATGCAGTACTTTCTGAGAAATCGCGATGACAAGGTTTCATGGGAAATCCAAGATGGCTGCCTTGTGGCCATATTGGATTTTCGAATTTGACCAGAAAAGGTATCTTGCACAACTAGACATCAAGGGGAGCCTGTGTACCAAATTTGAGAAAGATCCATGCAGTAGTTCCTGAGAAATCGCGATAACAAGGTTTCATGGGGGAATCCAAGATGGCTGCCTGGTGGCCATATTGGATTAAGGTTTCTTGCACAACTAGACCCCAAGGGGAACCTGTGTACCAAATTTGAGAAAGATCCATGCAGTAGTTCCTGAGAAATCGCGATAACAAGATTTCAGCCAAGATGGCTGCCTGGTGGCCATATTGGATTTTCGAATCGGACCAAAAAAGGTATCTTGCACAACTAGACCCGAAGGTGAACCTGTCTACCAAATTTGAGAAAGATACATGCAGTCGTTCCTGAGAAATCGCGATAACAAAGTTTCATGGGGAAATTCAAGATGGCTACCTGGTGGCCATATTGGATTTTCGAATTTGACCAGAAAAGGTATTTGCACAACTAGACCCTGAGGGGAACCTGTGTACCAAATTTGAGAAAGATCCATGAAGTAGTTCCTGAGAAATCATGATAACAAGATTTCATGGGGGAATCCAAGATGGCTGCCTGGTGGCCATATTGGATTTTCGAATCGGACCAAAAAAGGTATCTTGCACAACTAGACCCGAAGGTGAACCTGTCTACCAAATTTGAGAAAGATACATGCAGTCATTCCTCAGAAATCGCGATAACAGGGGTTCATGGGGAAATCCAAGATGGCTGCCTGGTGGCCATATTGGATTTTCGAATCGGACCAGAAACGGTATCTTGCAAAGACCCGAAGGTGAACCTGTCTACCAAATTTGAGAAAGATACATGCAGTCGTTCCTGAGAAATCGCGATAACAAGGTTTCATGGGGAAATTAAAGACGGCTACCTGGTGGCCATATTGGATTTTCGAATTGGACCAGAAAAGGTATCTTGCACAACTAGACCACGAGGGGAACCTGTGTACCAATTTTGAGAAAGATCCATGCAGTAGTTCCTGAGAAATCGCGATAACAAGATTTCATGGGGAAATCCAAGATGGCTGCCTGGTGGCCATATTGGATTTTCGAATCGGACCACGAAAGGTATCTTGCACAACTAGACCCCAAGAGGAACCTGTGTACCAAATTTGAGAAAGATCCATGCAGTAGTTCCTGAGAAATCGCGATAACAAGATTTCATGGGGAAATCCAAGATGGCTGCCTGGTGGCCATATTGGATTTTCGAATCGGACCAAAAAAGGTATCTTGCACAACTGGACCCCAACCTGTACCTGTGTACCAAATTTGAGAAAGATGCATACAGTAGTTCCTGAGAAATCGCGATAACAAGAATTGTTTACGGACGGACGGACTGACTGACTGACTGACGGACTGACTGACTGACGGACGGACGACGGACCACGGACGAAAAGCGATTTGAACAGCCCACCATCTGGTGATGGTGGGCTAAAAAGTTAGTCCCACAAAATCACTCAACATGCGCCTCTCAAAATCTGTGGTTTAGCAGACGACATATTTTGAGCACGGAAGTAGTGCCACTGGAAAATGAACGAAAACACGCATAAAATTAGATAAATGAAAATGTAACTTAAACATATCAGACCTGCAACTATACGCGAACATTAAAAACACAGAAACCTGGACACTCTAAAGAAGGGAGGTTCAGACCTCTTTCTTGTCGTGTAAGAACTCTATCTTCTTGTTAGCAAGACACAGAGCCGGTGCTCAATTTTTTTCTGACTATAAGACAGGACCATTAGTCCCTATAGGACTACATCGCCCCGTGAAAATATCCTTTTCTATTATTTTATTGTCGCTCTTTCCTGGAGCTGAGACACCAAAATGAAATTCTAACAATAGCAGCATTTAAATTGCTGTATGATTTATTTCTACAAAATTTATAATGGAATAGGAATTTGTTAACTCTGTAACCCAATGTATAGGATATATAAAATTGTTCACAGTAACAGAATTGGCATGTTACCATTACTGGGCAAATCCGTCATGTAAGACAGATACAATAGGTGACTACATGTGGGGAACCATTCAACCAAAGAGTGAAAAAGGCCAAGTATATTGCACGCAAAGTGTTGCCGATTGAAGTTGTCTTACATGACGGGTCTGCCCATTACTGTAGCTCATGCTCCATAGCTGTGGGGTTGACCGGTTCAGTGTGTACTGTCCGAGTAAGACTCACGAAATATAATTGACAAAGGATTTGCTGCAAGTTGTATTGTCAGTCCTTTGTCCAGGATATTACCTTTTCAACGGGAGGTCTTACACCAAAGCCTTGCCTATGGAACCTTTGTTATCCCCAGTTGGGGTCTTGGTATTTGAGGCAGTAACGAAGTCGACACCCATTAAACATACGGCCTAATTTCAGACCAGATAACTAGGACTATTTTCAATTTATTCTTCTTTGGAATCTAGCTCTACACCCTCTTCCACGCGGAACCATCTGACCTTCAGCCCTGCAGTGAAAACGCCCAACAAGTTGCAGTACTTACACCCAGAACGTTCTGATAAGAGAGCTGACAAGAGGAACAATGAATAATTTTCTGGCAAGGCTTTGGTGTAAGACCTCCCATTGAAAAGGTAATATCCTGGACAAAAGACTGACAATACAACTTGCAGCAGATCCTGTCGCTTATATTTCGTGAGTCTTACACATCGTTGCTAATTTTCTTGTTCTGTCGTTCCAGTGTCACAAAATTTAACGGCATTGCATTACTGACGTCTTTTCTTGCAATAATGCATAACCTACATTTCGTAAAATACTATACTGTTTGGCCCCGGGGACATGCCAATATGCGAGCAGGATACTTTTGAATATCGATGTTTAAATCAGTAAAGAGTTGACGTCTCAAATCCTCATTACTTGAGCAACACATTACAAAATGAAATTCATCACCAACAGAGCTCACGCAGTACTGGCAAGTACGCATTTCTCCTGGAATTATGGGTTGATAACGACCTGATTCAATTTCTAAAGTATGATTACTTATCCTTAATTTGGTGTTCAGCACACGTTGAGGTTTAGACAAATTAAAAGTTAAGTATTTTAAAAAAAAATATTCATTTTTCAGTGTAGCATAAAGATTTAATGGACTAGACATTGTGCTCATCGTTAACAAGTATGGAAAATGTACGATGAAAGTTACCTACATCCAAGAAGGACTGATGTAACCACACATGATAAAACCCGTGTACAGATAAGATTTTCTTGATTTTGTCACAGTATGCAGAACTCCCAGGCTCGGAAAACTAGAAACAATGCTGATAAGCCTGTTTCACAAGCCTGGAGTTCAGCAAATTAAAAACCCTACATGCACCAGTATTTGATTGCGTTAATCTTGGCTTGTAGTGCCATGGGAATTCTGCCCATACAGCAGAATTACACGCCTTTTTGTTCACCCCAAGAGTAAACTTGCACAACTTGGTATGAACGCTTTCAATTGGGGAACATTCATGAATATCATCAACACCCCAAATTTCGGAATTCTATAAAAGAATTGGTTTGACCACGATATCGAAAATCTTTGTGCTGAGAGTGGGCCTATGATCATCACCAATAAGTTGGTTCATTTTGTAGAATGCCTTCAAGGCTCTCCCTACATGAACATATGTCAATCAAATAAACAGCATATGAATAATTTGTTCATGTCAATTGCAGCTGCAGTTGAAAAAATTAATAAATAAATAACGTCATTTGTACATAGTAGCGCCTTTACTCGTCCTGTCGACATGCTTGTTTATTCTCTAGATCTGTCAATGCTTTGAACGCGCAGATGGAAGCAGCGATGAACATAAAAATATGTAAAAGATCAGCTCTGAGTAGCGGATGTCTGATGCCAAGTTTCATCCCAGAAAATCCCTTCTCTTGGAAATTACAGGAGAATAACCCCCTAAGAAACGTCCAAAATAGCACTGTGACTCTCAGTCAGTTTGTTACACACGCTGGGACAAAAAAGAAATGTATGCTGAGCTAACTATTTGACAAGCTCTAAAATAGACGACTAATTATAATGGGCATATTTTAGAACCCAGCTTCTCACTGCCCCTGAACAGATCAGTTAACTGACCGAGTCGACCTTTCCCGAGAAAAAACTCCGGCTATTGAGAAATATGGGATGGATTGAAAACTTGAAACTGCTGATGGTCTAGAGAGGCCGCCTTTGGAGTGTACAAACCTGTTCCTTATTCTAGCCCATAATCACATTAACATTCCCGGTGTAGTGAAACAGGAATAACACAGACATCACCACAGGAAAATGTTATATTTATTATCATCAAAATTAATGATTTAGACTATTTTTTATAATGTTTTCCCACGATCTGAACACAAACGAGAGATCCTAAAGGATCTTGGCGCCCACCATTGTCTGATAATTGTAAGCTAATGACAAGAGGATCTTTTTGTCCATTGTTACTAAGAACAAATGAATGATTTGCAATTTTGTTTGCAGAATTTCGAATTGAAGCGAAGACAAATCTCTTTGACACTTTCGCATGAGCTATGAAACATACTTAAGATTTTAAAATGAGGAACGAATGCTATTCCTGTTATGTTTACTGGGCTACTTTGAGTTATCTCTTTTAAGATACCATGCTCGAAAATAGTAATATGCTACAAAACTTAATTCTGAAGGGATCCGGTATGAGCAGTACTGTTGAAACTTTAGTGTCTGAATCCTGATTATCTCTCTTGAATCGAAACACGCAGTAGTCTACAGTTGTCGAGTTGTGAGGTTGTGTCACAAGAGTGACGTCCCTTCGTGTAGCCGACCCGCCGGCAGAGAAAATGATGGGGCAGTTCACTTGCAATGGCATGGACTAAAGTCAACTGATTTAAAATTTGAAGAAATACATTTTAATTCCGAATCATTTGAACTCCTTGGTATAGAAGGTGAAGGTATGGATATTCTCTATAGTCAATATATAGAATATGCCCCACCGTTTGATCCGCCTACTCTTGTGATGCAACGTCACAACTCGGGAATACCGTATTAATTTGAAGCGTAACTTGGATTTTCGAATCGGACCAAAAAATGTATCTTGCACAACTAGGCTCCATGTGGGACATGTGTACCAAATTTCAGAAAAATCCATGAAGTATTTCCTGAGAATTCACGATAACAATGTTTCCAGGGGAAATTCAAGATGGCCACTTGGTGGCCATATTGGATTTTCGAATCCGACTAAGAAAGGTATCCTGTGCAACTGGACCACATGGGGAACCTGTGTACCAAATTTGAGAAACATCCATGCAGTACTTCCTGAGAAACCACGACAAAGCTTCATGGGGAAATGCCAAATGCCCACCTGGTGGGCATATTACATTTTCAAATCGGACCGAAAAAGGTATCTGGCACAACTAGTCCCCAAGGGGAACCTGTGTACCAAATTTGAGAAAGATCCACGCAGTACTTCTGGACAAATCATGACAAAGTTTCATGGGGAAATCCAATATGGCTGCCTGGTGGCCATATTGGATTTTCGAATCGGAAGAGAAAAGACATCTTGAACAACTAGACATCACGGGGAATCAGTGTACCAAATTTGAGAAAGATCCATGCAGTAGTTCCTGAGAAATCGCAATAACAATGTTTCATGGGGAAATCCAAGATGGCTGCCTGTGGTCATATTAGATTTTGGAATCGGACCACGAAAGGTATCTTGCACAAGTAGACCACAATGGAAACCTGTGTACCAAATTTGACGAAGATCCATGCAGTAGTTCCTGAGAATTCACAATAACAAAATTTCACGGGGAAATTCAAAATGGCCGGTTGGTGGTCATATTGGATTTTCGAATCGGGTCAAAAAAGGCATCTTGCACAACTGGACCACAAGGGACCTGTGTAACAAATTTGAGAAAGATCCATGCAGTACTTCCTGAGAAATGACGATAACAAAGTTTCATAGGGAAATCTAAGATGGCCGCCTGGTGGCCATATTGGATTTTCGAATCGGACCATAAAAGGTACCTTGCACAACTAGACCCCAAGGGGAACCTGTGTACCAAATTTGAGAAAGATCCATGCAGTATTTCCTGAGAAATCGCAATAACAAAGTTTCGTGGGGAAATCCAAGATGGCTGCCTGATGGCCATATTGGATTTTCGAATCGGACCAGAAAAGGTATCTTGCACAACTAGACCCCAAGGGGAAGCAGTGTACCAAATTTGAGAAAGATCCATGAAATAGTTCCTGAGAATTCATGATAACAATGTTTCATGGGGCAATCCAAGATGGCCGCCCTGTGGCCATATTGGATTTTCGAATCGGACCAGAAAAGGTATCTTGCACAACTAGACCCCAAGGGGAACCTGTGTACCAAATTTGAGAAAGATCCATGAAGTAATTCCTGAGAATTCATGATAACAATGTTTCATGGGGAAATCCAAGATGGCCGCCTTGTGGCCATATTGGATTTTCGAATCGGACCAGTAAAGGTATCTTGCACAACTAGACCCCAAGGGGAACCTGTGTACCAAATTTGAGAAAGATCCATGCAGTAGTTCCTGAGAAATCGCGATAACAATGTTTCATGGGGAAATCCAAGATGGCCGACTTGTGGCCATATTGGATATCGGACCAGAAAAGGTATCTTGCACAACTAGACCCCAAGGGGAACCAGTGTTTCAAATTTGAGACAGATCCATGAAGTAGTTCCTGAGAAATCATGATAACAAGGTTTCATGGGGAAATCCAAGATGGCCGCCTCGTGGCCATATTGGATTTTCGAATCGGACCGGAAAAGGTATCTTGCACAACTAGACCCCAAGGGGAACCTGTGTACCAGATTTGAGAAAGATCCATGCTGTAGTTCCTGAGAAATCGCGATAACAAGGTTTCATGGGGAAATCCAAGATGGCCGCCTTGTGGCCATATTGGATTTTCGAATCGGACCAGAAAAGGTATCTAGCACAACTAGTCCCCAAGGGGAACCTGTGTACCAAATTTGAGAAAGATCCATGCAGTAGTTCCTGAGAAATCGCAATAACAAGATTTCATGGGGAAATCCAAGATGGCCGCATTGTGGCCATATTGGATTTTCGAATCGGATCAAAAAAGGTATCTTGCACAACTAGACCCCAAGGGGAACCAGTGTTTCAAATTTGAGAAAGATCCATGAAGTAGTTCCTGAGAAATCATGATAAGGTTTCATGGGGAAATCCAAGATGGCCGCCTCGTGGCCATATTGGATTCTCGAATCGGACCAGAAAAGGTATCTTGCACAACTAGACCCCAAGGGGAACCTGTGTACCAAATTTGAGAAAGATCCATGCTGTAGTTCCTGAGAAATCGCGATAACAAGGTTTCATGGGGAAATCCAAGATGGCCGACTTGTGGCCATATCGGATTTTCGAATCGGACCGGAAAAGATATCTTGCACAACTAGACCCCAAGGGGAACCAGTGTTCCAAATTTGAGAAAGATCCATGAAGTAGTTCCTGAGAAATCATGATAACAAGGCTTCATGGGGAAATCCAAGATGGCCGCCTCGTGGCCATACCGGATTTTCGAATCGGGCCAGAAAAGGTATCTTGCACAACTAGACCCCAAGAGGAACCTGTGTACCAAATTTGAGAAAGATCCATGCAGTAGTTCCTGAGAAATCGTGATAACAAGGTTTCATGGGAAAATCCAAGATGGCCGCCTTGTGGCCATATTGGATTTTCGAATCGGACCAGAAAAGGTATCTAGCACAACTAGACCCCAAGGGGAACCTGTGTACCAAATTTGAGAAAGATCCATGCAGTAGTTCCTGAGAAATCGCAATAACAAGATTTCATGGGGAAACCCAAGATGGCCGCCTTGTGGCCATATTGGATTTTCGAATCGGACCAGAAGAGGTATCTTGCACAACTAGACCCCAAGGGGAACCAGTGTTTCAAATTTGAGAAAGATCCATGAAGTAGTTCCTGAGAAATCATGATAACAAGGTTTCATGGGGAAATCCAAGATGGCCGCCTCGTGGCCATATTGGATTTTCGAATCGGACCAGAAAAGGTATCTTGCACAACTAGACCCCAAGCGGAAGCTGTGTACCAAATTTGAGAAAGATCCATCCAGTAGTTCCTGAGAGATCGCGATAACAAGGTTTCATGGGGAAATCCAAGATGGGCCGCCTTGTGGCCATATTGGATTTTCGAATCGGACCAGAAAAGGTATCTTGCACAACTAGACCCCAAGGGGAACCAGCGTACCAAATTTGAGAAAGATCCAAGAAGTACTTCCTGAGAAATGACGATAAAGTTTCATGGAGAAATCAAAGATGGCTGCCTGGTGGCCATATTGGATTTTCGAATCGGACCGGAAAAGGTATCTTGCACAACTAGACCCCAAGAGGAACCTGTGTACCAAATTTGAGAAAGATCCATGCAGTAGTTCCTGAGAAATCGCGATAACAATGTTTCATGGGGAAATCCAAGATGGCCGACTTGTGGCCATATTGGATATCGGACCAGAAAAGGTATCTTGCACAACTAGACTCCAAGGGGAACCAGTGTTTCAAATTTGAGACAGATCCATGAAGTAGTTTCTGAGAAATCATGATAACAAGGTTTCATGGGGAAATCCAAGATGGCCGCCTCGTGGCCATATTGGATTTTCGAATCGGACCAGAAAAGGTATCTTGCACAACTAGACCCCAAGGGGAACCTGTGTACCAAATTTGAGAAAGATCCATGCTGTAGTTCCTGAGAAATCGCGATAACAAGGTTTCATAGGGAAATCCAAGATGGCCGCCTTGTGGCCATACTGGATTTTCGAATCGGACCAGAAAAGGTATCTAGCACAACTAGACCCCAAGCGGAAGCTGTGTACCAAATTTGAGAAAGATCCATCCAGTAGTTCCTGAGAGATCGCGATAACAAGGTTTCATGGGGAAATCCAAGATGGGCCGCCTTGTGGCCATATTGGATTTTCGAATCGGACCAGAAAAGGTATCTTGCACAACTAGACCCCAAGGGGAACCAGCGTATCAAATTTGAGAAAGATCCAAGAAGTACTTCCTGAGAAATGACGATAAAGTTTCATGGAGAAATCAAAGATGGCTGCCTGGTGGCCATATTGGATTTTCGAATCGGACCGGAAAAGGTACCTTGCACAACTAGACCCCAAGAGGAACCTGTGTACCAAATTTGAGAAAGATCCATGCAGTAGTTCCTGAGAAATCGCGATAACAATGTTTCATGGGGAAATCCAAGATGGCCGACTTGTGGCCATATTGGATATCGGACCAGAAAAGGTATCTTGCACAACTAGACCCCAAGGGGAACCAGTGTTTCAAATTTGAGACAGATCCATGAAGTAGTTTCTGAGAAATCATGATAACAAGGTTTCATGGGGAAATCCAAGATGGCCGCCTCGTGGCCATATTGGATTTTCGAATCGGACCAGAAAAGGTATCTTGCACAACTAGACCCCAAGGGGAACCTGTGTACCAAATTTGAGAAAGATCCATGCAGTAGTTCCTGAGAAATCGCGATAACAAGGTTTCATGGGGAAATCCAAGATGGCCGCCTTGTGGCCATATTGGATTTTCGAATCAGACCAGAAAAGGTATCTTGCACAACTAGACCCCAAGGGGAACCAGTGTTTCAAATTTGAGAAAGATCCATGAAGTAGTTCCTGAGAAATCATGATAACAAGGTTTCATGGGGAAATCCAAGATGGCCGCCTCGTGGCCATATTGGATTTTCGAATCGGACCAGAAAAGGTATCTTGCACAACTAGACCCCAAGGGGAACCTGTGTACCAAATTTGAGAAAGATCCATGCTGTAGTTCCTGAGAAATCGCGATAACAAGGTTTCATGGGGAAATCCAATATGGCCGCCTCGTGGCCATATTGGATTCTCGAATCGGACCAGAAAAGGTATCTTGCACAACTAGACCCCAAGGGGAACCTGTGTACCAAATTTGAGAAAGATCCATGCTGTAGTTCCTGAGAAATCGCGATAACAAGGTTTCATGGGGAAATCCAAGATGGCCGACTTGTGGCCATATCGGATTTTCGAATCGGACCGGAAAAGATATCTTGCACAACTAGACCCCAAGGGGAACCAGTGTTCCAAATTTGAGAAAGATCCATGAAGTAGTTCCTGAGAAATCATGATAACAAGGCTTCATGGGGAAATCCAAGATGGCCGCCTCGTGGCCATACCGGATTTTCGAATCGGGCCAGAAAAGGTATCTTGCACAACTAGACCCCAAGAGGAACCTGTGTACCAAATTTGAGAAAGATCCATGCAGTAGTTCCTGAGAAATCGTGATAACAAGGTTTCATGGGAAAATCCAAGATGGCCGCCTTGTGGCCATATTGGATTTTCGAATCGGACCAGAAAAGGTATCTAGCACAACTAGACCCCAAGGGGAACCTGTGTACCAAATTTGAGAAAGATCCCTGCAGTAGTTCCTGAGAAATCGCAATAACAAGATTTCATGGGGAAACCCAAGATGGCCGCCTTGTGGCCATATTGGATTTTCGAATCGGACCAGAAAAGGTATCTTGCACAACTAGACCCCAAGGGGAACCAGTGTTTCAAATTTGAGAAAGATCCATGAAGTAGTTCCTGAGAAATCATGATAACAAGGTTTCATGGGGAAATCCAAGATGGCCGCCTCGTGGCCATATTGGATTTTCGAATCGGACCAGAAAAGGTATCTTGCACAACTAGACCCCAAGCGGAAGCTGTGTACCAAATTTGAGAAAGATCCATCCAGTAGTTCCTGAGAGATCGCGATAACAAGGTTTCATGGGGAAATCCAAGATGGGCCGCCTTGTGGCCATATTGGATTTTCGAATCGGACCAGAAAAGGTATCTTGCACAACTAGACCCCAAGGGGAACCAGCGTACCAAATTTGAGAAAGATCCAAGAAGTACTTCCTGAGAAATGACGATAAAGTTTCATGGAGAAATCAAAGATGGCTGCCTGGTGGCCATATTGGATTTTCGAATCGGACCGGAAAAGGTATCTTGCACAACTAGACCCCAAGAGGAACCTGTGTACCAAATTTGAGAAAGATCCATGCAGTAGTTCCTGAGAAATCGCGATAACAATGTTTCATGGGGAAATCCAAGATGGCCGACTTGTGGCCATATTGGATATCGGACCAGAAAAGGTATCTTGCACAACTAGACTCCAAGGGGAACCAGTGTTTCAAATTTGAGACAGATCCATGAAGTAGTTTCTGAGAAATCATGATAACAAGGTTTCATGGGGAAATCCAAGATGGCCGCCTCGTGGCCATATTGGATTTTCGAATCGGACCAGAAAAGGTATCTTGCACAACTAGACCCCAAGGGGAACCTGTGTACCAAATTTGAGAAAGATCCATGCTGTAGTTCCTGAGAAATCGCGATAACAAGGTTTCATAGGGAAATCCAAGATGGCCGCCTTGTGGCCATACTGGATTTTCGAATCGGACCAGAAAAGGTATCTAGCACAACTAGACCCCAAGCGGAAGCTGTGTACCAAATTTGAGAAAGATCCATCCAGTAGTTCCTGAGAGATCGCGATAACAAGGTTTCATGGGGAAATCCAAGATGGGCCGCCTTGTGGCCATATTGGATTTTCGAATCGGACCAGAAAAGGTATCTTGCACAACTAGACCCCAAGGGGAACCAGCGTACCAAATTTGAGAAAGATCCAAGAAGTACTTCCTGAGAAATGACGATAAAGTTTCATGGAGAAATCAAAGATGGCTGCCTGGTGGCCATATTGGATTTTCGAATCGGACCGGAAAAGGTACCTTGCACAACTAGACCCCAAGAGGAACCTGTGTACCAAATTTGAGAAAGATCCATGCAGTAGTTCCTGAGAAATCGCGATAACAAGGTTTCATGGGGAAATCCAAGATGGCCGCTTGTGGCCATATTGGATTTTCTAATCGGACCAGAAAAGGTATCTTGCACAACTAGACCCCAAGGGGAACCAGTGTTTCAAATTTGAGACAGATCCATGAAGTAGTTTCTGAGAGAAATCATGATAACAAGAGTTTCATGGGGAAATCCCGCCTCGTGGCCATATTGGATTTTCGAATCGGACCAGAAAAGGTATCTTGCACAACTAGACCCCAAGGGGAACCTGTGTACCAAATTTGAGAAAGATCCATGCAGTAGTTCCTGAGAAATCGCGATAACAAGGTTTCATAGGGAAATCCAAGATGGCCGCCTTGTGGCCATACTGGATTTTCGAATCGGACCAGAAAAGGTATCTAGCACAACTAGTCCCCAAGGGGAACCTGTGTACCAAATTTGAGAAAGATCCATGCAGTAGTTCCTGAGAAATCGCAATAACAAGATTTCATGGGGAAATCCAAGATGGCCGCCTTGTGGCCATATTGGATTTTCGAATCAGACCAGAAAAGGTATCTTGCACAACTAGACCCCAAGGGGAACCAGTGTTTCAAATTTGAGAAAGATCCATGAAGTAGTTCCTGAGAAATCATGATAACAAGGTTTCATGGGGAAATCCAAGATGGCCGCCTCGTGGCCATATTGGATTTTCGAATCGGACCAGAAAAGGTATCTTGCACAACTAGACCCCAAGGGGAACCTGTGTACCAAATTTGAGAAAGATCCATGCTGTAGTTCCTGAGAAATCGCGATAACAAGGTTTCATGGGGAAATCCAAGATGGCCGACTTGTGGCCATATTGGATTTTCGAATCGGACCGGAAAAGATATCTTGCACAACTAGACCCCAAGGGGAACCTGTGTACCAAATTTGAGAAAGATCCATGCAGTAGTTCCTGAGAAATCGCGATAACAAGGTTTCATGGGGAAATCCAAGATGGCCGTCTTGCGGCCAAATTGGATTTCCGAATCGGACCAGAAAAGGTATCTTGCACAACTAGACCCCAAGCGGAAGCTGTGTACCAAATTTGAGAAAGATCCATGCAGTAGTTCCTGAGAAATCGCGATAACAATGTTTCATGGGGAAATCCAAGATGGCCGACTTGTGGCCATATTGGATTTTCGAATCGGACCAGAAAAGGTATCTTGCACAACTAGACCCCAAGGGGAACCAGCGTACCAAATTTGAGAAAGATCCATGAAGTAGTTCGTGAGAATTTATGATAACAAGGTTTCATGGGGAAATCCAAGATGGCCGCCTTGTGGCCATATTGGATTTTCGAATCGGACCAGAAAAGGTGTCTTGCACAACTAGACCCCAAGGGGAACCTGTGTACCAAATTTGAGAAAGATCCATGCAGTAGTTCCTGAGAAATCGCAATAACAAGATTTCATGGGGAAATCCAAGATGGCCGACTTGTGGCCATATCGGATTTTCGAATCGGACCGGAAAAGGTATATTGCACAACTAGACCCCAAGGGGAACCAGTGTTCCAAATTTGAGAAAGATCCATGAAGTAGTTCCTGAGAAAACATGATAACAAGGTTTCATGGGGAAATCCAAGATGGCCGCCTCGTGGCCATATTGGATTTTCGAATCGGACCAGAAAAGGTATCTTGCACAACTAGACCCCAAGGGGAACCTGTGTACCAAATTTGAGAAAGATCCATGCAGTAGTTCCTGAGAATTCATGATAACAATATTTCATGGGGAAATCCAAGATGGCCGCCCTGTGGCCATATTGGATTTTCGAATCGGACCAGAAAAGGTATCTTGCACAACTAGACCCCAAGGGGAACCTGTGTACCAAATTTGAGAAAGATCCATGAAGTAATTCCTGAGAATTCATGATAACAATGTTTCATGGGGAAATCCAAGATGGCCGCCTTGTGGCCATATTGGATTTTCGAATCGGACCAGTAAAGGTATCTTGCACAACTAGACCCCAAGGGGAACCTGTGTACCAAATTTGAGAAAGATCCATGCAGTAGTTCCTGAGAAATCGCGATAACAATGTTTCATGGGGAAATCCAAGATGGCCGACTTGTGGCCATATTGGATATCGGACCAGAAAAGGTATCTTGCACAACTAGACCCCAAGGGGAACCAGTGTTTCAAATTTGAGACAGATCCATGAAGTAGTTCCTGAGAAATCATGATAACAAGGTTTCATGGGGAAATCCAAGATGGCCGCCTCGTGGCCATATTGGATTTTCGAATCGGACCGGAAAAGGTATCTTGCACAACTAGACCCCAAGGGGAACCTGTGTACCAGATTTGAGAAAGATCCATGCTGTAGTTCCTGAGAAATCGCGATAACAAGGTTTCATGGGGAAATCCAAGATGGCCGCCTTGTGGCCATATTGGATTTTCGAATCGGACCAGAAAAGGTATCTAGCACAACTAGTCCCCAAGGGGAACCTGTGTACCAAATTTGAGAAAGATCCATGCAGTAGTTCCTGAGAAATCGCAATAACAAGATTTCATGGGGAAATCCAAGATGGCCGCATTGTGGCCATATTGGATTTTCGAATCGGATCAGAAAAGGTATCTTGCACAACTAGACCCCAAGGGGAACCAGTGTTTCAAATTTGAGAAAGATCCATGAAGTAGTTCCTGAGAAATCATGATAAGGTTTCATGGGGAAATCTAAGATGGCCGCCTCGTGGCCATATTGGATTCTCGAATCGGACCAGAAAAGGTATCTTGCACAACTAGACCCCAAGGGGAACCAGTGTTTCAAATTTGAGACAGATCCATGAAGTAGTTCCTGAGAAATCATGATAACAAGGTTTCATGGGGAAATCCAAGATGGCCGCCTCGTGGCCATATTGGATTTTCGAATCGGACCGGAAAAGGTATCTTGCACAACTAGACCCCAAGGGGAACCTGTGTACCAGATTTGAGAAAGATCCATGCTGTAGTTCCTGAGAAATCGCGATAACAAGGTTTCATGGGGAAATCCAAGATGGCCGACTTGTGGCCATATCGGATTTTCGAATCGGACCGGAAAAGATATCTTGCACAACTAGACCCCAAGGGGAACCAGTGTTCCAAATTTGAGAAAGATCCATGAAGTAGTTCCTGAGAAATCATGATAACAAGGCTTCATGGGAAAATCCAAGATGGCCGCCTCGTGGCCATACCGGATTTTCGAATCGGGCCAGAAAAGGTATCTTGCACAACTAGACCCCAAGAGGAACCTGTGTACCAAATTTGAGAAAGATCCATGCAGTAGTTCCTGAGAAATCGCGATAACAAGGTTTCATGGGAAATCCAAGATGGCTGCCTGGTGGCCATATTGGATTTTCGAATCGGACCAGAAAAGGTATCTTGCACAACTAGACCCCAAGGGGAACCTGTGTACCAAATTTGAGAAAGATCCATGCAGTAGTTCCTGAGAAATCGCGATAACAAGGTTTCATGGGGAAATCCAAGATGGCCGCCTCGTGGCCATATTGGATTTTCGAATCGGACCAGAAAAGGTATCTTGCACAACTAGACCCCAAGCGGAAGCTGTGTACCAAATTTGAGAAAGATCCATCCAGTAGTTCCTGAGAGATCGCGATAACAAGGTTTCATGGGGAAATCCAAGATGGGCCGCCTTGTGGCCATATTGGATTTTCGAATCGGACCAGAAAAGGTATCTTGCACAACTAGATCCCAAGGGGAACCAGCGTACCAAATTTGAGAAAGATCCAAGAAGTACTTCCTGAGAAATGACGATAAAGTTTCATAGAGAAATCAAAGATGGCTGCCTGGTGGCCATATTGGATTTTCGAATCGGACCGGAAAAGGTATCTTGCACAACTAGACCCCAAGAGGAACCTGTGTACCAAATTTGAGAAAGATCCATGCAGTAGTTCCTCAGAAATCGCGATAACAATGTTTCATGGGGAAATCCAAGATGGCCGACTTGTGGCCATATTGGATATCGGACCAGAAAAGGTATCTTGCACAACTAGACCCCAAGGGGAACCAGTGTTTCAAATTTGAGACAGATCCATGAAGTAGTTTCTGAGAAATCATGATAACAAGGTTTCATGGGGAAATCCAAGATGGCCGCCTCGTGGCCATATTGGATTTTCGAATCGGACCAGAAAAGGTATCTTGCACAACTAGACCCCAAGGGGAACCTGTGTACCAAATTTGAGAAAGATCCATGCTGTAGTTCCTGAGAAATCGCGATAACAAGGTTTCATAGGGAAATCCAAGATGGCCGCCTTGTGGCCATACTGGATTTTCGAATCGGACCAGAAAAGGTATCTAGCACAACTAGTCCCCAAGGGGAACCTGTGTACCAAATTTGAGAAAGATCCATGCAGTAGTTCCTGAGAAATCGCAATAACAAGATTTCATGGGGAAATCCAAGATGGCCGCATTGTGGCCATATTGGATTTTCGAATCGGATCAAAAAAGGTATCTTGCACAACTAGACCCCAAGGGGAACCAGTGTTTCAAATTTGAGAAAGATCCATGAAGTAGTTCCTGAGAAATCATGATAAGGTTTCATGGGGAAATCCAAGATGGCCGCCTCGTGGCCATATTGGATTCTCGAATCGGACCAGAAAAGGTATCTTGCACAACTAGACCCCAAGGGGAACCTGTGTACCAAATTTGAGAAAGATCCATGCTGTAGTTCCTGAGAAATCGCGATAACAAGGTTTCATGGGGAAATCCAAGATGGCCGACTTGTGGCCATATTGGATTTTCGAATCGGACCGGAAAAGATATCTTGCACAACTAGACCCCAAGCGGAAGCTGTGTACCAAATTTGAGAAAGATCCATGCAGTAGTTCCTGAGAAATCGCGATAACAATGTTTCATGGGGAAATCCAAGATTGCCGACTTGTGGCCATATTGGATTTTCGAATCGGACCAGAAAAGGTATCTTGCACAACTAGACCCCAAGGGGAACCAGCGTACCAAATTTGAGAAAGATCCATGAAGTAGTTCGTGAGAATTTATGATAACAAGGTTTCATGGGGAAATCCAAGATGGCCGCCTTGTGGCCATATTGGATTTTCGAATCGGACCAGAAAAGGTGTCTTGCACAACTAGACCCCAAGGGGAACCTGTGTACCAAATTTGAGAAAGATCCATGCAGTAGTTCCTGAGAAATCGCAATAACAAAATTTCATGGGGAAATCCAAGATGGCCGACTTGTGGCCATATCGGATTTTCGAATCGGACCGGAAAAGGTATATTGCACAACTAGACCCCAAGGGGAACCAGTGTTCCAAATTTGAGAAAGATCCATGAAGTAGTTCCTGAGAAATCATGATAACAAGGTTTCATGAGGAAATCCAAGATGGCCGCCTCGTGGCCATATTGGATTTTCGAATCGGACCAGAAAAGGTATCTTGCACAACTAGACCCCAAGGGGAACCTGTGTACCAAATCTGAGAAAGATCCATGCAGTAGTTCCGGAGAAATCGCGATAACAAGGTTTCATGGGGAAATCCAAGATGGCTGCCTGGTGGCCATATTGGATTTTCGAATCGGACCAGAAAAGGTATCTTGCACAACTAGACCCGAAAGGGAACCTGTGTACCAAATTTGAGAAAGATCCATGCAGTAGTTCCTGAGAAATCATGATAACAAGGTTTCATGGGGAAATCCAAGATGGCTGCCTGGTGGCCATATTGGTTTTTCGAATCGGACCGAAAAAGGTATCTTGCACAACTAGACCCCAAGGGGAACCTGTGTACCAAATTTGAGAAAGATCCATGCTGTAGTTCCTGAGAAATCGCGATAACAAGGTTTCATGGGGAAATCCAAGATGGCCGACTTGTGGCCATATTGGATTTTCGAATCGGACCGGAAAAGATATCTTGCACAACTAGACCCCAAGGGGAACCAGTGTTCCAAATTTGAGAAAGATCCATGAAGTAGTTCCTGAGAAATCATGATAACAAGGCTTCATGGGAAAATCCAAGATGGCCGCCTCGTGGCCATACTGGATTTTCGAATCGGACCAGAAAAGGTATCTTGCACAACTAGACCCCAAGGGGAATCTGTGTACCAAATTTGAGAAAGATCCATGCAGTAGTTCCTGAGAAATCGCGATTACAAGGTTTCATGGGGAAATCCAAGATGGCCGCCTTGCGGCCAAATTGGATTTTCGAATCGGACCAGAAAAGGTATCTTGCACAACTAGACCCCAAGGGGAACCTGTGTACCAAATTTGAGAAAGATCCATGCTGCAGTTCCTGAGAAATCGCGATAACAAGGTTTCATAGGGAAATCCAAGATGGCCGCCTTGTGGCCATACTGGATTTTCGAATCGGACCAGAAAAGGTATCTAGCACAACTAGTCCCCAAGGGGAACCTGTGTACCAAATTTGAGAAAGATCCATGCAGTAGTTCCTGAGAAATCGCAATAACAAGATTTCATGGGGAAATCCAAGATGGCCGCCTTGTGGCCATATTGGATTTTCGAATCAGACCAGAAAAGGTATCTTGCACAACTAGACCCCAAGGGGAACCAGTGTTTCAAATTTGAGAAAGATCCATGAAGTAGTTCCTGAGAAATCATGATAACAAGGTTTCATGGGGAAATCCAAGATGGCCGCCTCGTGGCCATATTGGATTTTCGAATCGGACCAGAAAAGGTATCTTGCACAACTAGACCCCAAGGGGAACCTGTGTACCAAATTTGAGAAAGATCCATGCTGTAGTTCCTGAGAAATCGCGATAACAAGGTTTCATGGGGAAATCCAAGATGGCCGACTTGTGGCCATATTGGATTTTCGAATCGGACCGGGAAAGATATCTTGCACAACTAGACCCCAAGGGGAACCAGTGTTCCAAATTTGAGAAAGATCCATGAAGTAGTTCCTGAGAAATCATGATAACAAGGCTTCATGGGAAAATCCAAGATGGCCGCCTCGTGGCCATACTGGATTTTCGAATCGGACGAGAAAAGGTATCTTGCACAACTAGACCCCAAGGGGAACCTGTGTACCAAATTTGAGAAAGATCCATGCAGTAGTTCCTGAGAAATCGCGATAACAAGGTTTCATGGGGAAATCCAAGATGGCCGCCTTGCGGCCAAATTGGATTTTCGAATCGGACCAGAAAAGGTATCTTGCACAACTAGACCCCAAGCGGAAGCTGTGTACCAAATTTGAGAAAGATCCATGCAGTAGTTCCTGAGAAATCGCGATAACAATGTTTCATGGGGCAATCCAAGATGGCCGACTTGTGGCCATATTGGATTTTCGAATCGGACCAGAAAAGGTGTCTTGCACAACTAGACCCCAAGGGGAACCAGCGTACCAAATTTGAGAAAGATCCATGAAGTAGTTCGTGAGAATTTATGATAACAAGGTTTCATGGGGAAATCCAAGATGGCCGCCTTGTGGCCATATTGGATTTTCGAATCGGATCAGAAAAGGTGTCTTGCACAACTAGACCCCAAGGGGAACCTGTGTACCAAATTTGAGAAAGATCCATGCAGTAGTTCCTGAGAAATCGCAATAACAAGATTTCATGGGGAAATCCAAGATGGCCGACTTGTGGCCATATCGGATTTTCGAATCGGACCGGAAAAGGTATATTGCACAACTAGACCCCAAGGGGAACCAGTGTTCCAAATTTGAGAAAGATCCATGAAGTAGTTCCTGAGAAATCATGATAACAAGGTTTCATGGGGAAATCCAAGATGGCCGCCTCGTGGCCATATTGGATTTTCGAATCGGACCAGAAAAGGTATCTTGCACAACTAGACCCCAAGGGGAACCTGTGTACCAAATTTGAGAAAGATCCATGCAGTAGTTCCTGAGAAATCGCGATAACAAGGTTTCATGGGGAAATCCAAGATGGCCGCCTTGTGGCATATTGGATTTTCGAATCAGACCAGAAAAGGTATCTTGCACAACTAGACCCCAAGGGGAACCAGTGTTTCAAATTTGAGAAAGATCCATGAAGTAGTTCCTGAGAAATCATGATAACAAGGTTTCATGGGGAAATCCAAGATGGCCGCCTCGTGGCCATATTGGATTTTCGAATCGGACCAGAAAAGGTATCTTGCACAACTAGACCCAAAGGGGAACCTGTGTACCAAATTTGAGAAAGATCCATGCTGTAGTTCCTGAGAAATCGCGATAACAAGGTTTCATGGGGAAATCCAAGATGGCCGACTTGTGGCCATATTGGATTTTCGAATCGGACCGGAAAAGATATCTTGCACAACTAGACCCCAAGGGGAACCAGTGTTCCAAATTTGAGAAAGATCCATGAAGTAGTTCCTGAGAAATCATGATAACAAGGGTTCATGGGAAAATCCAAGATGGCCGCCTCGTGGCCATACTGGATTTTCGAATCGGACCAGAAAAGGTATCTTGCACAACTAGACCCCAAGGGGAACCTGTGTACCAAATTTGAGAAAGATCCATGCAGTAGTTCCTGAGAAATCGCAATAACAAGATTTCATGGGGAAATCCAAGATGGCCGACTTGTGGCCATATCGGATTTTCGAATCGGACCGGAAAAGGTATATTGCACAACTAGACCCCAAGGGGAACCAGTGTTCCAAATTTGAGAAAGATCCATGAAGTAGTTCCTGAGAAATCATGATAACAAGGTTTCATGAGGAAATCCAAGATGGCCGCCTCGTGGCCATATTGGATTTTCGAATCGGACCAGAAAAGGTATCTTGCACAACTAGACCCCAAGGGGAACCTGTGTACCAAATTTGAGAAAGATCCATGCAGTAGTTCCTGAGAAATCGCGATAACAAGGTTTCATGGGGAAATCCAAGATGGCCGCCTTGTGGCATATTGGATTTTCGAATCAGACCAGAAAAGGTATCTTGCACAACTAGACCCCAAGGGGAACCAGTGTTTCAAATTTGAGAAAGATCCATGAAGTAGTTCCTGAGAAATCATGATAACAAGGTTTCATGGGGAAATCCAAGATGGCCGCCTCGTGGCCATATTGGATTTTCGAATCGGACCAGAAAAGGTATTTTGCACAACTAGACCCCAAGGGGAACCTGTGTACCAAATTTGAGAAAGATCCATGCTGTAGTTCCTGAGAAATCGCGATAACAAGGTTTCATGGGGAAATCCAAGATGGCCGACTTGTGGCCATATTGGATTTTCGAATCGGACCGCAAAAGATATCTTGCACAACTAGACCCCAAGGGGAACCAGTGTTCCAAATTTGAGAAAGATCCATGAAGTAGTTCCTGAGAAATTATGATAACAAGGGTTCATGGGAAAATCCAAGATGGCCGCCTCGTGGCCATACTGGATTTTCGAATCGGACCAGAAAAGGTATCTTGCACAACTAGACCCCAAGGGGAACCTGTGTACCAAATTTGAGAAAGATCCATGCAGTAGTTCCTGAGAAATCGCGATAACAAGGTTTCATGGGGAAATCCAAGATGGCCGCCTTGCGGCCAAATTGGATTTTCGAATCGGACCAGAAAAGGTATCTTGCACAACTAGACCCCAAGCGGAAGCTGTGTACCAAATTTGAGAAAGATCCATGCAGTAGTTCCTGAGAAATCGCGATAACAATGTTTCATGGGGCAATCCAAGATGGCCGACTTGTGGCCATATTGGATTTTCGAATCGGACCAGAAAAGGTGTCTTGCACAACTAGACCCCAAGGGGAACCAGCGTACCAAATTTGAGAAAGATCCATGAAGTAGTTCGTGAGAATTTATGATAACAAGGTTTCATGGGGAAATCCAAGATGGCCGCCTTGTGGCCATATTGGATTTTCGAATCGGATCAGAAAAGGTGTCTTGCACAACTAGACCCCAAGGGGAACCTGTGTACCAAATTTGAGAAAGATCCATGCAGTAGTTCCTGAGAAATCGCAATAACAAGATTTCATGGGGAAATCCAAGATGGCCGACTTGTGGTCATATCGGATTTTCGAATCGGACCGGAAAAGGTATATTGCACAACTAGACCCCAAGGGGAACCAGTGTTCCAAATTTGAGAAAGATCCATGAAGTAGTTCCTGAGAAATCATGATAACAAGGTTTCATGGGGAAATCCAAGATGGCCGCCTCGTGGCCATATTGGATTTTCGAATCGGACCAGAAAAGGTATCTTGCACAACTAGACCCCAAGGGGAACCTGTGTACCAAATTTGAGAAAGATCCATGCGGTAGTTCCTGAGAAATCGCGATAACAAGGTTTCATGGGGAAATCCAAGATGGCTGCCTGGTGGCCATATTGGATTTTCGAATCGGACCAGAAAAGGTACCTTGCACAACTAGACCCCAAGGGGAACCTGTGTACCAAATTTGAGAAAGATCCATGCAGTAGTTCCTGAGAAATCGCGATAACAAGGTTTCATGGGGAAATCCAAGATGGCCGCCTTGTGGCCATATTGGATTTTCGAATCGGACCAGAAAAAGGTATCTTGCACAACTAGACCCCAAGGGGAACCTGTGTACCAAATTTGAGAAAGATCCATGCAGTAGTTCCTGAGAAATCGCGATAACAATGTTTCATGGGGGAATCCAAGATGGCTGCCTGGTGGCCATATTGGATTTTCGGATCGGATCACTAAAGGTATCTTGCACAACTAGACCCCAAGGGGAACCTGTGTACCAAATTTGAGAAAGATCCATGCAGTAGTTCCTGAGAAATCGCGATAACAAGAAATTGTTTACGGACAGACGACGGACGGACGACGGACCACGAACAAAAAGCGATTTGAACAGCCCAACATCTGGTGATGGTGGGCTAAAAATACATTTAATATCTTACATAAACATCACAATGTTAATACCCAATGAATATATTTACCCGTATATCAAGCCAGAACAAGGAAATTTCAAAGGCGATAGCATTGCACTTGGTTCAGAACATATAGCTGACTGCCTCCAATTATTCTCGGTGGTTTGACAATTTCATCTTTCATCACTCTGATGGACACAACACTGTGTGGTAGCGATTTGGTACACGCATACACGGGTTCCCACTCATCAACATGTTTTAGTTCCAGCTGGAACATGGGAAAACGGACCAAAACGCAATTTTCTGGCTAACCAACCATGTTCAATCCAGTTTTATACACCTGTTTATTTTAATATTATATGACGGAATATTTACTTTTATTTCCAGATTATGCAGAACCTATTAAGTTTTTCATAACAAAGTGGAGCTTCATCATCATGGGAATTCTTGCCTCAACTACATCTGGTTCAGGCTCCCCCTCCCTCTCTCTCTCAGTCCCAAGGAAATAACTAAATAAATGAAGGTTGCAGAGAATAACATACACCAGAATTAATGGCATGTGAAAATATTTAAAGAAATTACATAAATTAACTAAGTAGTCAGGCAGCCATGTATCATTTATCAGTACCAGTAATACATAACTAAGTTGTGTAACAACCACATTGGAGCTTTCATCAAGCTTCATCGTTAATACGTCACCAAAATATATGCAGTGCCGAGTGGTGGAGAATGTGCATGTGAAAATATATATCAATATTGTTATATGTAACGGCCTAAAGTGTTTTTAGTCTTTTCAATTGTTCTCATATTATTTGTGCATGTAAATGAACTATCCAGTAGTATCAAATGATTGCGATGTAAGGGACACTACTCTTGCTGATCATATGTAGGAAGTACATTCTCAAAGAGAGCCGTGTCTACCCGCGGGAGACCAAAGCGACTCTCATGTAAACTGGTGACATTTTTGAATCTCCAATCTCAAAGCGAGGCAGCATGACATCACTCGCTCGACCGGGACTATTTTCCAAGTGATCACATGACCACACACGTGACTCGCTTGACAGACATGATAAACAATCCACATGTGATTAGAAACAGCTGATCAATGTGTACATCTCAGATGCCAGCGCCATCGGCTGCATTTTTGCTCGATTTTCTGAGTTGGGGGGGGGGAGCACCCTTTCTCATAACGTTTTTTTTTCCACAAAATTATTATAATCTTTTTTATTTTTTTTTATAAGTAGGCCTTATCCCAACCCATAAAACGTGTACGATTGAATGAAGCTAAAGTTGGATACAAATAAATAGAGGAGGAAAATTGTAGCATTGTTAAAATGAATACTTACAACCTGGTCTTGCATTATTGAATTCAGGGGCGAAACAACGAAAGTTATCATAGGCATATCCAGGGCATGCGGCTTCTGCAGAACCCATGGTAGAAGTTGAAATATCAAGCTTTTCCCATAGCCTGTAGGTAGAACAGCAATACAGTCTCTGCCGTTGTAAGCTGCCGTCAGTGCCTCTACTTGTTTTTCTTTCAAGGTGACACAAACACCCAGCTTTCTCTTAGCGAATTCCAGCGCTTCGATGAAATTACCCGTTTCTCTCTCACCGTGGCCAGCTGGCATGGGCGCAGCCATATTGTTTTCTTGATCGGAACTGTGCGAACTACTTCCTGTATTAGATAACTCGCTTTCACGGCCAAGTATACATACCGACAATAATTTGTTCGCGATTGATATGCTCCGAAACGGAAAGAGTCATTTCCCAATTATATAGCCCACGTTATGTTTAGCAATTCGCTTCTAACTCGGCGGAGTCAGCAGGTCAATGACAAGCCGGATACAGACGGGTGAAAATCATACGCCGCCTACTCACCCCCCAAATTGGGGGGGGGGGGGATGGCTCCCATTTACCCGTGAGATTCTTTCTCGCAGTAGGGAGTCTCGCGAGACGAGAATGGTAGGAAGTATTTTCTGATTGTTGACGTCAATCACGACAGTACAGTCATGACATTGTTCACCACAGTCACGTCTGAATCACCGTATGGAATATTAAGTCACATCTCGTCACATCAAATGTTTAAAGGACTCTGTGTCATCTGTCAACCGGTTTGTCATACTGTTATAAAGGACAAACAAGACAATGAGTCACATGTCTGTCATACCGCAAAGTACTTATTGGACAGGATTGGACCAAATAAAGTGATGAGTGACATTTAAACAGAAGTCGTGCATTGCGTTATTCGTTTGCAAGAAACAACCGTTACATCATTGAAGTTTTCGGCTCAATATGGACGAAGATAATACGATGGAGGGAGCCAGCAGATACCCGGGAAGTCGGAGCAGAGTTCTTACAGAAAAAGGACTACGTTATACTCTGGAAATAAAACAGAAAAATTTCCATGATATTTTCAAGGGTCTATCTGTAAAATCTGATGAACTGAACAAGTTAATGAGCAGTAGTGCAAGTGTGACAGAAGTGCGGCACAAATATAAAGACTGGATGGCAGACTATGAACTGTTTCTCAAAGCATATGATGAAATTTGTTCGTTGATGACTCCAGATGAGAAAAGAGTTTTTGTGTCCTCACAGTTTGAACATAAAGGTGTCTTTCTGAGAAATGTAAAGTCATCTGTTGAGAACTGGTTCGCATTAAGACTACCAAGTGTTCAGCATATGGTCAACTACAGTACTGAAGTTCGGTCGAAAGACTGTGTCCCAGTCCGAAAGATCGCATCGGTCTAGATCATCACGTCATAGCAAGGCATCTGTGGCAAGTAACGTTTCCTCCGCACGACTGGTAGAGGAACAGAAACGAGCAGAGCTGGAGGCAAAGGCAGCGGCATTAAAGAAGAAACAAGAGCTGGACTTGATAAAATTCCAACTGGAGCTAAAACAGGAAGAACTTGTGTTACAAACTGAACTAGCTATTTCTGATGCCAAAAGAAAGGTCTTAGATAAATTTGATCAATCTCAATTTAGTGAGCCAGGACTGAGCCGTGTTAACATTGATATCAATCAAAGTCAAAGGGTGGTACACCCTCGTGTTAATGAAGCTCAATCTCTGTTAAATTCTCGAATTCGCTCAGCATCAGAATCCTGTTTTACATGACGACACCATTCATAACAATGTTCCGGGTTCAAATCCAAGTGTGGAACCTTTTGTTCCACATGGAAATGGTTATGTGGAACCTTTTGTTCCAAATGGAAATGGTTATGTGGAACCTTTTGTTCCAAATGGAAATGGTTATGTGGAACCTTTTGTTCCAAATGGAAATGGTTATGTTTCTGTAAATGAGAATGTCCCCAACTGTGGGTATGTAAATGGGCCCAATAGCCTTCCTGTCCCTACCTCAGGTCCCCAATTTACAGAATACTTACCTTTGTCCAACAGAGTAACATCAGATGATATGCTTCTGTCTGTAGTTCGCCATTTGAACAAGCCGCCACCTGAGTTAAAAAAGTTCAGCGGCGATCCTTTAGAATTCAAGAAGTTTATTCGTCAGTTCAATTCCAAAGTTGTAGCAAACACAGATTCAGATGACGACAGGATGACGTACCTTGAGCAGTTTACCACAGGGGAACCGAATCGTATCGTGTCGGGTTACAGCTACATGAACGCCGAACAAGGATACCATGCTGCATTGAAGGAACTAGACCGGAGATATGGCAACAACGATGTTTTGGCTGCAGCGTTTGTCAAACGAGCCCTGAATTGGCCTGTCATAAAACCAGACAGCCCCAAAGCTTTAGACGACTTTGGAATATTGTTGGCAGTGTGGTCATGCTATTCAATGCATATCGGCAGTGCGAGTCCTGGAGTATCCAGACAATCTAAAGAGATTGGTGTGCAAACTTCCATACTACTACCACGACAAGTGGCGAAACATTATACAAAAGAAAAGAGAAAGTTCTCAGGAAATAAAATTCGCCCATCTTGTGGAGTTTGTTAAGTGGGAGTCCAAGAAAGCGAACGATCCAATCCATGGGAAGGACGCTTTACGCCCTGAGTTCAAGAACACGGCAAAAGGTAAACCCAAAGTTGCAGTTGCCAAAGGGAGCTTTGGTACCAAGGTGACTGATCAGCCACAAGTGTCAGAGACCGACAACCGGAGATTTGAAGATGTCTGTCCCAAACAATCCCTGTTCGTTTTGCAGTAGGTCTGATCATAATCTGGGTCAGTGCGACAAGATCTTCGCTTTACCCTATCAGGAGAGAATCGACTTTCTTAAACTTAAAGGTTTCTGTTTTGGGTGCTTAAAATCCGGACATCAAAGGAGAGTATGCCATAATAAGGCTACGTGCAAGCATTGCCAGGGTAGGCATCCATCAATTTGTCATGTAGAAGGAAAACCTCCGCCGATTCCAATGGAGAACAGAGGATACAACAAACGGGGAGCCTGGGCTGACAAAACCACAACCAGCGCTTCTGCCAGTGTAACCAAGGAAACAGTGCAGACCTCAAGTTTGAAGGACACAGACTGTACTATGGCGATAGTTCCTGTGGCAGTTAAAATGAAAAATGGCATGAAAGTTATTCGAACTTATGCTTTCATGGATCCTGGCAGTACAGCTTCTTTCTGCACGGAGAGATTGTTGAGAGAGCTTGGTGGTTCTGGCAAACCAATACAGATTACATTGGATACCATGGGTCAGCGTCATACGATGAAAACATTTGCTGTTAATGGTCTCGAAGTCAGCGACTTGGGTCTGGAGAACGTCATCGAGTTACCCAGGGTCTTTACTAAGGACAAGATGCCCGTTTCAGCAGCACATATTCCTACACTGGAAGATGTCAAACATTGGCCCCATTTGAAGGACAGTGAGTTACCAGAAATACCACAGGACATCGATTTATTGCTAGGCAATAACGTTCCAGATGCTTATTCCCCTATTGAGCTACGTACAGGCATACGTGGAAGCCCTTACGCTAGCAAATCCTTACTGGGATGGATTCTCTGGAATGTAGTGAGAGACGGCCAGTCACTCGATGAAAGAGGAAACACAGTTACAGTCAACCGTGCGGCTGTCGTCGACATTCAAGAGAATCCATCAGTAGGAAGGTCTGATCATAATCTGGGTCAGTGCGACAAAATCTTCGCTTTACCCTATCAGGAGAGAATCGACTTTCTTAAACTTAAAGGTTTCTGTTTTGGGTGCTTAAAATCCGGACATCAAAGGAGAGTATGCCAAAATAAGGCTACGTGCAAGCATTGCCAGGGTAGGCATCCACCAATTTGTCATGTAGAAGGAAAACCTCCGCCGATTCCAATGGAGAACAGAGGATACAACAAACGGGGAGCCTGGGCTGACAAAACCACAACCAGCGCTTCTGCCAGTGTAACCAAGGAAACAGTGCAGATCTCAAGTTTGAAGGACACAGACTGTACTATGGCGATAGTTCCTGTGGCAGTTAAAATGAAAAATGGCATGAAAGTTATTCGAACTTATGCTTTCATGGATCCTGGCAGTACAGCTTCTTTCTGCACAGAGAGATTGTTGAGAGAGCTTGGTGGTTCTGGCAAACCAATACAGATTACATTGGATACCATGGGTCAGCGTCATACGATGAAAACATTTGCTGTTAATGGTCTCGAAGTCAGCGACTTGGGTCTAGAGAACGTCATCGAGTTACCCAGGGTCTTTACTAAGGACGAGATGCCCGTTTCAGCAGCACATATTCCTACACTGGAAGATGTCAAACATTGGCCCCATTTGAAGGACATTGAGTTACCAGAAATACCACAGGACATCGGTTTATTGCTAGGCAATAACGTTCCAGATGCTTATTCCCCTATTGAGCTACGTACAGGCATACGTGGAAGCCCTCACGCTACCAAATCTTTACTGGGATGGATTCTCTGGAATGTAGTGAGAGACGGCCAGTCACTCGATGAAAGAGGAAACACAGTTACAGTCAACCGTGCGGCTGTCGTCGACATTCAAGAGGCAGAGAACTTAAAACAACTTGATCGAAGGGTACAAGAATCCATTAGTCTCGACTTTCCAGAGCATATAGTCGACGACCGAAAGGAGCCTTCTCAGAAAGACCAGAAGTTCCAGGACAAAGTGAACAGCTCCATTAAACTTGAGGACGGTCAGTATTGTATAAGCTTGCCATTCAAATCCAACGACGTCAAGTTTCCTAACAATGAAGAACAGGCAAGGCAGAGGCTGAAAGGGTTGAAAGGGAAAATGTGTTCGAATGACAGCTACCGAGAGGATTACACAAAGTTCATGGAGACAATCATCGAGAAAGGTTATGCGGAGCCTGTACCTGAAAGTGAGCTCAGAAGAGAAGACGGCAAGGTTTGGTACATTCCTCATCACGGAGTGTACCATCCGCGTAAACCCAATAAGATCCGCGTGGTCTTTGACTGTTCTGCATCATATCAAGGTGCCTGCCTGAACAACGCACTCCTACAGGGGCCTGACCTAACGAATAATTTGTTAGCAGTTGTTCTGCGCTTTCGGCAAGAACGGGTTGCTGTTATGGGCGATGTGGAGTCGATGTTTTACAGAGTCAAAGTGCCTAAAGAAGATTCAGACTGTCTGCGATTCCTATGGTGGCCACGCGGAAACACTGAACAAGCGCCTCAGGCATACAGAATGCGTGTTCACCTTTTCGGTGCTGTCTCTTCCCCAAGTTGTGCAAATATAGCCTTACGAAGGACAGCGGATGACAACAACCATAAGTTTAGTCCAGATGTAGCAATTACTGTCAAAAGGAATTTCTATGTGGGTGATTGCCTATCGTCGGTGGACTCAGAAGCCAAAGCCATCAAACTCGTCAGTGAGGTGAGCCAGCTGTGTGAACTTGGAGGCTTCCGGTTGACAAAGTGGGTAAGCTCCAGCCGAGAAGTCATGGAGTCTATCCCCGCTGATCGCCGTGCAACAGAGGTCCTGCAGTTGAATTTGGATTGTAACCATCTCCCTAACGAACGGGTTCTTGGAGTTCACTGGGCTACGGAAACTGACAGACTTGGATTTAATATCCAGCCTCGAGAACTTCCCTGTACCAGGAGAGGAATTCTGTCAATAGTGAGTTCTGTCTTCGACCCCCTCGGCTTGATTGCACCGTTCGTGTTAGTTGGCAAACTTATTCTACAGGAATTGTGCAGGAACGGCATCGGCTGGGACGAGAAGGTAACCGGTGATTCTCTTAAAAGCTGGCTTAAATGGCTTGAAGAGCTACCTCTCCTCAAAAATGTCGAGATTAACAGATGCTACAAACCTATGCATTTTGGCCAGATCACATCGTATCAGATTCATGTGTTTTCGGACGCCAGTGAAAAGGGCTATGGCGTTGCCATCTACTTGAGACTTACCGACGACCAGCTTAATATACATGCCACTCTCATTATGGGTAAAGCTCGAGTGGCTCCTCTCGAGAAGATATCGATTCCAAGAATGGAGTTAACGGCAGCAACTATGGCGGTGCGATTGAGTAGAATGCTGGTCAGAGAACTGGACTACACGGTTGACCAGATCAGGTTTTAGACAGATAGCATGGCCGTCCTACGATATATCAACAACGAGTCTACACGATTTCACACGTTTGTAGCAAATCGGATTGCCGTTATCCGGGACGGATCGGATCCGCAGCAGTGGCAATACGTGCCTTCGAATTTGAATGTCGCGGACCTTGCCTCAAGAGGATCTCATATGGACAAGTTCTTAAAAAATGACACTTGGTTCCATGGACCACACTTCCTAAGACAACCAGAAACAGAATGGCCTCATCTAGACAATAGCCAGACAAGTGTTCTAGAGGATGATCCGGAGGTTAAGACTTCAGTCAATGTCATCACAATGGATCAATCAGCCATCGCCCCTATTGACTCTCTGATTGCCCGTTGTTCTGATTGGCTTCTTCTCAAGTCAATTTTGGGATGGGTACTAGTTGCGGTAGACAAGTTCAAAAGCCTTGTATCTTCCAAAACTCTCCGAGATAAGAAGCCTGTTCCTGTAAAAGAGATCAAACATCAACTGAAGAATACTTACCTCAACATGACCAAACTTCAACAAGCCGAAACCTTTTTGGTGAAACATGTCCAAGGGCAACACTTCGGGAATGAAATTGAGATTCTTTCTAGTCAGGAGAAGACCAAACGAATTCTACCAAAGACTAGTCCTTTACGAAAGATGGACCCTTTCCTAGACGAAGGTCTCCTCAGAGTTGGTGGTCGACTGAGTCAAGCAGACATTCCCTATGATGCAAGACATCCTGTTATTCTCCCACGAAAGGGTCTGTCTCAGCTCTATCTTGAATACGTACACCGATGTATTGGCCAATGCCATACTGAACATTACACGTCAAAAGTACTGGATAATCGGTGCACCATCTACGATAAAGAATCTCGTGAAACGTTGTGTGACATGTCGCCGTTACCAGGCCAAGGTGGGTGAACAAAAGATAGCGGATTTACCTCCGGAGCGACTTCAACCCGACCATCCTCCATTTTCATCCGTGGGTGTGGACTATTTTGGGCCCATAGAGGTCAAAAGAGGGCGTACCATCCTTAAGAGATACGGGGTATTGTTCACCTGCTTAGCTACCCGTGCTGTGCACTTGGAGATGGCTTGTACGCTAGACACAGATTCTTGCATTTGTGCTATACGACGATTGATAGCGAGAAGAGGACCTATTGAAGTAATCCGATCAGATAATGGCACAAACTTAGTTGGAAGTGACAGAGAATTGAAGGAAGAGTTACAGAGGTGGAACCAAGCCAAAATCCATAAAGTCCTACAGCAAAAGAACATCAAGTGGTTCTTTAACCCACCGTCTGGCTCGCATCATGGGGGGATATGGGAGCGACTCATTCGCATCGTCAGAAAAGTGTTGTTCTCTCTCCTTCGTCAGCAGTCTCGACATCTCGACGACGAGTTACTCACCACTCTTTTCTGTGAGGTGGAATCCATACTTAATAGTCGTCCCATCACGGAGGTGCCTCATGATTATCGAGATTTGGACGCTCTTACGCCTAACCACCTCCTCCTGATGCGATGTGGAGAGAAACTGCCACCAGGCCTTTTCAACAAGAGTGACAATTATGCAAACCGTAGGTGGAGACAAGTCCAATACTTGTCCGACGTCTTCTGGAGAAGATGGACATTGGAATACCTTCCCCTTCTGCAAGAAAGGCAGAAATGGCTGCATCCTAAGAGAAACCTTCAAACGGACGACTTGGTCTTAGTTGTCGACACTGCTCCACGTCATTCTTGGTGCTTAGGCAGGATCACAGAAACTACCAAGGATCGTCACGGATTCGTCAGGTCTGCTACTGTGAAGACGAAGTTCACAAGTTTGGTTCGACCAGTTGACAAACTATGCTTGCTTCTAGAAGCCGACGATGTATCAGCTGGAGACTAGTCTATTCTGTGACATCCCTTACTAGGCATCCAGCGAACGATTGTATTTTCTAGACAGGCTTTCTCGTTTGAATAGTTTGTGAATTGTTCAACATGTTGAGAAATTGCTCCGTTTTATACTTCGCAATTTGGGGCCGGGTATGTAACGGCCTAAAGTGTTTTTAGTCTTTTCAATTGTTCTCATATTATTTGTGCATGTAAATGAACTATCCGGTAGTATCTAATGATTACGATGTAAGGGGCTCTACTCTTGCTGATCATATGTAGGAAGTATTTTCTGATTGTTGACGTCACAAGTAACATGGCGGCTTCCTTACCGAAAGCGTGTGTTTCAATCAAGAGGCAACGAAGTCTATAAAACGGTAGGCTGTACTTTTATTCTGTCGAATTTAGTGCAATTGTGTTCATGAATGCCTAGACGCATTAGCCGTATATATTTTGAGTTGTTGAGCGACTTATATTTCTTGGTAGAGAGCGGTTTTGTTATGCTATGTGGTAAACTCCACTCACTGTATATAGCTTGACTGCAGTGTGTAAAGTATGCTAAAAAGTTGTCTCCCTTTGACTGGTTATATGTTCATATACTGTTTAAATCGCCAAATAGGTATATTGCGTTTCTCGTTCATAACTATTATACTATTTGTTAATAATGATATAGAATGTCTCATATTATGTTCTACACGATTATTGTTGAAAGCGACGTTAAATTGTATTCACTCACTCACTCACTCTACACGATATTTGTCTTGTGTGTTAATAGTACTATCTGGGTTGAATTCACATGAATGCCTATTACAAGTAAAGCTTTAGTAATTGATAATGTATTGGAATAATGAATAACACAAAGACAGTTTTTGTAAGAATACTGTTTATTTGTATATTTTCAGTCAATCACGACAGTAAAGTTATAACAGTGTTCACGACAGTCACGTCTGAATCAACGTATGGAATTTATATCACATCTCGTCACATCAAATGTCTAAAGGGCTACATGTCATCTGTCAACCGGTTTGTCATACTGTTATAAAGGACAAACAAGGCAATGGGTCACGTATCTGTCATATCGCAAAGTACTTATTGGACAGGATTGGACCAAATAAATTGATGAGTGTCATTTAAACAGAAGTCGTGCATTACGTTATTTTGTTTGCAAGAAACAACCGTTACATCATTGACGTTTTCGGCTCAATATGGACGAAGATAATACGATGGAGGGAGCCAGCAGATACCCGGGAAGTCGGAGCAGAGTTCTTACAGAAAAAGGACTACATTATACTCTGGAAATAAAACAGAAAAATTTCCATCATATTTTCAAGGGTCTATCTGTAAAATCTGATGAACTGAGCCAGTTAATGAGCAGTAGTGCAAGTGTGACAGAAGTGCGGCACAAATATAAAGACTGGATGGCAGATGAACTGTTTCTCAAAGCATATGATGAAATTTGTTCGTTGATGACTGCAGATGAGAAAAGAGTGTTTGTGTCCTCACAGTTTGAACATAAAGGTGTCTTTCTGAGAAATGTAAAGTCATCTGTTGAGAACTGGTTTGCATTAAGACTACCAAGTGTTCAGCATATGGTCAACTACAGTACTGAAGTTCGGTCGAAAGACAGTGTGTCCCAGTCCGGAAGATCGCATCGGTCTAGATCATCACGTCATAGCAAGGCGTCTGTGGCAAGTAACGTTTCCTCCGCACGACTGGTAGAGGAACAGAAACGAGCAGAGCTGGAGGCAAAGGCGGCGGCATTAAAGAAGAAACAAGAGCTGGACTTGACAAAATTCCAACTGGAGCTAAAACAGGAAGAACTTGTGTTACAAACTGAACTAGCTATTTCTGATGCCAAAAGAAAGGTCTTAGATAAATTTGATCAATCTCAATTTAGTGAGCCAGGACTGAGCCGTGTTAACATTGATATCAATCAAAGTCAAAGGGTGGTACACCCTCGTGTTAATGAAACTCAATCTCTATTAAATTCTCGAATTCACTCAGCATCAGAGTTACAAAGGGACATAGCATCAGAACTTAATCCTGTTTTACATGACAACACCATTCATAACAATGTTCCGGGTTCAAATCCAAGTGTGGAACCTTTTGTTCCAAACGGAAATGGTTATGTGGAACCTTTTGTTCCAAACGGAAATGGTTATGTGGAACCTTTTGTTCCAAATAAAAATGGTGATGTGGAACCTTTTGTTCCAAATGAAAATGGTGATGTGGAACCATTTGTTCAAAATGAAAATGGTTATGTGGAACCTTTTGTTCCAAATGGAAATGGTTATGTTTCTGTAAATGAGAATGTCCCCAACTGTGGGTATGTGAAGGGGCCCAATAAGGTAAGCCTTCCTGTCCCTACCTCAGGTCCCCAATTTACAGAATACTTACCTTTGTCCAACAGAGTAACATCAGATGATATGCTTCTGTCTGTAGTTCGTCATTTGAACAAGCCGCCACCTGAGTTAAAAAAGTTCAGCGGCGATCCTTTACAATTCAAGAAGTTTATTCGTCAGTTCAATTCCAAAGTTGTAGCAAACACAGATTCAGATGACGACAGGATGACGTACCTTGAACAGTTTACCACAGGGGAACCGAATCGTATCGTGTCGGGTTACAGCTACATGAACGCCGAACAAGGATACCATGCTGCATTGAAGGAACTAGACCAGAGATATGGCAACAACGATGTACTGGCTGCAGCGTTTGTCAAACGAGCCCTGAATTGGCCTGTCATAAAACCAGACAGCCCCAAAGCTTTAGACGACTTTGGAATATTTTTGGCAGAGTGTGGTCATGCTATTCAATGCATATCGGCAGTGCGAGTCCTGGAGTATCCAGACAATCTAAAGAGATTGGTGTGCAAACTTCCATACTACTACCACGACAAGTGGCGAAACATTATACAAAAGAAAAGAGAAAGTTCTCAGGAAATAAAATTCGCCCATCTTGTGGAGTTTGTTAAGTGGGAGTCCAAGAAAGCGAACGATCCAATCTATGGGAAGGACGCTTTACGCCCTGAGTTCAAGAACACGGCAAAAGGTAAACCCAAAGTTGCAGTTGCCAAAGGGAGCTTTGGTACCAAGGTGACTGATCAGCCACAAGTTTCAGAGAGACCGACAACCGGAGCCATGAAGTTGTCTGTCCCAAACAATCCCTGCTCGTTTTGCAGTAGGTCTGATCATAATCTGGATCAGTGCGACAAGATCTTCGCTTTACCCTATCAGGAGAGAATCGACTTTCTTAAACTTAAAGGTTTCTGTTTTGGGTGCTTAAAATCCGGACATCAAAGGAGAGTATGCCATAATAAGGCTACGTGCAAGCATTGCCAGGGTAGGCATCCATCAATTTGTCATGTAGAAGGAAAACCTCCGCCGATTCCAATGGAGAACAGAGGATACAACAAACGGGGAGCCTGGGCTGACAAAACCACAACCAGCGCTTCTGCCAGTGTAACTAAGGAAACAGTGCAGACCTCAAGTTTGAAGGACACAGACTGTACTATGGCGATAGTTCCTGTGGCAGTTAAAATGAAAAATGGCATGAAAGTTATTCGAACTTATGCTTTCATGGATCCTGGCAGTACAGCTTCTTTCTGCACGGAGAGATTGTTGAGAGAGCTTGGTGGCTCTGGCAAACCAATACAGATTACATTGGATACCATGGGTCAGCGTCATACGATGAAAACATTTGCTGTTAATGGTCTCGAAGTCAGCGACTTGGGCCTAGAGAACGTCATCGAGTTACCCAGGGTCTTTACTAAGGACAAGATGCCTGTTTCAGCAGCACATATTCCTACACTGGAAGATGTCAAACATTGGCCCCATTTGAAGGACATTGAGTTACCAGAAATACCAGAGGACATCGGTTTATTGCTAGGCAATAACGTTCCAGATGCTTATTCCCCTATTGAGCTACGTACAGGCATACGTGGAAGCCCTCACGCTACCAAATCCTTACTGGGATGGATTCTCTGGAATGTAGTGAGAGACGGCCAGTCACTCGATGAAAGAGGAAACACAGTTACAGTCAACCGTGTGGCTGTCGTCGACATTCAAGAGGCAGAGAACTTAAAACAACTTGATCGAAGGGTACAAGAATCCATTAGTCTCGACTTTCCAGAGCATATAATCGACGACCGAAAGGAACCGTCTCAGGAAGACCAGAAGTTTCAGGACAAAGTGAACAGCTCCATTAAACTTGAGGACGGTCAGTATTGTATAAGCTTGCCATTCAAATCCAACGACGTCAAGTTTCCTAACAATGAAGAACAGGCAAGACAGAGGCTGAAAGGGTTGAAAGGGAAAATGTGTTCGAATGACAGCTACCGAGAGGATTACACAAAGTTCATGGAGACAATCATCGAGAAAGGTTATGCAGAGCCTGTACCTGAAAATGAACTCAGAAGAGAAGACGGCAAGGTTTGGTACATTCCTCATCACGGAGTGTACCATCCGCGTAAACCCAATAAGATTCGCGTGGTCTTTGACTGTTCTGCATCATATCACGGTGCCTGCCTGAACAACGCACTCCTACAGGGACCTGACCTAACGAATAATTTGTTAGCAGCTCTTCTGCGCTTTCGGCAAGAACGGGTTGCTGTTATGGGCGATGTGGAGTCAATGTTTTACAGAGTCAAAGTGCCTAAAGAAGATTCAGACTGTCTGCGATTCCTATGGTGGCCACGCGGAAACACTGAACAAGCGCCTCAGGCATACAGAATGCGTGTTCACCTTTTCGGTGCTGTCTCTTCCCCAAGTTGTGCAAATATAGCCTTACAAAGGACAGCGGATGACAACAACCATAAGTTTAGTCCAGATGTAGCAATTACTGTCAAAAGGGATTTCTATGTGGATGATTGCCTATCGTCGGTGGACTCAGAAGCCAAAGCCATCAAACTCGTGAGTGAGGTGAGCCAGCTGTGTGAACTTGGAGGCTTCCGGTTGACAAAGTGGGTAAGCTCCAGCCGAGAAGTCATTGAGTCTATCCCCGCTGATCGCCGTGCAACAGAGGTCCTGCAGTTGGATTTGGATTGTAACCATCTCCCTAACGAACGGGTTCTTGGAGTTCACTGGGCTACGGAAACTGACAGACTTGGATTTAATATCCAACCTCGAGAACTTCCCTGTACCAGGAGAGGAATTCTGTCAATAGTGAGTTCTGTCTTCGACCCCCTCGGCTTGGCAGCACCGTTCGTGTTAGTTGGCAAACTTATTCTACAGGAATTGTGCAGGAACGGCATCAGCTGGGACGAGAAGGTAACCGGTGATTCTCTTAAAAGCTGGCTTAAGTGGCTTGAAGAGCTACCTCTCCTCAAAAATGTCGAGATTAACAGATGCTACAAACCTATGCATTTTGGCCAAATCGCATCGTACCAGATTCATGTGTTTTCGGACGCCAGTGAAAAGGGCTATGGCGTTGCCATCTACTTGAGACTTACCGACGACCAGCTTAATACACATGCCACTCTCATTATGGGTAAAGCTCGAGTGGCTCCTCTCAAGAAGATATCGATTCCAAGAATGGAGTTAACGGCAGCAACTATGGCAGTGCGACTGAGTAGAATGCTGGTCAGAGAACTGGACTACACGGTTGACCAGATCAGGTTTTGGACAGATAGCATGTCCGTCCTACGATATATCAACAACGAGTCTACACGATTTCACACGTTTGTAGCAAATCGGATTGCCGTTATCCGGGACGGATCGGATCCGCAGCAGTGGCAATACGTGCCTTCGAATTTGAATGTCGCGGACCTTGCCTCAAGAGGATCTCATATGGACAAGTTCTTACAAAATGACACTTGGTTCCATGGACCACACTTCCTAAGACAACCAGAAACAGAAGTGTTCTAGAGGATGATCCTGAGGTTAAGACTTCAGTCAATGTCATCACAATGGACCAATCAGCCATCTCTGACTGCCCGACTCTCTGATTGCCCGTTGTTCTGATTGGCTTCGTCTCAAGTCAATTTTGGGATGGGTACTAGTTGCGGTAGACAAGTTCAAAAGCTTGTATCTTCCAAAACTCTCCGAGATAAGAAGCCTGTTCCTGTAAAAGAGATCAAACATCAACTAAAGAATACTTACCTCAACGTGACCAAACTTCGACAAGCCGAAACCTTTTTGGTGAAACATGTCCAAGGGCAACACTTCTGGAAGGAAATTGAGATTCTTTCTAGTCAGGAGAAGACCAAACGAAATCTACCAAAGGCTAGTCCTTTACGAAAGCTGGACCCTTTCCTAGACGAAGGTCTCCTCAGAGTTGGTGGTCGACTGAGTCAAGCAGACATTCCCTATGATGCAAGACATCCTGTTATTCTCCCACGAAAAGGTCTGTCTCAGCTCTATCTTGAATACGTACACCGATGTATTGGCCATCTAGGGAAAAATGCCATACTGAACATTACACGTCAACAGTACTGGATAATCGGTGCACCATCTACGATAAAGAATCTCGTGAAACGTTGTGTGACATGTCGCCGTTACCAGGCCAAGGTGGGCGAACAAAAGATGGCGGATTTACCTCCGGAGCGACTTCAACCCGACCATCCTCCATTTTCATCCGTGGGTGTGGACTATTTTGGGCCCATAGAGGTCAAAAGAGGGCGTACCATCCTTAAGAGATACGGGGTATTGTTCACCTGCTTAGCTACCCGTGCTGTGCACTTGGAGATGGCTTGTACGCTAGACACAGATTCTTGCATTTGTGCTATACGACGATTGATAGCGAGAAGAGGACCTATTGAAGTAATCCGATCAGATAATGGCACAAACTTAGTTGGAAGTGACAGAGAATTGAAGGAAGAGTTACAGAGGTGGAACCAAGCCAAAATCCATAAAGTCCTACAGCAAAAGAACATCAAGTGGTTCTTTAACCCACCGTCTGGCTCGCATCATGGGGGGATATGGGAGCGACTCATTCGCATCGTCAGAAAAGTGTTGTTCTCTCTCCTTCGTCAGCAGTCTCGACATCTCGACGACGAGTTACTCACCACTCTTTTCTGTGAGGTGGAATCCATACTTAATAGTCGTCCCATCACGGAGGTGCCTCATGATTATCGAGATTTGGACGCTCTTACGCCTAACCACCTCCTCCTGATGCGATGTGGAGAGAAACTGCCACCAGGTCTTTTCAACAAGAGTGACAATTATGCAAACCGTAGGTGGAGACAAGTCCAATACTTGTCCGACGTCTTCTGGAGAAGATGGACATTGGAATACCTTCCCCTTCTGCAAGAAAGGCAGAAATGGCTGCATCCTAAGAGAAACCTTCAAACGGACGACTTGGTCTTAGTTGTCGACACTGCTCCACGTCATTCTTGGTGCTTAGGCAGGATCACAGAAACTACCAAGGATCGTCACGGATTCGTCAGGTCTGCTACTGTGAAGACGAAGTTCACAAGTTTGGTTCGACCAGTTGACAAACTATGCTTGCTTCTAGAAGCCGACGATGTATCAGCTGGAGACTAGTCTATTCTGTGACATCCCTTACTAGGCATCCAGCGAACGATTGTATTTTCTAGACAGGCTTTCTCGTTTGAATAGTTTGTGAATTGTTCAACATGTTGAGAAATTGCTCCGTTTTATACTTCGCAATTTGGGGCCGGGTATGCAACGGCCTAAAGTGTTTTTAGTCTTTTCAATTGTTCTCATATTATTTGTGCATGTAAATGAACTATCCGGTAGTATCTAATGATTACGATGTAAGGGGCTCTACTCTTGCTGATCATATGTAGGAAGTATTTTCTGATTGTTGACGTCACAAGTAACATGGCGGCTTCCTTACCGAAAGCGTGTGTTTCAATCAAGAGGCAACGAAGTCTATAAAACGGTAGGCTGTACTTTTATTCTGTCGAATTTAGTGCAATTGTGTTCATGAATGCCTAGACGCATTAGCCGTATATATTTTGAGTTGTTGAGCGACTTATATTTCTTGGTAGAGAGCGGTTTTGTTATGCTATGTGGTAAACTCCACTCACTGTATATAGCTTGACTGCAGTGTGTAAAGTATGCTACAAAGTTGTCTCCCTTTGACTGGTTATATGTTCATATACTGTTTAAATCGCCAAATAGGTATATTGCGTTTCTCGTTCATAACTATTATACTATTTGTTAATAATGATATAGAATGTCTCATATTATGTTCTACACGATTATTGTTGAAAGCGACGTTAAATTGTATTCACTCACTCACTCACTCTACACGATATTTGTCTTGTGTGTTAATAGTACTATCTGGGTTGAATTCACATGAATGCCTATTACAAGTAAAGCTTTAGTAATTGATAATGTATTGGAATAATGAATAACACAAAGACAGTTTTTGTAAGAATACTGTTTATTTGTATATTTTCAGTCAATCACGACAGTAAAGTTATAACAGTGTTCACGACAGTCACGTCTGAATCAACGTATGGAATTTATATCACATCTCGTCACATCAAATGTCTAAAGGACTACATGTCATCTGTCAACCGGTTTGTCATACTGTTATAAAGGACAAACAAGGCAATGGGTCACGTATCTGTCATATCGCAAAGTACTTATTGGACAGGATTGGACCAAATAAATTGATGAGTGTCATTTAAACAGAAGTCGTGCATTACGTTATTTTGTTTGCAAGAAACAACCGTTACAATACCAAAATGACCAGCCTTCGGTTCAGGGTGGTCATATTGTCCGGTTTGTCAGAATTTTCAGGAGATACCCACTTCGCTCCCATGTTGTTGGGAATATGTGGGATTCGGAATATATAAAGAACTGGCGTCCGATTAGTCTGCTTAATGTTGACTATAAAATAGTGTCAAAAGCATTATGTAACCGCCTAAAGAAAGTTGTTGGGAATGTTGTTCACCGTGACCAAACCTGTGGTATTCCCGGGCGCTCAATTTTGGACAACATACACTTGCTAAGGAACACTTATGATTACGTTGAGCAAAAAGATATTGAGGCGTGTTTTATTTGCCTCGATCAGGAAAAAGCTTTTGATAGAGTTGATTGGTCCTTTCTATTCAAATGCCTGGAAAAGTACAAGTTTGGTCCGGATTTTGGTAAATGGGTCAGATTATTGTACAACGATATTTCTAGTTCTATTTTAGTTAATGGTCATGTGACCGAAAGTTTCTCTCTCAGTAGAGGTGTACGACAAGGCTGTTCGATTTCGCCTTTATTGTATGTTTTGACTCTAGAACCTCTCATTAATGCTATCCGAAAATGTGAGTCTATCCGTGGTGTAAAAATCCCTGGAACAAATATGCCTGCTAAAGTCACAGCATTTGCTGATGACGAAACTGTTATAGTAACAGATCAGGAGTCAGTGTCACATTTAGTAAGACTGGGGGACAAGTTTGAAGGGGCATCGGGGGCTAGACTGAATGTCGCCAAGAGTTCCGCTCTACCTATTGGTAAATGGAAGAGTAGTCAATTACCAGTACCAGGTTTTAAGGTGGTTGACAATGCAAAGATTTGTGGTGTATATTTTGGAGACAATCAAGTGACTTTAAATAGTGAACATGTACTCAGCAAAGTTAAGAAGAATGTAACTTGTTGGTTAGGCAGGTACCTTACTTTGCGTGGCAAAGGTGTTTTAATTAACACAGTGGCACTAACAGTTCTATGGTATATGGCACAGTGTATGGTATTATCAAACAAATGTATTGTACAGTCTGTTCAGAATGTTTTTAGATTTTTATGGAACGGCAAACCCGAGGGCATAAACGCTCAGTCTTGTATAATGCGTTTGATAAGGGCGGTTTGAACATTCAAAATGTTGAATGCAAATTGAAGACCTTTGCTGTTAAACATATGTTGAAATTATTGTATGGGACTGAGGCGGATTGGAAGTATTTTTCTATTTACTGGATGGGCATTTCCCTTAGACGAATACGGCCAGAGTTTGCTCGTCTCACTATTCCACATGCATTGGAACCTTCGAGGTTTTATAAATTTGTTTTCTCAGCATGGGATGAATTTTATACAGGTTCTGCACTACCAGCACAAATGTATTGCAATAAGTTTATTTACAATAGGTTTCTGTGTAAAGTCGTTGATTCGCCCCGGGTTGTTGTAGCGAGACCCACCTTGCCATGGCCTATTATATGGAGTACTGTGTTTCATCCATTTATGGACTGTAATCTTACAAATTTCGCATACAAACTCGTTCAAGATATTCTTCCTGTAAAAGAACGTCTACTTAGGAGAAATGTCTGCACTGATGATGTTTGTGTCTTTTGTACAGGATCAGAAACCCAGGCTCATTTGTTTATACAATGTCCGATTGTACATAAAGTGTTTATACATTTCAGGCCAATATTTTTGCGGTATGCAAGTTTTTTCCCTCGGTTGAATGAGAGCCACTTAATACATAAATTGTTTGATGTTCATTTGGCTAATGAGGAACGTGTTGTGTATGTATATATGACCAATGTTATATTATTTTGTATTTGGTGTGCAAGGAACGAGGTGATATTTCAAAAGAAGAAAAGAGACGAAAAGTCTATAATAAAAAATGTTGAACTTTGTGTAAAAAATAGAATATTAGTCGATTTCATCCGTTTAGATCGACTAAAGTTCAAGAAGATATGGTGTAGAAATGATGCCATTTGTACCATACAAAATTCGAAAGTGTTTTTCTTGTTGTAAATGTTGTTTTTTTTCAGTATATCTTTTGCCACATGTGAATACCTCATTCAAGTCCATTCCTATCTGTGATAATTTTAAATTTTAAGCTTGGACGTTTCTTGTAATCATGTATATTATTTACTGTGAATAAATTATTTTTCTATTTCAAAAGAAAAAAAGAAAAATTATATGTTTACGATCTGAACATTGTTACAATTTGGCTGTATGTTTATGTTTTACATCCATTTTACACCATCAACATGTTCAGGCTTTAAACACTTATCTAAAAGCTTGTACTCTTGTTCAAGCTGAAAGAGAGAGAGAGAGAATTAAGGTTTAATGTCGCGTTCAGCAATATTTCAGCTATATAGCGACAATCAAACAAAATTCTAAGTACCCAAGTCACTAACTTAGTAATCCAACGCATTAAAACATACACACATTAAAACTTATGTAACAGCCCGATTTCTCTCAATAACCCAAGATGCAATCCTCCCTCACGCGACTGAAAAGATCTTCCAAAGTAGTCGCTCGATAAAAAGCATCTCTTACAATCTTAAAATCTATGCATTCGATAAGAATATGTTTCACCGTGAGAACATCATGGCATGGAACACACCTTGGGACTGGCTCTTTTTTTAGTAAATGTTCGTGAGTTAATCGTGTATGGCCGATTCAAGATGAAAGAGTTTTCCAAACTGTGCCCCGTGTTTGCGTTCAGGAAATGCAGTATATGTCCCGTATAGTGTACAGGCGGCGTTTCGTCACAACCAAATAGTGAAAACCGACTGGCGTTATCAGGATGATCTAGTTTCAGAACGAAAATTTATTTTAAGAATGCATTAAATTATTAAAAACTGATAGGAAAATGAAATGTGAAAATTACCAGGTTCGGCCCCATAGCTCAGTTGGTTAGAGCGCCAGTATAGTAAACTGGAGGTCGAGAGTTCGAATCTCTCTGGGGCCTTTTCAAACACCAAAATAATTTTTAAATACCTACACTCTTAAAACACAAGTGTTGTAATGGTAACATTTTCTAAGTGTTATACTCAATACAACACTTTAAAATGTTGAATACTAGTGTTATAACATTTAAAGTGTCATAATCTTAAAGACTCTTCGGATTTTAACAACATCTAAACAATGTTGTGTATTTTCGCGCCATGCACGGTGGCGCGTGGAGACAGTGAGTAATTTGATTGGCTCTTGCTTCACGTGATACTTCTGCCATTGCTGGAAAGCATGAGCCTGCCTGTGTGTGGGAAAATTCAACGTGCCGTTTCGGTAAGTTTGGTTGTTGTTATTTTGTTAATTTTCTTTGTAACTGATTGAATACATTATTAACTTGTTGTTATTGTTGATCTTGATGATCTTCTCCTTTCCGGCACTCTGATTCGGGTGTTGGCAATCCTTGTTCGCACCATCATCGAGCGAGTGACAGTCACCGAGTGCAACTGAACCGAGAAAGCTGGAAATGTGAACATTTAGGCCTTTCGGATTATCCTCAGTTCCGATCTGTGATTACCTAGTAAATTATGATTAAACGGAGATCTGGAAAATCCCCATACTATTATGTTTAAATTGTCATGGGTGGTAACATAACACATCCGATGTAATTGAATGAACAAATATGTGTTGATGCCTGGGGGGGTGGGGGGGGATGGGGGGGGGGGCGTGACAAAGAACCTCTCATATTTTTTTCAGTTTGCCAAGGAGTGAAGTATGAGTGTGTTGACCCTGCAGTAAGAGCCCCGGAAAAATGAGAAATTACAATTTTCGTGAATAATTACGGGTTCTGGATCGGTTCTCGTACAGATCAAACCTCGTGCACCTCTCACGTGCGCGAGTTCAGAGCATGTGGTGACTTTCTATGTGGATTGCTTATGTGTGGGGGAAGTTTAATTTGTCTGTCAAAATTTCTACTTCTTGGTGTAGTTGGAAATGGAAGTATTTTTTATTTTTTTTAATTGCTTTCCGGGGTATATACTTCTAGTTTTCATCACACGGGAAGTCCATTTTATCGCCGACCAATATAGGTAGCATGATTGATGACTAGCATGTTCATTCCACGCAAGTCAGACGACAATCCCATTTCGACAGATGTGTTTATGTCATGTGACACGGGGCGCAGTCATTGGTTTCCTTCGACCGCCCTCCCTATCTGCGAACTAATGTTCACAGTGAAATGGCAGCAAACTCGCGTCATTTCCAGTAAATCAGTGTCATCTTCTACATTTGACAGGAACTGTATAGGAAGATATATTCCTTTGTCATTTAGAAAGTGATCATATAACATTATTTTCGTTAGTTCTGGGATTACACTGTCTTAGTCTAGCACAGATTCTAGTGCTGAAAATTGGTCGACTCAAAAAAATAGTGTTTTACGATCACTTTTTAAGCCACAGAAAATAAAGCTTCGTATGTATTCAGCTATATGGAAGCTATGTCATTACGATCATCGGAGGGGTAATCTGTGTTCGCTTTCAATACTGCCGGTCTGCTACCTTCTAATTTGTGGGAAGCTCGATGGCTGAGTGGTTTAGATCGCCGACATATAGTGCTAGCTGTTAGGTGCATTACTCTGTGGGTCGCTGGTTCGAATCCCGCTCGGGACTCGACCAATTTTACCATTTTTTTAATACTAAGATTCACGGGAATTCAAATACATGTAGATTCTCGCAACCCAGCTCTATGGGAATCCACGAGAATCCAATGCTATCATTTCTATGCAGATTGCTATTATTTTATGGGAATCTGTTGGATTCCCGTAAATTATTTTGCGGGAGTGCTGACGGGAATCGGATTTCCATGAAAAAACAAGCAGGGCATGAATTTACCATAAAACTTTGCTAGACCATCGGGCTGGTATATTTCATTACACTGAGCTGAAATTCTTGAATTACAGAGTGGCTGGTTAGCTAGCTTCAGAACTAAATTCAACCAGACAAGTTCTAAATTCACCAGCCACGGGCTGCCGGGCTTGTGGGAATTTCGAGCCCTGACTGCCCTACCACTGAACATATGTCTTTCCCTGCTCGCATACCTAAAGTCTTTATTATTTAAAGGTTGGGGAAAACACCTTGACATGCTTGAGGCCAATACCTCGTTGGGGTGTAGGGCTATGTCAACTTCAGTTTTTATATATTTATCAAAAAGGGACATCCACACGTACCCCAGAGTGCATGGATCTTTCAATAGCATCTATGGCTTCATTGTTCCATGATTTTCACAGCAACTTATTGCTTCGTTTTATGCGACGTACTAATCATTCAAATTAGCCACTTCAAAATTTCAAAAATGAAACCTAGCTTCAAATGACATCTTCGGTGAAATATATTTTCTAAATGAAAATGGCATGTGGTGGCATATTTCCATGTAAAGGTCATACACAAATTGCAGGATTTGAGAGGCTAGGCCTAGTTTATAAATCAAAGCAAACTGACAGACACATAATCTAAACTGCTAGCAAGACACATAATCTAAACTGCTAGCATGTGCACATAAAAACAGACCTCTGCTCTGGGCATTATGACCCTGCCATGTGTGTGCATGCTAGGAGATTGTGCATTGCATCAGACAATTTAATCTAATGTATTCATCAGTCAATGCATCTACATTCATGCAACTTGGATATGACTTTGAGATCGAAGTATGCAATCCCATGCTATTTTCATTTACAGAATGAATTTCACCGAATATGTCATTTGAAGCCATGTTTCATTTTGTAAATATTAGACTTAGAGTGGCTAATTTGAATGGTTACATAGTCGCATAAAACGAAGCAATAAGTTGATGGAAATCATGGAACATTCCAACAATGAAGCCATAGATGCTGTTGAAAGATCCATGCAGTCCGGGGTATGTGGGGATGGTCGCATTTTCTATAAATATATAAAAACTGAAGCTGACATAGCCCTATACCCATCGAGGTATATGCCTATAACTTGATCGAGGTGTTATACCCCTATCAAGGTATAATACCTCGATCAAGGTATTTTCCCCAACCTGTTTGATTCGGCATGCAGGTCTGTGGGAGGATCGCATTCTTGTTCTTCTTGTGACTTCTTCTGTTGAAATACGCATGCAGGACAAACCTGCCTTCAGCCAATTGGAAATTTTTTTATATACTCGGTCACAGTGGAATCAAGTATTGCTTCGTTGATTTCCATCAGACAGTCCTATCCAGTCAATTGTCAATTAATATTTATGTAAATACATATTCATTTTCAGATTGATCAAGAATTTGCGATGCTATATTCAGAGGACACGGGATCGAAACTTCTAACAAAGCCGATATGTACCAAACATATTGAAGATCGCAAAGATGTCACAAGAGTGAAGAGAGCGGTGGGCTCTGTGAGGAACTGCAGACTTGCAATGAACTATCAGAAGGTAATATTTGCAAATCCAGATAATAATCCCTCAAGTAAATGGCTCCAGACTTCTGCGAGTAACACTAACAGTTCGATTGGAATAACAATTTTTAGCCTGGTGCTTTTCATAGCAATGTATATTGTAATTTCCAGGTTATCCTAACATGCAAACTGTCCAGTTATCAGAAAGCTTTACCATCCATGATAATCCAATAACCTATTCATGGGGGGGGGGGCCTCAGTGGCTGATTGGTGATCGCTAGCCCCACACTGCTGAAACGGCCTGTGTTCGAGCCCCGCTGGTGCATGTGTGAAAGTCTGCCTGTTACTCGCCGACGGCTGATGGTTCACTCCGGATACTCCGGCTTCCGAGTTCAAACTGGTTGTAACTATATTGGTGAAATAACTTTGAGTGTTACATTAAACCACATCCCCCCAGGGCCCCCACTTATTCATAAAGATTACTGCAGCATTCCATATCAGGGGTCGAAATTTACACCGGTTTACCTGTCTCTGACAGGTATTTTTTGAAAGAGACAGGTAGAGAAACAAAGTACCTGTCTCTATTGACAGGTAGCCAATAATTTTGTTTTGGTGTTCAAAATATATCTTCAACAAAATTCATTCAAAACACCTAATAAGTGCAAGTAAACAAGGTGTCATTAATTTATTAGTGTCTTGCAACATCTAACTTTGTCATTAATCTCGAGTTACATGTTCATGTTACGATTGCATGTTCAGGTAATTCTTAAAAGATGACAGGTAAACATTTTGGCCACCTGTCTTGAGTGACAGGTAAATTATTTTGAATATTTTGACCCCTGCATATGTCCAGCCTTAATATCCCTTTCACCGCAACTTCGAGTAAAGAAACAAAGTAAAGAAAAGATATTTTGTGTCCATGCATTAACACTTTGAATATGGGTTGACATAAAATGTTAATATGTTGGACAGTCTTGAGAAAACCATGAAATAGTTGAGGACAGTTTATGGCTCATGGTCAAAGTCCAGTTGTCTCAAACACCTGGCAACAGAAAGCCTCTTGGTTTATTGCTTGTTTGATATTGTATCCTCAATTACAGAGTATGGATTTCATTCCAAAATTTAGTAATACAATGCACCAAGAATAACACTTCAATTCGTGCAGAACGAATTCCAAAGGAGACTAACATGTACATTCAGTTTTTGGACGGATTGCGAAGCACTAGCCGAGTAGCCGTCCTATGGCTTGATGTCTGGCTGGCTGGTTGTTCGTCATCAACATTTCAGGATACAAGTTTTGTGTTCAAGATTTTGTAAAAGTTTGAGCTCTACCATGTATCATGTGTACTAAGCTTCGCCCGATCCCATACACTGATATTCTCAGATGCCATACCAGATGCTGCATGGGCTCCACCCATTCACTGCACCCTGGGGGTATCTCCCCTCTTCCCCACATTCGGAACATAGCCTAATTCCCTCTATTTCCGAAACTAAGTCTCCCCCGACTCCATATATGCTGATATTTTCAGATAGCATGATATCGGATACTGTCTTGACTACACTAGTCCACTATGACTCTCACCATATGAGTGAAACAAACTTGAGTGTGACATTAACCCAAACCCCCCCCCCCCCCCAACTCGTCCACTACACCCTGGGGTATATCCCCGCCCCTGGAACTGAGCTTCACCCTGGCTGTATCTCCAAACCTAAGTTTCACCCGACCCCATATGCTGATATTTTCAGATAGCATATCTGATACTGCATTGATTGCACTCATCCACTACACCCTGGGGGTATATCCACCTGGCCCGCCACCCCCGGAACAGAGCTCCACCCTGTATCTCGAAACTGAGCCTCGCCCGACCCCATATGCTGATATTTTCAGATAGCATAGGCCGCTGATAATTAATGTTCCGTTTCCCGTAACCAGCCCTCATCTATATTTTGAGGGCAGATAATTAAAATCCATGAGGGATTTACATTTTCATGAGTAAAACTTGCTCAGTTTCTTCATATTTATACACAAATGGTTTGCAAGTTAATAATTAATAATTATCGCGCTCAGCATGTATATTTTTACCAGCAAGGTTACGAGAAACAAACAATTAATTAACAGTGGTCATATGATATCTGATACTGCATTGATTTCCCTTAATATCCACTACACCCTGACTGGGTCCAAAAATTCGTAGACTGGGAACTTTCTCTGCTGATTCTCAGACAGGTCATCATTTTATTTTGGAATGTCAGAGTTGTCTCCCCTGTCTCCAGTCTTAGGTGAACAAACGTAAAATGCCCTCCAAGCAAGTATTTGGCATCAGATCACAATTAATCACTTCCGGGTCAATGCCCACGACTTACATTGTTTAGAAATTTGAGAGCAGATCTTTATGGATTTTATGAGCTGCGATTTTTTTCAACATTTCTGATACATCTGATATTTCAACTTGCAGATGAGTCTTCACACTGTACTTCCTGGTGTTGATTTGGGCCACTTTGGAAAAAGCATGGTGGATGAAGACATGATCAGTGAAGGGTGAGAAGGCTCCCTGTTTACAAATTGAATGACATTCTGCAGCACCAATCAGCTGTCAGTGGCGGTAATTTGAAATTTCCATGGTCAACATCTGTCAAGACTTCCACTGGTAATGTCCCACAAGGTAAATATTGACATGCCAGGTGGAGTTATGCATTGTGAATTTTCTGGATTTTTGCCGATTTTTAACGCTAATACATAACAAGTAACGGAATTAATAGTAGGCTGATGCCATTTTGCTCTCCGGCAGTTGGCGATGTGAACATGTATCACAGGAGCCGCGAAGCACATTTGAAAGTGGAGGGACTGAACTCTATACCGGCCTTGTTAAATGTTGGACTGGTCTATCTAAGATAGGACTTATAACATTGATCTAGAACAAGTGGGTGGAGGGGGGGAGGGGGCTCCGCGGCCCCTGTATCACACATTGTGAAGGCAAATATTCCATGCCCCAATCCATAGAGGAATGCAGTTTTCGCCTGTATTCTAGGATTGACCCGAGTATATGGTGGGGGTTTCCCTTGTTCAAGGATGTCGATGTCGAGGATTAGTTATCTTCTCAGAAATCATTTTGACAATCGATGCAGACAGTAGTTTTCTCATGGCATTTTCATAAGAACTTGGTATCTGGACCAAATCACCTTAACTCTTCCATCCACCGCGAAAGGAAAACCTGACCTTCGAATAAATATATGTATTTTACCTAACTTGCTGGGGTAGGGTTGTGCGACTAAGATTCTAGATTCTTTAGAAATTTGTTACACACTGTCATCACCATGTGAAGATGCTTAAGTGCATATATCTTGAGTTAGATTGAACTTCAGTTACTAGTAGACTGGTTGATTGCAAATTTTGAAATAGAATCATCTTGCACTCTTTTTCAGGTTGGAACCAGTGCAGTTCACTACCTAGAGGCAGGAGGTCACAGCCATATGTCCTTTGCCTGGGAACGAGTAATGCAGTATCCTAATATTTCATCATCGTCGACAGCGTTGCGATACCTTGCAGGAACGACATAACTTTTGCAGTTGATAGGCTTTTCGAGCTGCATAATAAATTCAATCTGGAATAACCTCATTCTTTTTACTCCTCGAGACTATGACTCTGAGACTCTGAGAAAGAGAGACTGCCAATCAGATTTAGAGAGTTGATCACCAAAATCTGCGTTGTCTCATGTCAAAGCTCTTGTGTTCGGTGAATTCTGATTGTGTCAGGTTTTGTCTGGATCACCATCAGTCTGTGACTCATTTGGACTGAAAATATTCCACTCATACATTCACTTAGTAGCAGTTGTTTTTACCAACATATTTCAAGAATGAGAAGGCTTAGGCTTTCTTGGGGTGTTGTCCTCATATCAACAGGGGATACGCTGGTCTGATTTCGCAATACCACCATATCTCAAAAATCATTATGCCTAGTTCACACATGCATGTGATCGAATGAAAGAAATCTTATCAGAAATCTGTGTGATCGACCGATTTTTGGGTTCAATCCTGAGCAACCTTGTCTCGCATATGCAAATGGACAAGAAGTCCAAAATCAGTGACATTGACATTTAACCCATTCTGGATCAGAAGTGGCCCATTTGTCACCCATTATTGTTTTACCACCATATCACAGGAATAATAAGCAATGATGAAATGCATTCTGGTCATGGGTTACATTAAATGTTTGTTTGTTTCTCATGACCTTGCTTGTAAAAAGAGACTGAGTGCGACAATTATTAATTATGGATCCTCCAAACCAAATGCTTGTAAATATGAAGAAAAGGAGATCTTTTGAAAATTTTAAGTCCCATATGAACTCTAATCATTTGCCCTTACATATAGATGTGGGAGGGTCATGAAAAACTAAGTAACAGTGAACTTAATGAATTTTATTGTGAAAATATATTCATAAACACTTCCCATATTGTTGCATTAAAAAAGCAGTAAAAGCATACTCTTGCATTATTTTTTATTCTTGTTTGTCATACAAATGGAGGGATGCTTATTTTAAAATGTAACTTTGGTACTTCTGCAAGTTTGTCATATCTAACTTAAAACTTTATAAAATTTATACCCTGCTTCTTGCTTAACAGGTCTTAACGATACATTGTCAGAAATATGTTTAGTTCCTTGCATTACTACAATTATGTCCTGCAGATGTCAAGGGGTCAGACTTCAATCTCGCTCCTGTTTTTATTCGTCTGTGACAAATTTTAACAGGCAATTTTTGTGAAATATCTTAAAAGTAGATGGTACGATAAGGCGGCATAAGTATACATGGTGCAGTTGAAATCAAGAAATTAAAATGTCCTAAAAATGATTGTTTTAATCTAATGACGAGAAAATATATGTATACAATATTATGTGAAAGTTCTAGCTTGATTGTATAAGATTATAGTTCTCACATGAAAGTTCAACTGCACCATGTAAATAGGCCAAAATGCCACCTCATCATATGCCATCTCCTTTTTGAATACCAACGCTTACAAAGTGTTGAATCCCAACACTTGCAAAGTGCTGAAAGTCAACATTTACCAAATGTTAAATATGGACACAAATCCAACACTTACAAGTGTTAGAATTCAACATTTATAAAGGTTAGAAACGAGATCATAACACTTTTAAAATGTTGAAATCCAACATTTTACAAAGTGTTGAAACCAGCAACACCTTCGAAAGTGTTAAATTAACATTTACAAATGTTTTCTCTCCTCCACACTTATCAAAGTGTTGTATACAACATTATAAATGTTGTATACAACACTTTAGTTTTAAGAGTGTATATAACGTCGTCTTTGTCTAATTCTGTCACGTCGTCGACTGACGTGATGGTATTTCATTCCCAAGCGAAGGCATATCTCGATTAATTCATCAGAAATGAAGAAAATCGATTGTCGAAACAAGAAACGGCTGTGTATTCGTTCTTGACAAGTGTGTGCCTCTTTTGTGTCTGGTGTGCCCGTAACGAGATCATTTTTCAAAACAAAAGGAGATCTGTGAATTCGATTAATCAGGAGATTAAAGCATGTATTAAGTCAAGGGTTTGTGTTGATTTTATGCGGTTAAATACGGCCACTTTCAAGAATACTTGGTGTCGAAATAATGCCATTTGTACATTGCAAAATTCTAAGTTAGTATTATTATTGTAGTTTTTCATTACGATATTGGATGTACAGTTGACTATTGAGATGTCAGAGCAGGAAGCCCTTATTTGTCTGTGATATATTGATATTTTAGTTGGGACTCCCATTGTGCCGCTTAATAGCATGTATATATTTCTGTGAATAAACTATTTCTTCATTTCAAAAGAAAAAAAATGAAATGAAGAAAACTTTGTTTCAAGGGCTCGGAAAACGTTCTTGAATTTGGGAAGACAAGCATTGCTTCCAATTGCTGGAAAACAGGTTTTATGTTTAGTTTTTTTCACATCCAAAAGTAAAGACCCACTGAAGTTTCCAATGTGATTTAGTTCGTGTACAAAAATTCATTTTAAGGTAAGCATTAAAACTAACATTAAAAAGTGAAAGCAAAATGAAATGCAAAAGAAACCGGATTCGGCCCCATAGCTCAGTTGGTTAGAGCGCCAGTCTAGTAAACTGGATGTCGAGTGTTCGAATCCCTCTGGGGCCTGTTAATACAAATACACTTTTGAAATACCAAACTGACCAGCCTTCGGTTCAGGGTGGTCATATGGTCCCGTTTGTTAGAATTTTCAGGAGATACCCGCTTCGCTCCCATGTTGTTGGGAATATGTGAGATTTCTACCCTGCAAATTATATGTTTGTGATCTCAACATTGTTACAATTTGGCTGTATGTTTATGTTTTACATCTATTTTACACCACTAACATGTTCAGGCTTTAAACACTTATCTAAAAGCTTGTACTCTTGTTCAAACTCTGATTGTGTTCAAGCTGAATGAGAGAGAGAGAGAATTCAGGTTTAATGTCGCGTTCAGCAATATTTCAGCTATATAGCGACGATCAAACAAAATTCTAAGTACCCAAGTCACTAACTTAGTAATCCAACGCATTAAAACATACACACATTAAAACTTATGTAACAGCCCGATTTCTCTCAATGACCCAAGATGCAATCCTCCCTCACGCGACTGAAAAGATCTTCCAAAGTAGTCGCTCGATAAAAAGCATCTCTTACAATCTTAAAATCTATGCATTCGATAAGAATATGTTTCACCGTGAGAACATCATGGCATGGAACACACCTTGGGACTGGCTCTTTTTCAGTAAATGTTCGTGAGTTAATCGTGTATGGCCGATTCAAGCTGAAACAGTTTTCCAAACTGTGCCCCGTGTTTGCGTTCAGGAAATGCAGTATATGTCCCGTATAGTGACAGGCGGCGTTTCGTCACAACCAAATAGTGAAAACCGACTGGCGTTATCAGGATGATCTAGTTTCAGAACGGAAATTTATTTTAAGAATGCATCAAATTATTAAAAACTGATAGGAAAATGAAATGTGAAAATTACCAGTTTCGGCCCCATAGCTCAGTTGGTTAGAGCGCCAGTCTAGTAAACTGGAGGTCGAGAGTTCGAATCTCTCTGGGGCCTTTTCAAACACCAAAATAATTTTTAAATACCTATATAACGTCGTCTTTGTCTAATTCTGTCACTTCGTCGACTGCCGTGATGGTATTTCATTCCCAAGCGAAGGCATATCCCGATTAGTTCATCAGAAATGAAGAAAATCGATTGTCGAAACAAGAAACGGCTGTGTATTCTTTCTTGACAAGTGTGTGCCTCTTTTGTGTCTGGTGTGCCCGTAACGAGATCATTTTTCTAAACAAAAGGAGATCTGTGAATTCGATTAATCAGGAGGTTAAAGCATGTATTAAGTCAAGGGTTTGTGTTGATTTTGTGCGGTTAAATACGGCCACTTTCAAGAATACTTGGTGTCGAAATAATGCCATTTATTATACATTTAATTTTATAATCCAATGAAAACCGTTTATTTGTACCACGTGTCGGTCCAGTACCAAGAACCGTATTGGATCCGCGAGCAAGTGTTATTGGACTCATCAGAAAGTGTTATTGGACTCGTCAAGACTGCGTATTGGATTCTTTCGAAGGGGGGTAACTCAGGATTATATGTACGTGTCCAGTGTCGTCACAGTGTCATCTGCTTCAAAATCGATAGATTCTGTAAATTCTCTCCTGTGCATACAGCGAAGTTTGCTAATGCATCGTATGTATTAAATTTGATGATAATGGGATCGCCATAAACAACGAATGCAAGAATATCTTGTCAGAGAAATATGAAACTAATTCGGCGGGGTTTCTGTTTCGCCATTGAGTGTGTGTTGAACGCGGAAATGAAAATGACGTCACTGCGTGACGTTGAGTGACGTGGCGACGCTCATGAATTTGAATGCTGAACAGCTGCATCAATGGGATAAGGGCTTAGTCCACAGTTGCGGATTTTTGGTCCCCCTCAAATTCTTTGAAATTAAAATTCCACCAGGTTTGACCCCATGAGAATTTTTGTTGGCTTTTTGTTTATTGATATTTGTGATATCATTCAGTTGACTGGTTGATTTGCTTCAAATCAGTACATGGTATTTTGCCAGTAGGATTGGCCCATGCCTCACTATGCAGATGGAAGTGTGAAAGTGTGGCTGTGAATTGGGGCCATTTTCAGCTTACGAGCACATGGCATACTTTACGGTGTAAAATTGAGCTTGAAAACCGCCTGGACAACACCCTATTTTCTTTGCCAATTTTTGTTGGTCCTTGGACTGGGCACACTGTCGGTGAGTTTCAGGACAATCGATTGTCAAGTTTTTTCTTTGGTGGAGGGGAATATTACCCATTTTGGACCAATTTTAGAGGATTTTCCTGAAGTTTGAAGCAAGTTCAGTATGGGTTATGGGGACCCTGATTTTCGTCAACAAGGCTTACATCTGTCTCGGCTTTATGACAAGAGCCTACTCTTTCAGAAAATATATAGTTCTATGGGGGTTCTCTAATAACACGGTTGCTGTTTAGCATAAAATGAACCTGCCTACTGTTTAATTTCAGATGCCATGGCCCTTCTGTAGACTGCACCCTAACGTCATGCCTCGTGCATAGCATACGTTGATAGAATGCACCACACGTGTATACGCTTGTTGACACGGCCGTGGAAAAATAAACGGCATTTCATGCTGTTTATTTTCAAAGACCAAATCCTTCTATTTTCTCGTGAATACTAGAAACAAGTTTAGTTTTTTGTGGTCAAATGTGTTTCATTTTGTAGGGCCTACCTGTCGTAACATATGTCATTTTCGTGGAGTTTGAGAGACATCGATTTCAGCCTAGATTTGAGGCTGATTACATCTTTAAATGTATTCTTTAACTTGATTGTCATATTTCAAAAAAGTATTTATGTGTGTAGTTTTACATAGTTATGCTTTGTAACTTTATCAGTAATAAACGAAAGTTTTAACTCTGTCATAGTTTTGTCTTTGGATGTATAATAAACAGGTCATTATACAATGTTGAATCCAATATGGAGCTTTTATTGTACTCGTCTACGTTGGGTTGAAAGTCCGTATTGGACTCGACGCCTGCGGCGTCTCGTCCAATACGGACTTTCAACCCAACGTAGACTCGTACAATAAAACTCCATATTGGATTCAACATTGTATAATAACCTCATATTGTACATTGCAAAATTCTAAGTTAGTATTATTATTGTAGTTTTTCATTACGATATTGGATGTACAGTTGACTATTGAGATGTCAGAGCAGGAACTCCTTATTTGTCTGTGATATATTGATATTTTAGTTGGGACTCCCATTGTGCCGCTTAATAGCATGTATATATTTCTGTGAATAAACTATTTTTTAATTTCAAAAGAAAAAAAAAGAAATGAAGAAAACTTTGTTTCAAGGGCTCGGAAAACGTTCTTGAATTTGGGAAGACAAGCATTGCTTCCAATTGCTGGAAAACAGGTTTTATGTTTAGTTTTTTTCACATCCAAAAGTAAAGACCCACTGAAGTTTCCAATGTGTTTTAGTTCGTGTACAAAAGTTCATTTTAAGGTAAGCATTAAAACTAACATTAAAAAGTGAAAGCAAAATGAAATGCAAAAGAAACCGGATTCGGCCCCATAGCTCAGTTGGTTAGAGCGCCAGTCTAGTAAACTGGAGGTCGAGTGTTCGAATCCCTCTGGGGCCTGTTAATACAAATACACTTTTGAAATACCAAACTGACCAGCCTTCGGTTCAGGGTGGTCATATGGTCCCGTTTGTTAGAATTTTCAGGAGATACCCGCTTCGCTCCCATGTTGTTGGGAATATGTGAGATTTCTACCCTGCAAATTATATGTTTATGATCTCAACATTGTTACAATTTGGCTGTATGTTTATGTTTTACATCTATTTTACACCACCAACATGTTCAGGCTTTAAACACTTATCTAAAAGCTTGTACTCTTGTTCAAACTCTGATTGTGTTCAAGCTGAATGAGAGAGAGAGAGAATTCAGGTTTAATGTCGCGTTCAGCAATATTTCAGCTATATAGCGACGATCAAACAAAATTCTAAGTACCCAAGTCACTAACTTAGTAATCCAACGCATTAAAACATACACACATTAAAACTTATGTAACAGCCCGATTTCTCTCAATGACCCAAGATGCAATCCTCCCTCACGCGACTGAAAAGATCTTCCAAAGTAGTCGCTCGATAAAAAGCATCTCTTACAATCTTAAAATCTATGCATTCGATAAGAATATGTTTCACCGTGAGAACATCATGGCATGGAACACACCTTGGGACTGGCTCTTTTTTAGTAAATGTTCGTGAGTTAATCGTGTATGGCCGATTCAAGCTGAAACAGTTTTCCAAACTGTGCCCCGTGTTTGCGTTCAGAAAATGCAGTATATGTCCCGTATAGTGACAGTCGGCGTTTCGTCACAACCAAATAGTGAAAACCGACTGGCGTTATCAGGATGATCTAGTTTCAGAACGGAAATTTATTTTAAGAATGCATCAAATTATTAAAAACTGATGGGAAAATGAAATGTGAAAATTACCAGTTTCGGCCCCATGGCTCAGTTGGTTAGAGCGCCAGTCTAGTAAACTGGAGGTCGAGAGTTCGAATAATCCTGAATTTGTTAAAAATTGGAGACCTATTAGCTTACTTAATTGTGATTACAAGATTCTGTCTAAAGCCTTATGTAATCGGCTTAAAACTGTGGTAGATAAGATTATACATCAGAATAAAACTTGTGGTGTTCCGGGGAGAACAATTCTCGACAATCTACATCTGTTGAGAAACACTTACGATTATGTAGAACAGAAAGATTTGAAGGCCTGTTTTATCAATTTAGACCAAGAAAAAGCCTTTGATCGTGTTGATTGGTCTTTCTTGTTCAAATGCTTAGAAAAATACAAGTTTGGTCCTGGATTTTGTAAATGGGTGCGACTTCTGTATACGAACATCTCCAGTCAAATACTGGTCAATGGTCATTTGACTGAGAGGTTTAGTTTAAGTAGAGGGGTCCGTCAAGGATGTGGAATTTCACCATTATTGTATGTACTCACTTTGGAACCATTTATTACTGCTGTCAGGAACTGTGAAGATATTAAGGGCATTCAAATACCCGGGACCAATAAACAGGTTAAAACTACGGTCTTTGCGGACGATGCAACTGTCATAGTTTCAGATGTTGGTTCTGTTATCCAGGTAGCCAGGTTGGATGGTAAATTCGAAGAAGCGTCAGGGCCAAACTTAACGCAGATAAAAGTTCTGCTCTTCCCCTTGGGAAATGGAGGAAGGAAAATATACCTGTCCCTGGATTTAAGGTCGTAGATAATGCTAAGATATGCGGTATTTATTTTGGAAAAGATGATGTACAGCTGAATTGTAACCATGTACTATCTAAGGTGGAAAAGAATGTTTCCTGTTGGTCAGGAAGATATCTGACTTTAAGAGGCAGAGGAATTTTGATAAATACTGTAGCTTTTGCTGTTTTGTGGTACACTGTACAATCCGGGTTATTATCAAGTCAATGTGTGACCAGGTGTGTTCAATCTGCTTTTAAATTTTTATGGGAAGGAAAGCCAGAGGGTATAAAAAGAGAGGTCTTGTACAATAAGTATGATAAAGGGGGCTTAAACATTCAAAATGTGGATTGTAAAATGAAGACCTTTGCTGTGCGGCACATGCTGCGTCTTATTTATGACACAAAAGCAGAATGGAAACATTTCGCAATTTATTGGTTTGGTATTGCTTTGAGAAATGTGCGTCCTGATTTTGCTAGACCATCAATTCCTCATGCAATGGAAATACCTTCCTTTTATCGATTTGTGTTGAATGCGTGGAAAGAATTCTATGATGGGAATCCGTTGCCCCCAATAATGTATGACAGTAAATATATATACAATGTGTTTCTCGCTAAAGTTGTTCTGGTACCACGTGTCATGTCCGGTTCGAAGTCAGTACCGTGGGTTGTTATTTGGAACAGGCTATTTCACACCTTTCTCGATAACAATTTAGTTAACTTTTCCTTTAAGTTGGTGCATGGTATTTTACCTGTAAAAGAAAGGTTACTCAGACATAATGTTTGTACTGATGATGTTTGTGTATTTTGCTCCTTTTCTGAAACGCAGAAACATTTATTTATTGAGTGCAATATGATTAAGTCTGTCTTTCAATATTTTCAGTGTGTACTTTTGCAATATGGTGGTTTCTCACCGGATATGTCTGAACATCATTTGGTATACAAGCTTTTCGGTATTCCCATGTCAAAATCAGAAACTGCCATGTATATTTACTTAATTAGCGTTTTTCAGTTTTGTGTGTGGTGTGCACGCAACGAAATCATATTTCAAAATCAGGTTAGATCAAAAAGTTCAATTTTAAATGCCGTTAAAGCTTGTATCAAATCTAGGGCAGAAGTTGATTTTATTAGAATGGGGAATTTGGAGTTCAGGAAAGTCTGGTGTCAGAATCATGCTATATGTATAGTACAGAATTCCAAAGTATGTTTGCTGTTGTGACGCGTTGATGTAGTGTATTACCGACCTGAATTGTGATAATTTTTAGTAACTCGCCCCTTGAAAGCTGTGATTAATTAATTTTAAATGGGGCTGATGTGAATGATTCCACATTGTATATAATTCTGTGAATAAACTATTTTCTATCAAAAAAAAAAAAAAAAATTTAAATACCTATATAACGTCGTCTTTGTCTAATTCTGTCACTTCGTCGACTGTCGTGACGGTATTTCATTCCCAAGCGAAGCCATATCCCGATTAGTTCATCAGAAATGAAGAAAATCGATTGTCGAAACAAGAAACGGCTGTGTATTCTTTCTTGACAAGTGTGTGCCTCTTTTGTGTCTGGTGTGCCCGTAACGAGATCATTTTTCTAAACAAAAGGAGATCTGTGAATTCGATTAATCAGGAGGTTAAAGCATGTATTAAGTCAAGGGTTTGTGTTGATTTTGTGCGGTTAAATACGGCCACTTTCAAGAATACTTGGTGTCGAAATAATGCCATTTGTACATTGCAAAATTCTAAGTTAGTATTATTATTGTAGTTTTTCATCACGATATTGGATGTACAGTTGACTATTGAGATGTCAGAGCAGGAAGTCCTTATTTGTCTGTGATATATTGATATTTTAGTTGGGACTCCCATTGTGCCGCTTAATAGCATGTATATATTTCTGTGAATAAACTATTTTTTAATTTCAAAAGAAAAAAAAAGAAATGAAGAAAACTTTGTTTCAAGGGCTCGGAAAACGTTCTCGAATTTGGGAAGACAAGCATTAGGCTTCCAATTGCTGGAAAACAGGTTTTATGTTTAGTTTTTTTCACATCCAAAAGTAAAGACCGACTGAAGATTCCAGTGTGTTTTAGTTCGTGTACGAAAGTTCACTTTAAGGTAAGCATTAAAACTAACATTAAAAAATGAAAAGCAAAATGAAATACTAAAGAAACCGGGTTCGGCCCCATAGAGTTGGTTAGAGCGCCAGTCTAGTAAACTGGAGGTCGAGTGTTCGAATCCCTCTGGGGCCGGTTAATACAAATACACTTTTGAAATACCAAACTGACCAGCCTTCGGTTCAGGGTCGTCATATGGTCCCGTTTGATAGAATTTTCAGGAGATACCCACTTCGCTCCCATGTTGTTGGGAATATGTGGGATTTCTACCCTGCAAATTATATGTTTATCATCTCAACATTGTTACAATTTGGCTGTATGTTTATGTTTTACATCCATTTTACACCATCAACATGTTCAGGCTTTAAACACTTATCTGAAAGCTTGTACTCTTGTTCAAGCTGAAAGACAGAGAGAGAGAGAGAATTAAGGTTTAATGTCGCGTTCAGCAATATTTCAGCTATATAGCGACGATCAAACAAAATTCTAAGTACCCAAGTCACTAACTACGTCATCCAACACATTAAAACATACACACATTAAAAGTTATGTAACAGCCCGATTTCTCTCAATAGCCCAAGATGCAATCCTCCCTCACGCGACCATAAAGATCTTCCAAAGTAGTCGCTCGTTAAAAAGCATCTCTTACAATCTTAAAATCTATGCATTCGATAAGAATATGTTTCATCGTGAGATCATCATGGCATGGAACACACCTTGGGACTGCCTCTTTTTTTAGTAAATGTTCGTGAGTTAATCGTGTATGGCCGATTCAGGATGAAAGAGTTTTCCAAACTGTGCCCCGTGTTTGCGTTCAGGAAATGCAGTATATGTCCCGTATAGTGTACAGGCGGCGTTTCGTCACAACCAAATAGTGAAAACCGACTGGCGTTATAAGGATGATCTATTTTCAGAACGGAAATTTATTTTAAGAATGCATTAAATTATTAAAAACTGATAGAAAAATGAAAAGTGAAAATTACCAGGTTCGGCCCCATAGCTCAGTTGGCTAGAGCACCAGTCTAGTAAACTGGAGGTCGAGAGTTCGAATCTCTCTGGGCCCTTTTCAAACAACAAAACAATTTTTAAATACCTATATAACGTCGTATTTGTCTAATCCTGTCACGTCGTCGACTGACGTGATGGTATTTCATTCCCAAGCGAAGCCATATCCCGATTAGTTCATCAGAAATGAAGAAAATCGATTGTCGAAACAAGAAACGGCTGTGTATTCGTTCTTGACAAGTGTGTGCCTCTTTTGTGTCTGGTGTGACCGTAACGAGATCATTTTTCAAAACAAAAGGAGATCTGTGAATTCGATTAATCAGGAGATTAAAGCATGTATTAAGTCAAGGGTTTGTGTTGATTTTGTGCCGTTAAGTACGGCCACTTTCAAGAATACTTGGTGTCGAAATAATGCCATTTGTACATTGCAAAATTCTAAGTTAGTATTATTATTGTAGTTTTTCATTACGATATTGGATGTACAGTTGACTATTGAGATGTCAGAGCAGGAAGTCCTTATTTGTCTGTGATATATTGATATTTTAGTTGGGACTCCCATTGTGCCGCTTAATAGCATGTATATATTTCTGTGAATAAACTATTTTTAATTTCAAAAGAAAAAAAAAGAAATGAAGAAAACTTTGTTTCAAGGGCTCGGAAAACGTTCTCGAATTTGGGAAGACAAGCATTAGGCTTCCAATTGCTGGAAAACAGGTTTTATGTTTAGTTTTTTTTCACATCCAAAAGTAAAGACCCACTGAAGATTCCAGTGTGTTTTAGTTCGTGGACGAAAGTTCACTTTAAGGTGAGCATTAAAACTAACATTAAAAAATGAAAAGCAAAATGAAATTCTAAAGAAACCGGGTTCGGCCCCATAGAGTTGGTTAGAGCGCCAGTCTAGTAAACTGGAGGTCGAGTGTTCGAATCTCTCTGGGGCCTGTTAATACAAATACACTTTTGAAATACCAAACTGACCAGCCTTCGGTTCAGGGTGGTCATATGGTCCCGTTTGATAGAATTTTCAGGAGATACCCACTTCGCTCCCATGTTGTTGGGAAAATGTGGGATTTCTACCCTGCAAATTATATGTTTATGATCTCAACATTGTTACAATTTGGCTGTATGTTTATGTTTTACATCCATTTTACACCATCAACATGTTCAGGCTTTAAACACTTATCTGAAAGCTTGTACTCTTGTTCAAGCTGAAAGACAGAGAGAGAGAGAGAGAATTAAGGTTTAATGTCGCGTTCAGCAATATTTCAGCTATATAGCGACGATCAAACAAAATTCTAAGTACCCAAGTCACTAACTACGTCATCCAACACATTAAAACATACACACATTAAAACTTATGTAATAGCCCGATTTCTCTCAATAGCCCAAGATGCAATCCTTTCTCACGCGACCATAAAGATCTTCCAAAGTAGTCGCTCGATAAAAAGCATCTCTTACAATCTTAAAATCTATGCATTCGATAAGAATATGTTTCATCGTGAGATCATCATGGCATGGAACACACCTTGGGACTGCCTCATTTTTTAGTAAATGTTCGTGAGTTAATCGTGTATGGCCGATTCAAGATGAAAGAGTTTTCCAAACTGTGCCCCGTGTTTGCGTTCAGAAAATGCAGTATATGTCCCGTATAGTGTACAGGCGGCGTTTCGTCACAACCAAATAGTGAAAACCGACTGGCGTTATCAGGATGATCTAGTTTCAGATCGGAAATTTATTTTAAGAATGCATTAAATTATTAAAAACTGATAGAAAAATGAAAACTGAAAATTACCAGGTTCGGCCCCATAGCTAGCTCAGTTGGCTAGAGCACCAGTCTAGTAAACTGGAGGTCGAGAGTTCGAATCTCTCTGGGGCCTTTTAAACAACAAAATCATTTTTAAATACCTATATAACGTCGTATTTGTCTAATCCTGTCACGTCGTCGACTGACGTGATGGTATTTCATTCCCAAGCGAAGCCATATCCCGATTAGTTCATCAGAAATGAAAAAAATCGATTGTCGAAACAAGAAACGGCTGTGTATTCTTTCTTGACAAGTGTGTGCCTCTTTTGTGTCTGGTGTGCCCGTAACGAGATCATTTTTCTAAACAAAAGGAGATCTGTGAATTCGATTAATCAGGAGATTAAAGCATGTATTAAGTCAAGGGTTTGTGTTGATTTTGTGCGGTTAAATACGGCCACTTTCAAGAATACTTGGTGTCGAAATAATGCCATTTGTACATTGCAAAATTCTAAGTTAGTATTATTATTGTAGTTTTTCATTACGATATTGGATGTACAGTTGACTATTGAGATGTCAGAGCAGGAAGTCCTTATTTGTCTGTGATATATTGATATTTTAGTTGGGACTTCCATTGTGCCGCTTAATAGCATGTATATATTTCTGTGAATAAACTATTTCTTCATTTCAAAAGAAAAAAAAAGAAATGAAGAAAACTTTGTTTCAAGGGCTCGGAAAACGTTCTTGAATTTGGGAAGACAAGCATTGCTTCCAATTGCTGCAAAACAGGTTTTATGTTTATTTTTTTTTCACATCCAAAAGTAAAGACCCACTGAAGTTTCCAATGTGTTTTAGTTCGTGTACGAAAGTTCATTTTAAGGTAAGCATTAAAACTAACATTAAAAAGTGAAAGCAAAATGAAATGCAAAAGAAACCGGATTCGGCCCCATAGCTCAGTTGCTTAGAGCGCCAGTCTAGTAAACTGGAGGTCGAGTGTTCGAATCCCTCTGGGGCCTGTTAATACAAATACACTTTTGAAATACCAAACTGACCAGCCTTCGGTTCAGGGTGATCATATGGTCCCGTTTGTTAGAATTTTCAGGAGATACCCGCTTCGCTCCCATGTTGTTGGGAATATGTGAGATTTCTACCCTGCAAATTATATGTTTATGATCTCAACATTGTTACAATTTGGCTGTATGTTTATGTTTTACATCCATTTTACACCACCAACATGTTCAGGCTTTAAACACTTATCTAAAAGCTTGTACTCTTGATCAAACTCTGATTGTGTTCAAGCTGGATGAGAGAGCGAGAGAGAATTCAGGTTTAATGTCGCGTTCAGCAATATTTCAGCTATATAGCGACGATCAAACAAAATTCTAAGTACCCAAGTCACTAACTTAGTAATCCAACGCATTAAAACATACACACATTAAAACTTATGTAACAACCCGATTTCTCTCAATAACCCAAGATGCAATCCTCCCTCACGCGACTGAAAAGATCTTCCAAAGTAGTCGCTCGATAAAATGCATCTCTTACAATCTTAAAATCTATGCATTCGAAAAGAATATGTTTCACCGTGAGAACATCATGGCATGGAACACATCTTGGGACTGGCTCTTTTTTAGTAAATGTTCGTGAGTTAATCGTGTATGGCTGATTCAAGCTGAAACAGTTTTGCAAACTGTGCCCCGTGTTTGTGTTCAGGAAATGCAGTATATGTCCCGTATAGTGACAGGCGGCGTTTCGTCACAACCAAATAGTGAAAACCGACTGGCGTTATCAGGATGATCTAGTTTCAGAACGGAAATTTATTTTAAGAATGCATCAAATTATTAAAAACTGATAGGAAAATGAAATGTGAAAATTACCAGTTTCGGCCCCATAGCTCAGTTGGTTAGAGCGCCAGTCTAGTAAACTGGAGGTCGAGAGTTCGAATCTCTCTGGGGCCTTTTCAAACACCAAAATAATTTTTAAATACCTATATAACGTCGTCTTTGTCTAATTCTGTCACTTCGTCGACTGCCGTGATGGTATTTCATTCCCAAGCGAAGGCATATCCCGATTAGTTCAGCAGAAATGAAGAAAATCGATTGTCGAAAGAAGAAACGGCTGTGTATTCTTTCTTGACAAGTGTGTGCCTCTTTTGTGTCTGGTGTGCCCGTAACGAGATCATTTTTCTAAACAAAAGGAGATCTGTGAATTCGATTAATCAAGAGGTTAAAGCATGTATTAAGTCAAGGGTTTGTGTTGATTTTGCGCGGTTAAATACGGCCACTTTCAAGAATACTTGGTGTCGAAATAATGCCATTTGTACATTGCAAAATTCTAAGTTAGTATTATTATTGTAGTTTTTCATTACGATATTGGATGTACAGTTGACTATTGAGATGTCAGAGCAGGAAGTCCTTATTTGTCTGTGATATATTGATATTTTAGTTGGGACTTCCATTGTGCCGCTTAATAGCATGTATATATTTCTGTGAATAAACTATTTCTTCATTTCAAAAGAAAAAAAAAGAAATGAAGAAAACTTTGTTTCAAGGGCTCGGAAAACGTTCTTGAATTTGGGAAGACAAGCATTGCTTCCAATTGCTGGAAAACAGGTTTTATGTTTAGTTTTTTTTCACATCCAAAAGTAAAGACCCACTGAAGTTTCCAATGTGTTTTAGTTCGTGTACGAAAGTTCATTTTAAGGTAAGCATTAAAACTAACATTAAAAAGTGAAAGCAAAATGAAATGCAAAAGAAACCGGATTCGGCCCCATAGCTCAGTTGGTTAGAGCGCCAGTCTAGTAAACTGGAGGTCGAGTGTTCGAATCCCTCTGGGGCCTGTTAATACAAATACACTTTTGAAATACCAAACTGACCAGCCTTCGGTTCAGGGTGGTCATATGGTCCCGTTTGTTACAATTTTCAGGAGATACCCACTTCGCTCCCATGTTGTTGGGAATATGTGGGATTTCTACCCTGCAAATTATATGTTTATGATCTGAACATTGTTACAATTTGGCTGTATGTTTATGTTTTACATCCATTTTACACCATCAACATGTTCAGGCTTTAAACACTTATCTAAAAGCTTGTACTCTTGTTCAAACTCTGATTGTGTTCAAGCTGAATGAGAGAGAGAGAGAATTCAGGTTTAATGTCGCGTTCAGCAATATTTCAGCTATATAGCGACGATCAAACAAAATTCTAAGTACCCAAGTCACTAACTTAGTAATCCAACGCATTAAAACATACACACATTAAAACTTATGTAACAGCCCGATTTCTCTCAATAACCCAAGATGCAATCCTCCCTCACGCGACTGAAAAGATCTTCCAAAGTAGTCGCTCGATAAAAAGCATCTCTTACAATCTTAAAATCTATGCATTCGATAAGAATATGTTTCACCGTGAGAACATCATGGCATGGAACACACCTTGGGACTGGCTCTTTTTTAGTAAATGTTCGTGAGTTAATCGTGTATGGCCGATTCAAGCTGAAACAGTTTTCCAAACTGTGCCCCGTGTTTGCGTTCAGGAAATGCAGTATATGTCCCGTATAGTGGCAGGCGGCGTTTCGTCACAACCAAATAGTGAAAACCGACAGGCGTTATCAGGATGATCTAGTTTCAGAACGGAAATTTATTTTAAGAATGCATCAAATTATTAAAAACTGATAGGAAAATGAAATGTGAAAATTACCAGTTTCGGCCCCATAGCTCAGTTGGTTAGAGCGCCAGTCTAGTAAACTGGAGGTCGAGAGTTCGAATCTCTCTGGGGCCTTTTCAAACACCAAAATAATTTTTAAATACCTATATAACGTCGCCTTTGTCTAATTCTGTCACTTCGTCGACTGCCGTGATGGTATTTCATTCCCAAGCGAAGGCATATCCCGATTAGTTCATCAGAAATGAAGAAAATCGATTGTCGAAACAAGAAACGGCTGTGTATTCGTTCTTGACAAGTGTGTGCCTCTTTTGTGTCTGGTGTGCCCGTAACGAGATCATTTTTCTAAACAAAAGGAGATCTGTGAATTCGATTAATTAGGAGGTTAAAGCATGTATTAAGTCAAGGGTTTGTGTTGATTTTGTGCGGTTAAATACGGCCACTTTCAAGAATACTTGGTGTCGAAATAATGCCATTTGTACATTGCAAAATTCTAAGTTAGTATTATTATTGTAGTTTTTCATTACGATATTGGATGTACAGTTGACTATTGAGATGTCAGAGCAGGAAGTCCTTATTTGTCTGTGATATATTGATATTTTAGTTGGGACTCCCATTGTGCCGTATATATTTCTGTGTATATTTCTGTGAATAAACTAATTTTTAATTTCAAAAGAAAAAAAAGAAATGAAGAAAACTTCGTTTCAAGGGCTCGAAAACGTTCTTGAATTTGGGAAGACAAGCATTAGGCTTCCAATTGCTGGAAAATAGGTTTTATGTTTAGTTTTTTTCCACATCCAAAAGTAAAGACCGACTGAAGATTCCAGTGTGTTTTAGTTCGTGTACGAAAGTTCACTTTAAGGTAAGCATTAAAACTAACATTAAAAAATGAACAGCAAAATGAAATACTAAAGAAACTGGGTTCGGCCCCATAGCTCAGTTGGTTAGAGCGCCAGTCTAGTAAACTGGAGGTCGAGTGTTCGAATCCCTCTGGGGCCTGTTAATACAAATACACTTTTGAAATACCAAACTGACCAGCCTTCGGTTCAGGGTGGTCATATGGTCCCGTTTGTTACAATTTTCAGGAGATACCCACTTCGCTCCCATGTTGTTGGGAATATGTGGGATTTCTACCCTGCAAATTATATGTTTATGATCTGAACATTGTTACAATTTGGCTGTATGTTTATGTTTTACATCCATTTTACACCATCAACATGTTCAGGCTTTAAACACTTATCTGAAAGCTTGTACTCTTGTTCAAGCTGAAAGACAGAGAGAGAGAGAGAATTAAGGTTTAATGTCGCGTTCAACAATATTTCAGCTATATAGCGACGATCAAACAAAATTCTAAGTACCCAAGTCACTAACGTAATCCAACGCATTAAAACATACACACATTAAAACTTATGTAACAGCCCGATTTCTCTCAATAGCCCAAGATGCAATCCTCCCTCACGCGACCATAAAGATCTTCCAAAGTAGTCGCTCGTTAAAAAGCATCTCTTACAATCTTAAAATGTATGCATTCGATAAGAATATGTTTCATCGTGAGATCATCATGGCATGGAACACACCTTGGGACTGCCTCTTTTTTTAGTAAATGTTCGTGAGTTAATCGTGTATGGCCGATTCAAGATGAAAGAGTTTTTCAAACTGTGCCCCGTGTTTGCGTTCAGGAAATGCAGTATATGTCCCGTATAGTGTACAGGCGGCGTTTCGTCACAACCAAATAGTGAAAACCGACTGGCGTTATCAGGATGATCTAGTTTCAGAACGGACATTTATTTTAAGAATGCATTAAATTATTAAAAACTGATAGGAAAATGAAAAGTGAAAATTACCAGGTTCGGCTCCATAGCTCAGTTGGCTAGAGCACCAGTCTAGTAAACTGGAGGTCGAGAGTTCGAATCTCTCTGGGGCCTTTTCAAACAACAAAATAATTTTTAAATACCTACATAACGTCGTCTTTGTCTAATTCTGTCACGTCATGTTAGCCTCGGCATCACTGCCTTGGTCGGTTATTTGGGGTAGAGTGTTTCATGATTTTTGTGACAATAACATTGTCAACTTCTCATATAAGTTAGTACATGATATCCTTCCGCTGAAGGAACGGCTACTGAGAAGAAATGTATGTGCGAATGATGTATGTGTTTTTTTGTCCCGGTTCGGAAACGAGGAACCACTTATTCATTGAATGTCAAATTGTTAAAAAAGTGTTCTTGTATTTTAAGCGAAGCTGTTTGTTATATGGGCAATTTTTCCCTACCTTAAATGAGCAACATCTATTACACAAATTATTTGATGTGCAGATGGGAAAAGACGAAACAGCAATGTATGTGTACCTGATTAATGTATTTCATTTCTGTATTTGGTTTGCCCGGAATGAAATCGTATTTCAGGGTGAAAATAGAGATCATAATTGTATAATTAAGGCTATTAGAGTTTGTGTGAAATCACGTATATATGTAGATCACTACAGAATGGAAGAGTCTGTCTTCAAGAGAGTTTGGTGTAAAAATAATGCCCTGTGTACAGTTCGGAACTCAAAAGTAATACCTTTGCTATAATATAATATGTCTATTGAAATGTATTTAATGTAAGCGGTTCGTTTCATCTGTGTACTGGACACTGTATGAGATCCATATCTTTCTGTGATATTCTATATTTTATTAACATTGGATTCTCACTGTCTCAATGATTTGTATATATTCAGGTGAATAAATTATTTTTTCATTTCAAAAGAAAAAAAAATTCTGTCACGTCGTCGACTGACGTGATGGTATTTCATTCCCAAACGAAGGCATATCCCGATTAGTTCATCAGAAATGAAGAAAATCGATTGTCGAAACAAGAAACGGCTGTGTATTCGTTCTTGACAAGTGTGTGCCTCTTTTGTGTCTGGTGTGACCGTAACGAGATCATTTTTGAAAACAAAAGGAGATCTGTGAATTCGATTAATCAGGAGATTAAAGCATGTATTAAGTCAAGGGTTTGTGTTGATTTTGTGCGGTTAAGTGCGGCCACATTAAAGAATACTTGGTGTCGAAATAATGCCATTTGTACATTGCAAAATTCTAAGTTAGTATTATTATTGTAGTTTTTCATTACGATATTGGATGTACAGTTGACTATTGAGATGTCAGAGCAGGAAGTCCATATTTGTCTGTGATATATTGATATTTTAGTTGGGACTTCCATTGTGCCGCTTAATAGCATGTATATATTTCTGTGAATAAACTATTTCTTCATTTCAAAAGAAAAGAAAAGAAAACTTTGTTTCAAGGGCTCGGAAAACGTTCTTGAATTTGGGAAGACAAGCATTGCTTCCAATTGCTGGAAAACAGGTTTTATGTTTAGTTTTTTTTTCACATCCAAAAGTAAAGACCCACTGAAGTTTCCAATGTGTTTTAGTTCGTGTACGAAAGTTCATTTTAAGGTAAGCATTAAAACTAACATTAAAAAGTGAAAGCAAAATGAAATGCAAAAGAAACCGGATTCGGCCCCATAGCTCAGTTGGTTAGAGCGCCAGTCTAGTAAACTGGAGGTCGAGTGTTCGAATCCCTCTGGGGCCTGTTAATACAAATACACTTTTGAAATACCAAACTGACCAGCCTTCGGTTCAGGGTGGTCATATGGTCCCGTTTGTTAGAATTTTCAGGAGATACCCACTTCGCTCCCATGTTGTTGGGAATATGTGGGATTTCTACCCTGCAAATTATATGTTTATGATCTGAACATTGTTACAATTTGGCTGTATGTTTATGTTTTACATCCATTTTACACCATCAACATGTTCAGGCTTTAAACACTTATCTGAAAGCTTGTACTCTTGTTCAAACTCTGATTGTGTTCAAACTGTATGAGAGAGAGAGAGAATTCAGGTTTAATGTCGCGTTCAGCAATATTTCAGCTATATAGCGACGATCAAACAAAATTCTAAGTACCCAAGGCACTAACTTAGTAATCCAACGCATTAAAACATACACACATTAAAACTTATGTAACAGCCCGATTTCTCTCAATAACCCAAGATGCAATCCTCCCTCACGCGACTGAAAAGATCTTCCAAAGTAGTCGCTCGATAAAAAGCATCTCTTACAATCTTAAAATCTATGCATTCGATAAGAATATGTTTCACCGTGAGAACATCATGGCATGGAACACACCTTGGGACTGGCTCTTTTTTAGTAAATGTTCGTGAGTTAATCGTGTATGGCCGATTCAAGCTGAAACAGTTTTCCAAACTGTGCCCCGTGTTTGCGTTCAGGAAATGCAGTATATGTCCCGTATAGTGGCAGGCGGCGTTTCGTCACAACCAAATAGTGAAAACCGACAGGCGTTATCAGGATGATCTAGTTTCAGAACGGAAATTTATTTTAAGAATGCATCAAATTATTAAAAACTGATAGGAAAATGAAATGTGAAAATTACCAGTTTCGGCCCCATAGCTCAGTTGGTTAGAGCGCCAGTCTAGTAAACTGGAGGTCGAGAGTTCGAATCTCTCTGGGGCCTTTTCAAACACCAAAATAATTTTTAAATACCTATATAACGTCGCCTTTGTCTAATTCTGTCACTTCGTCGACTGTCGTGATGGTATTTCATTCCCAAGCGAAGGCATATCCCGATTAGTTCATCAGAAATGAAGAAAATCGATTGTCGAAACAAGAAACGGCTGTGTATTCTTTCTTGACAAGTGTGTGCCTCTTTTGTGTCTGGTGTGCCCGTAACGATATCATTTTTCCAAACAAAAGGAGATCTGTGAATTCGATTAATCAGGAGGTTAAAGCATGTATTAATTCAAGGGTTTGTGTTGATTTTGTGCGGTTAAATACGGCCACTTTCAAGAATACTTGGTGTCGAAATAATGCCATTTGTACATTGCAAAATTCTAAGTTAGTATTATTATTGTAGTTTTTTTATCACGATATTGGATGTACAGTTGACTATTGAGATGTCAGAGCAGGAAGTCCTTATTTGTCTGTGATATATTGATATTTTAGTTGGGACTTCCATTGTGCCGCTTAATAGCATGTATATATATCTGTAAATAAACTATTTCTTCATTTCAAAAGAAAAAAAAAGAAATGAAGAAAACTTTGTTTCAAGGGCTCGGAAAACGTTCTTGAATTTGGGAAGACAAGCATTGCTTCCAATTGCTGGAAAACAGGTTTTATGTTTAGTTTTTTTCACATCCAAAAGTAAAGACCCACTGAAGTTTCCAATGTGTTTTAGTTCGTGTACGAAAGTTCATTTTAAGGTAAGCATTAAAACTAACATTAAAAAGTGAAAGCAAAATGAAATGCGAAAGAAACCGGATTCGGCCCCATAGCTCAGTTGGTTAGAGCGCCAGTCTAGTAAACTGGAGGTCGAGTGTTCGAATCCCTCTGGGACCTGTTAATACAAATACACTTTTGAAATACCAAACTGACCAGCCTTCGGTTCAGGGTGGTCATATGGTCCCGTTTGTTAGAATTTTCAGGAGATACCCACTTCGCTCCCATGTTGTTGGGAATATGTGGGATTTCTACCCTGCAAATTATATGTTTATGATCTGAACATTGTTACAATTTGGCTGTATGTTTATGTTTTACATCCATTTTACACCATCAACATGTTCAGGCTTTAAACACTTATCTGATAGCTTGTACTCTTGTTCAAACTCTGATTGTGTTCAAGCTGTATGAGAGAGAGAGAGAATTCAGGTTTAATGTCGCGTTCAGCAATATTTCAGCTACATAGCGACGATCAAACAAAATTCTAAGTACCCAAGTCACTAACTTAGTAATCCAACGCATTAAAACATACACACATTAAAACTTATGTAACAGCCCGATTTCTCTCAATAACCCAAGATGCAATCCTCCCTCACGCGACTGAAAAGATCTTTCAAAGTAGTCGCTCGATAAAAAGTATCTCTTACAATCTTAAAATCTACGCATTCGATAAGAATATGTTTCACCGTGAGAACATCATGGCATGGAACACACCTTGGGACTGGCTCTTTTTTAGTAAATGTTCGTGAGTTAATCGTGTATGGCCGATTCAAGCTGAAACAGTTTTCCAAACTGTGCCCCGTGTTTGCGTTCAGGAAATGCAGTATATGTCCCGTATAGTGACAGGCGGCGTTTCGTCACAACCAAATAGTGAAAACCGACTGGCGTTATCAGGATGATCTAGTTTCAGAACGGAAATTTATTTTAAGAATGCATCAAATTATTAAAAACTGATAGGAAAATGAAATGTGAAAATTACCAGTTTCGGCCCCATAGCTCAGTTGGTTAGAGCGCCAGTCTAGTAAACTGGAGGTCGAGAGTTCGAATCTCTCTGGGGCCTTTTCAAACACCAAAATAATTTTTAAATACCTATATAACGTCGTCTTTGTCTAATTCTGTCACTTCGTCGACTGCCGTGATGGTATTTCATTCCCAAGCGAAGGCATATCCCGATTAGTTCATCAGAAATGAAGAAAATCGATTGTCGAAACAAGAAACGGCTGTGTATTCTTTCTTGACAAGTGTGTGCCTCTTTTGTGTCTGGTGTGCCCGTAACGAGATCATTTTTCTAAACAAAAGGAGATCTGTGAATTCGATTAATCAGGAGGTTAAAGCATGTATTAAGTCAAGGGTTTGTGTTGATTTTGTGCGGTTAAATACGGCCACTTTCAAGAATACTTGGTGTCGAAATAATGCCATTTGTACATTGCAAAATTCTAAGTTAGTATTATTATTGTAGTTTTTCATTACGATATTGGATGTACAGTTGACTATTGAGATGTCAGAGCAGGAAGTCCTTATTTGTCTGTGATATATTGATATTTTAGTTGGGACTTCCATTGTGCCGCTTAATAGCATGTATATATTTCTGTGAATAAACTATTTCTTCATTTCAAAAGAAAAAAAAAGAAATGAAGAAAACTTTGTTTCAAGGGCTCGGAAAACGTTCTTGAATTTGGGAAGACAAGCATTGCTTCCAATTGCTGGAAAACAGGTTTTATGTTTAGTTTTTTTTCACATCCAAAAGTAAAGACCCACTGAAGTTTCCAATGTGTTTTAGTTCGTGTACGAAAGTTCATTTTAAGGTAAGCATTAAAACTAACATTAAAAAGTGAAAGCAAAATGAAATGCAAAAGAAACCGGATTCGGCCCCATAGCTCAGTTGGTTAGAGCGCCAGTCTAGTAAACTGGAGGTCGAGTGTTCGAATCCCTCTGGGGCCTGTTAATACAAATACACTTTTGAAATACCAAACTGACCAGCCTTCGGTTCAGGGTGGTCATATGGTCCCGTTTGTTAGAATTTTCAGGAGATACCCACTTCGCTCCCATGTTGTTGGGAATATGTGGGATTTCTACCCTGCAAATTATATGTTTATGATCTGAACATTGTTACAATTTGGCTGTATGTTTATGTTTTACATCCATTTTACACCATCAACATGTTCAGGCTTTAAACACTTATCTGAAAACTTGTACTCTTGTTCAAACTCTGATTGTGTTCAAGCTGTATGAGAGAGAGAGAGAATTCAGGTTTAATGTCGCGTTCAGCAATATTTCAGCTATATAGCGACGATCAAACAAAATTCTAAGTACCCAAGTCACTAACTTAGTAATCCAACGCATTAAAACATACACACATTAAAACTTATGTAACAGCCCGATTTCTCTCAATAACCCAAGATGCAATCCTCCCTCACGCGACTGAAAAGATCTTTCAAAGTAGTCGCTCGATAAAAAGTATCTCTTACAATCTTAAAATCTACGCATTCGATAAGAATATGTTTCACCGTGAGAACATCATGGCATGGAACACACCTTGGGACTGGCTCTTTTTTAGTAAATGTTCGTGAGTTAATCGTGTATGGCCGATTCAAGCTGAAACAGTTTTCCAAACTGTGCCCCGTGTTTGCGTTCAGGAAATGCAGTATATCTCCCGTATAGTGACAGGCGGCGTTTCGTCACAACCAAATAGTGAAAACCGACTGGCGTTATCAGGATGATCTAGTTTCAGAACGGAAATTTATTTTAAGAATGCATCAAATTATTAAAAACTGATAGGAAAATGAAATGTGAAAATTACCAGTTTCGGCCCCATAGCTCAGTTGGTTAGAGCGCCAGTCTAGTAAACTGGAGGTCGAGAGTTCGAATCTCTCTGGGGCCTTTTCAAACAACAAAATAATTTTTAAATACCTATATAACGTCGTCTTTGTCTAATTCTGTCACTTCGTCGTCTGCCGTGATGGTATTTCATTCCCAAGCGAAGGCATATCCCGATTAGTTCATCAGAAATGAAGAAAATCGATTGTCGAAACAAGAAACGGCTGTGTATTCTTTCTTGACAAGTGTGTGCCTCTTTTGTGTCTGGTGTGCCCGTAACGAGATCATTTTTCTAAACAAAAGGAGATCTGTGAATTCGATTAATCAGGAGGTTAAAGCATGTATTAAGTCAAGGGTTTGTGTTGATTTTGTGCGGTTAAAAACGGCCACTTTCAAGAATACTTGGTGTCGAAATAATGCCATTTGTACATTGCAAAATTCTAAGTTAGTATTATTATTGTAGTTTTTCATTACGATATTGGATGTACAGTTGACTATTGAGATGTCAGAGCAGGAAGTCCTTATTTGTCTGTGATATATTGATATTTTAGTTGGGACTTCCATTGTGCCGCTTAATAGCATGTATATATTTCTGTGAATAAACTATTTCTTCATTTCAAAAGAAAAAAAAAGAAATGAAGAAAACTTTGTTTCAAGGGCTCGGAAAACGTTCTTGAATTTGGGAAGACAAGCATAGCTTCCAATTGCTGGAAAACAGGTTTTATGTTTAGGTTTTTTTTCACATCCAAAAGTAAAGACCCACTGAAGTTTCCAATGTGTTTTAGTTCGTGTACGAAAGTTCATTTTAAGGTAAGCATTAAAACTAACATTAAAAAGTGAAAGCAAAATGAAATGCAAAAGAAACCGGATTCGGCCCCATAGCTCAGTTGGTTAGAGCGCCAGTCTAGTAAACTGGAGGTCGAGTGTTCGAATCCCTCTGGGGCTGTTAATACAAATACACTTTTGAAATACCAAACTGACCAGCCTTCGGTTCAGGGTGGTCATATGGTCCCGTTTGTTAGAATTTTCAGGAGATACCCGCTTCGCTCCCATGTTGTTGGGAATATGTGCGATTTCTACCCTGCAAATTATATGTTTATGATCTGAACATTGTTACAATTTGGCTGTATGTTTATGTTTTACATCCATTTTACACCATCAACATGTTCAGGCTTTAAACACTTATCTGAAAGCTTGTACTCTTGTTCAAACTCTGATTGTTTTCAAGCTGAATGAGAGAGAGAGAGAATTCAGGTTTAATGTCGCGTTCAGCAATATTTCAGCTATATAGCGACGACCAAACAAAATTCTAAGTACCCAAGTCACTAACTTAGTAATCCAACGCATTAAAACATACACACATTAAAACTTATGTAACAGCCCGATTTCTCTCAATAACCCAAGATGCAATCCTCCCTCACGCGACTGAAAAGATCTTCCAAATTAGTCGCTCGATAAAAAGCATCTCTTACAATCTTAAAATCTATGCATTCGATAGGAATATGTTTCACCGTGAGAACATCATGGCATGGAACACACCTTGGGACTGGCTCTTTTTTTAGTAAATATTCGTGAGTTAATCGTGTATGGCCGATTCAAGATGAAAGAGTTTCCCAAACTGTGCCCCGTGTTTGCGTTCAGGAAATGCAGTATATGTCCCGTATAGTGTACAGGCGGCGTTTCGTCACAACCAAATAGTGAAAACCGACAGGCGTTATCAGGATGATCTGGTTTCAGAACGGAAATTTATTTTAAGAATGCATTAAATTATTAAAAACTGATAGGAAAATGAAATGTGAAAATTACCAGGTTCGGGCCCCATAGCTCAGTTGGTTAAAGCGCCAGTGTAGTAAACTGGAGGTCGAGAGTTCGAATCTCTCTGGGGCCTTTTCAAACACCAAAATAATTTTTAAATACCTATATAACGTCGTCTTTGTCTAATTCTGTCACGTCGTCGACTGACGTGATGGTATTTCATTCCCAAGCGAAGGCATATCCCGATTAGTTCATCAGAAATGAAGAAAATCGATTGTCGAAACAAGAAACGGCTGTGTATTCGTTCTTGACAAGTGTGTGCCTCTTTTGTGTCTGGTGTGCCCGTAACGAGATCATTTTTCAAAACAAAAGGAGATCTGTGAATTCGATTAATCAGGAGATTAAAGCATGTATTAAGTCAAGGGTTTGTGTTGATTTTGTGCGGTTAAGTACGGCCACTTTCAAGAATACTTGGTGTCGAAATAATGCCATTTGTACATTGCAAAATTCTAAGTTAGTATTATTATTGTAGTTTTTCACTACGATATTGATTGTACAGTTGACTATTGAGATGTCAGAGCAGGAAGTCCATATTTGTCTGTGATATATTGATATATTAGCATGTATATATTTCTGTGAATAAACTATTTTTTCACTTGAAAAGAAAAAAAAAGAAATGAAGAAAACTTTGTTTCAAGGGCTCGGAAAACGTTCTTGAATTTGGGAAGACAAGCATTAGGCTTCCAATTGCTGGAAAACAGGTTTTATGTTTAGTTTTTTTCACATTCAAAAGTAGAGACCGACTGAAGTTTCCAATGTGTTTTAGTTCGTGTACGAAAGTTCATTTTAAGGTAAGCATTAAAACTAACATTAAAAAGTGAAAAGCAAAATGAAATACAGAAGAAACCGGGTTCGGCCCCATTGCTCAGTTGTCGAAGGGTGCAGACGTGTTTTTTATTGCTGCTGACTCGGACAACAACAACGCCACTGTGTGGATCAAAGAACGAATGATTTATTCGTTTATGGACTTGTGTGTCTACATTGGAATTTACTGAGAACGAAAGAAAGAAAAACTCTGATATCGGCTGTTTCAGGTGATTTGGAAGGGCGTTTTCGCCCGGGATTTCGCCATGTCGATACCGGTTTCCTTCAAGCGAGCAGCTAAGACCACAAGAACTCTTTCTGTTTGTTTAGTGACAAAAAATGGAGGGGCCTTTTCTAAGGCGATGGCGGGTGATTTTCGAAATGTTCTCGCTGGTATCATCGATATTAAAAAGGAACTAATCTGTTTCCAGAAGAATTATTACAAGAAGTGTTTTTATGTTCGAGTTGCGATGGAGGCGGCTCATAACGCTTTGATTTCGAAGGCTAATTTCATCCTGGAGTCCGTGGAGTGGGACATTCAACCTACAAGTTCGGTTTACCTGAATCTGATTCACTCTGGGCGCCCGACGATATGTCGGACGATATGATTGCAGAGAAGCGCTGACACCGTACGGAGAATGTTTGAACGTGAACAAGCCAAGGTTTTCTGTTCCGGAATACGCCCATGTTCGCACTGGCATCAGAGTTTATAGATTTCGCTGTCACAAGATCAGGTATGTGCCCAATTTTATAGGCTTTGGGGGTGACGTTGTCATGTTTACATACCCGGGCCAGACACAAGAATGCCGAAAATGCGGCCAGAAAAGTCACAAGGCGCACGAGTGCGAGTCCATATGGTGTCACAACTGTGACGGATTTTCACCTCATGAAGAGCCCCATTCGGAAAGATACTGTACAAATAAATGTAGAATGTGTGGCGCCGTTGATCATACCATCAATGATTGTTGTTCGCGATTTTCATCTTATGCAGCACGTGTTAGGTCCGGGCCTCCCACGACTACCGTACAAGTTGTCGTCCACGCTGATGAGGACGAACCGGTTGACATCGAAAACGACGGCGATAACAGCGATGACGATGCATGCATGGAAATGCGTGCAGTGAACGAAAACGGTGAACTGATTGATGAAGACAGTGACGAAGATTTATATAGTGATCAAGATCAAGATGATATGCATGAAGTAGGAAATGAGGATGAGCACGAAGAGGAGCATGAAGATAACACAGCCGATGCAGAAGATGAGCAGGTGAATATGGAAGCCGAGCAGGCTGATAATCAACTGGTAAATGAAGTTCCAGTCCAGGAAAATATGGAGATTGGTGGTGACACTGCTGATCAAATACCACATTCAGATAGTGTAGAAATTCAATCTCCCGAGTCTATTAAAAAAAAGACCGAAACTAGATGAAAGTGCCGGTCCAGGGAATTCCGAGACGGGGAGTCAGGAAAAGGCAGGGGATAAAGACGGCGGTGTTATTAAGGACTCGAGGCCCGGGGAATAGGCTCAAACTATCGATATTTTTTTCTTTGCATATTTCAAAAGTTGAAGAAAAAGCCTATCAAGCGTTTCTGTTATTTTCCTTAAAAAATGTTTGCAAACGTGAAATTTTAGCTCTCAAAAATTCACTGTCTGTGGAAGAACTCTGTGCTGTGGGGATTAGCGCGCCTTACTCACAGCCGGTGTTATCGCCTGCTGTGACTTCGCACCTTGGCTAATAACTTGTCACTGCAATACACACAATTCGCACGCTGGGCTCATTTATTATAATTAGTTGTTTTTCTACTACATTCATGCCAAAGCCGCCATCGTTTACAAAATATTGAACAGGAAATTATATGGTCTATCTCAGTGTTTTCGCGCCACATGACAAAATAAAAAATACAAGCACACTGCTCAGGTGGTCAACCATTTCCGGAAAGCATGTGGTATATGCAGATATATATATTGCGAATTTGCGTAATGTGTTTCATAATATCTCACTTGACATTCTATCAACATATCTTACTTGCCAACACAATCATGGGAAGAAAACGTTACAAGATTAGTAGGACAAGCATGCAGGCAAAAAGAAACTTTGATAAACATTATTACACGACTTCTGCTGTTCGGTCATATATACCTCCGATTCAGTATTACTTCATACTGCATTATCGCATTATACATGCGGCAAATGTAGAAAGTGAGGTATTCATTCAAAATAAATACTTTACGTATTCACCATCGTACATATAATTATAAAAAAGGCAAACATTATTCCCGCAAATTGTATACTTTCGCGATAATAGTAAAGTTTTTTAACTCCACACCGGAAATGGCCGCTGCCAGTTTTTTCCCGTTTGAGGTCTGTGGACTGACCAGTTTTCTTCTCTTTCCTTGAGCTAGACCTTTTTCAGTCGGCAATTATATCCATGAATGTCCAATTGTCGCAAATCACATCTCCGTAAGCCTTCTATAGAATGCTCGACGTCTACTCAATCACCCGCGGTGAGAGATTTCGGAAGGCGTGAAAACTGACCAACGGGGCATAAAAATTCATCTTCGTGACTGGTTTTCTACACTTTCTCAAAATATATTGTTCCAAAGTGATTAAAGAACGTTTGGTCTATAATCCCTATATGTTGTGTGAGAATATTGTGTCATTATCATGAAGTAGCGGATAATAATTACGGAATATCATCTGAAAAGTAGATTATTTTTGTTTACGGTCTATATCCGACATATTTTTTTACACAGCTGGTACATACAAACTTGCTAATAACTTCTTTATTTTTCATCCGATCATGTCAATTTTTGGGGAACATAATATATACATTACAGTCCGAACGAATGTGTCTCAGTTTTTCAAAATGTTGCTTTGTTTTGAAGTTATTGGAACTTGAAATAGACTTTCATTTTGTTTCGAAAAATAAACTTTACAACGCTCTCAAACTTTTTCTAACAGCTTAAAAAAAAACTAAGACACACTTGTTTGGTTTGAAAGGTTTATTATCACCATGCATAATCTCGGACTCGTTACTTGTAAAATAATAGGTGAAATTAGCGATATAAAAAAGACATTATTTTTTTTAAATAACTGTTTTCTAACTGCAACAAAACCGGTGAAATAAACGTAAGAATTAAATTTTTACTTTATTTGGAACGCCCGAATCGTGATCTTTCCAACCATATAAAACATATATATGTATGTGAAGTGGTTGTGATGAAACGAGACAGAATGCACGAGGGGGTCTAGTATCAGGCGCTACCCCGGGCCTCGAGTCCTTAACGGCGGTGACGAAGAGTTTATGTCACCGATACCTTCACAAGGGACGGCTGAATTCTTAAAGGGTTTTCGACAAAAGAGCGGCTATTCAAGGCGAGTACAGAAACAAAAGACTGGTTCAAAGAAGTGATTTGACTGAAAGGTGTGTTTTCTCCAAATCATTAACTTACGCGAATCTATTTCTTATACTGATAATGTCCGTGAGAGTGGCTACTTTGCATACGAATGGATTACGGGACGATACAAAATCTCAAGTGAAAGACTTCATTTTTAAGAATGAAATTGACATACTGTTTTTGCAGGAAACGCATTTTGATAGATATAGTGACACAGTAAAACTAAATATTCCAGGAGAATATCGATGGGCCTATGGCTCGTCCCAAGGCTGTGGGGTCGGTATCATAATTCGTTATTCAGTCGACTGTAAAATGAAACATGTTCAAAGGTGCCCGCAAGGTCGTTTTATTGTGGTGTCGGCCGATATAAATGATATTGCCGTCAAACTTGTGTGTGTTTATGCTCCTAACAACCCTGCCGAACGAAAAGTGTTTATTAGTGATTTAGACAAGTTGTTAGGCGGGAATAATTTAGTGATTTTGGGAGGGGATTTCAATTATGTCGAGAATAATAGTCTTGACAAATGTGGAGGGAACGATAACGCTAGAAATGACGGTAAACTTGAAAAGGATTCCCTGAAGGTAGATTTCAATATATGTGAGATTTTTAGAAAATTGAATCCCGATAAAAAAATATATACTTGGTAAAGATGTTCAGTTGCAACACGTATTGATAGATTTTATTGTCAAATGCATTATGTAATAGTGTGACTTTGTCTGATGTCATTCATGTAGCTTTTTCAGACCATTCGTCTGCATTTTTCGATATGATGTAACTACTTGGGGCCCTAGCTATTGGAAGTGCAATGTGTCTGTTTTAAAAGATGTTGAATTGTGTACTGATATTGAACAATTATATGCAGACTGTTTTGAAATTGAGGACGATGTTAATATATGTATATGCAGTGGGATACATTTAAAGAAAATGTCAAGCAGAAAATACGTACACATTCTATTAGAAAAGCTAGGGTCTCAAGACAGAGGCTTGATGAACTTTCTTTAGAACTGAATTGTTTGAAGGCCGACCCTGTTGTAAATAATATACGAATAACAGAGGTCAAGAGTTCAATTAACGTATTACAAGCTGAGTTGAAGAAGGGTGCTGTAACAAGAGCGAAAGCAGTCCATTTTGAAGTAAATGAAAAACCTACTAAGTATTTCCTTAGACGGGAAAGTGCACGGGCAAAGAAAAAATTGATCAAATGTTTAAATTGTCATAAAGATTCAAATGAAGTGCACGAAAAGCAGGGCGATATTTCGGACTGTATTCGCCATTATTTTATGGATTTATATTCAAGACAGGAAACTGATCCAGAGATACAGGATTGATTTGTATCCTCATTGCCTTCATTAGATTCAGCAGATAGCAATATATGTGAAGGGATAATGTCCAAAGATGAATTGTACGAAGCTTTAGATGGTATGGCTAAGAACAAATCGCCCGGTAGTGATGGTCTGCCAGCTGAATTCTATTTGCAGTATTGGGCATTGGTGATACATATACACAAGTTGTGAATTCTTGTTTTAGTCAGGGGCGATTGAGCTCAAGTCAGAGATCTGGTTTAATTACTTTATTGTGTAAGGACCCAGACAATTCGGAATATATAAAGAACTGGCGTCCGATTAGTCTGCTTAATGTTGACTATAAAATAGTGTCAAAAGCATTATGTAACCGCCTTAAGAAAGTTGTTGGGAATGTTGTTCACCGTGACCAAACCTGTGGTATTCCCGGGCGCTCAATTTTGGACAACATACACTTGCTAAGGAACACTTATGATTACGTTGAGCAAAAAGATATTGAGGCATGTTTTATTTGCCTCGATCAGGAAAAATCTTTTCATAGAGTTGATTGGTCCTTTCTATTCAAATGCCTGGAAAAGTACAAGTTTGGTCCGGATTTTTGTAAATGGGTGAGATTATTGTACAACGATATTTCTAGTTCTGTTTTAGTTAATGGTCATGTGACCGAAAGTTTCTCTCTCAGTAGAGGTGTACGACAAGGCTGTTCGATTTCGCCTTTATTGTATGTTTTGACTCTAGAACCTCTCATTAATGCTATCCGAAAATGTGAGTCTATCCGTGGTGTAAAAATCCCTGGAACAAATAAGCAGGTTAAAGTCACAGCATTTGCTGATGACGAAACTGTTATAGTAACAGATCAGGAGTCAGTGTCACATTTAGTAAGACTGGGAGACAAGTTTGAAGGGGCATCGGGGGCTAGACTTTTAAGGTGGTTGACAATGCAAAGATTTGTGGTGTATATTTTGGAGACAACCAAGTGATTTTAAATAGTGAACATGTACTCAGCAAAGTTAAGAAGAATGTAACTTGTTGGTTAGGCAGGTACCTTACTTTGCGTGGCAAAGGTGTTTTAATTAACACAGTGGCACTAACGGTTCTATGGTATATGGCACAGTGTATGGTATTATCAAACAAATGTATTGTACAGTCTGTTCAGAATGTTTTTAGATTTTTATGGAATGGCAAGCCCGAGGGCATAAAACGCTCAGTCTTGTATAATGCGTTTGATAAGGGCGGTTTGAACATTCGGATGGCGGATTGGAAGTATTTTTCTATTTATATATTTTCTAATAAAGATATATACTTGTAAAATTATGTCTGTTTTATTTAAAAATTAATTTATTGGAAGGAGATTACAATTAAATTTGATTGGGGAGGGGAACTGTCGCTATATGTCTCGTTTTCAGTATATATTTTAATAAACCATGAATGTTCATTTTTCATATATTTTTTTCTCCGAGTTTCACTTAATATATGATAGGGGGGATAATTTCCAGGGGGAGAAATTCCTAGGGAGGAAGTTTTCCAGGGGGGACTATTGCCGGGGGGGAATCTTTCCAGGGGGAAGTTTTCTGCATGGGGGGGGGACTTTTCCCACACTCCAGTGATACATATACTCAATTATCAATTGCCCATTTACTTATTATGTTAATGACCTCGAAATCGCAGCCAATAGTAAATGCCGTGGAAAAATTTGTCCATGTATGTTCGATAAAGCTGTAATAACGCATTGCCGACTCGCCATTATTCTTACTCATATCACTGGGGTCTCCCCTGTCAATGAAGTTGTTGGCTTCCAAGCCCCACAACCCTGTTATGTTCTGTATGTATATGTATACCCCATGTTTGTTTGTTTCTTGTAGTTGTTAGTCTACGGGCACAATAGTGCAATAAAATATCATATGTAATCCTATGTAACCCTATGTATCAGTAAACAGTTTTTATGCATTGCTTGTACTTTTTATATGTCCTGTGTGTATTGTTTTCTATGTATTGCTTGTATATTTTATATGTCCTGTATGTTCGCTTTCATGTGGTGCCTTTAGCCTTCGGGCAAAAACGAGCAATAAACTATCTATCTATCATTTAGTAAGACTGGGAGACAAGTTTGAAGGGGCGTCGGGGGCTAGACTGAATGTCGCCAAGAGTTCCGCTCTACCTATTGGTAAATGGAAGAGTAGTCAATTACCAGGTTTTAAGGTGGTTGACAATGCAAAGATTTGTGGTGTATATTTTGGAGACAATCAAGTGACTTTAAATAGTGAACATGTACTCAGCAAAGTTAAGAAGAATGTAACTTGTTGGTCAGGCAGGTACCTTACTTTGCGTGGCAAAGGTGTTTTAATTAACACAGTGGCACTAACAGTTCTATGGTATATGACACAGTGTATGGTATTATCAAACAAATGTATTGTACAGTCCGTTCAGAATGTTTTTAGATTTTTATGGAACGGCAAACCCGAGGGCATAAAACGCTCAGTTTGTATAATGCGTTTGATAAGGGCGGTTTGAACATTCAAAATGTTGAATGCAAATTGAAGACCTTTGCTGTTAAACATATGTTGAAATTATTGTATGGGACTGAGGCGGATTGGAAGTATTTTTCTATTTACTGGATGGGTATTTCCCTTAGACGAATACGGCCAGAGTTTGCTCGTCTCACTATTCCACATGCATTGGAACCTTCGAGGTTTTATAAATTTGTTTTGTCAGCATGGGATGAATTTTATACAGGTTCTGCACTACCAGTACAAATGTATTGCAATAAGTTTATTTACAATAGGTTTCTGTGTAAAGTCGTTGATTCGCCCCGGGTTGTTGTAGCGAGACCCACCTTGCCATGGCCTATTATATGGAGTACTGTGTTTCATCCATTTATGGACTGTAATCTTACAAATTTCGCGTACAAACTCGTTCAAGATATTCTTCCTGTAAAAGAACGTCTACTTAGGAGAAATGTCTGCACTGATGATGTTTGTGTCTTTTGTACAGGATCAGAAACCCAGGCTCATTTGTTTATACAATGTCCGATTGTACATAAAGTTTTAATACATTTCAGGCCAATATTTTTGCGGTATGCAAGTTTTTTCCCTCGGTTGAATGAGAGCCACCTAATACATAAATTGTTTGATGTTCGTTTGGCTAATGAGGAACGTGTTGTTTATGTATATATGACCAATGTTATATTATTTTGTATTTGGTGTGCAAGGAACGAGGTGATATTTCAAAAGAAGAAAAGAGATGCTAAGTCTATAATAAAAAAATGTTGAACTTTGTGTAAAGGATAGAATATTAGTCGATTTTGTCCGTTTAGATCGACTAAAGTTCAAGAAGATATGGTCTAGAAATAATGCCATTTGTACTATACAAAATTCAAAAGTGTTTTTCTTCTTGTAAATGTTTTTTTATCAGAACTATAACTCAGTATATGTATTGCCACATGTGAATACCTCATTCAAGTCCATTCCTATCTGTGATAATTTTAAATTTTAAGCTTGGACGTTTCTTGTCATCATGTATATTATTTACTGTGAATAAACTATTTTTCTATTTCAAAAGAAAAAAAAATAATATGTGGGATTTCTACACTGCAAATTATATGTTTACGATCTGAACATTCTTACAATTTGGCTGTATGTTTATGTTTTACATCCATTTTACACCATCAGCATGTTCAGGCTTTAAACACTTATCTAAAAGCTTGTACTCTTGTTCAAGCTGAAAGAGGGAGAGAATTAAGGTTTAATGTCGCGTTCAGCAATATTTCAGCTATATAGCGACGATCAAACAAAATTCTAAGTACCCAAGTCACTAATTTAGTAATCCAACGCATTAAAACATACATACATTAAAACTTATGTAACAGCCCGATTTCTCTCAATAACCCAAGATGCAATCCTCCCTCACGCGACTGAAAAGATCTTCCAAAGTAGTCGCTCGATAAAAAGCATCTCTTACAATCTTAAAATCTATGCATTCGATAAGAATATGTTTCACCGTGAGATCATCATGGGATGGGACACAACTTGGGACTGGCTATTTTTTAGTAAATGTTCGTGAGTTAATCGTGTATGGCCGATTCAAGCTGAAAGAGTTTTCCAAACTGTGCCCCGTGTTTGCGTTCAGGAAATGCAGCATATGTCCCGTATAGTGTACAGGCGGCGTTTCGTCACAACCAAATAGTGAAAACAGAATGGCGTTATCAGGATGATCTGGTTTCAGAACGGAAATTTATTTTAAGAATGCATTAAATTATTAAAAACTGATAGGAAAATGAAATGTGAACATTACTAGGTTCGGCCCCATAACTCAGTTGGTTAGAGCGCCAGTCTAGTAAATTGGAGGCCGAGAGTTCGAATCTCTCTGGGGCCTCTTCAAACACCAAAATAATCTTTAAATACCTATATAACGTCGTCTTTGTCTAATTCTGTCACTTCGTCGACTGACATGATGGTATTTCATTCCCAAGCGAAGGCATATCCCGATTAGTTCATCAGAAATGAAGAAGGAGGAATAGTCTTTAGTTGTCGAAGGGTGCAGACGTGTTTTTTATTGCTGCTGACTTGGACAACAACAACGCCACTGTGTGGATCAAAGAGCGAATGATTTATTCGTTTATGGACTTGTGTGTTTACATTGGAATTTACTGAGAACGAAAGAAAGAAAAAACACTGATATCGGCTGTTTCAGGTGATTTGGAAGGGCGTTTCGCCCGGGATTTCGCCATGTCGAAACCGGTTTCTTTCAAGCGAGCAGCTAAGACCACAAGAACTCTTTCTGTTTGTTTGGTGACAAAAAATGGAGGGGCCTTTTCTAAGGCGATGGCTGGTGATTTTCGAAATGTTCTCGCTGGTATCATCGATATTAAGAAGGAACTAATCTGTTTCCAGAAGAATTATTATAAGAAGTGTTTTTATGTTCGAGTTGCGACGGAGGCGGCTCACAACGCTTTGATTTCGAAGGCGAATTTCATCCTGGAGTCCGTGGAGTGGGACATTCAACCTACAAGTTCGGTTTACTTGAATCTGACTGCACACTGGGCGCCCGACGAGATGTCGGATGATATGATTGCAGAAGCGCTGACACCGTACGGAGAATGTTTGAACGTGAACAAGCCAAGGTTTTCTGTTCCGGAATACGCCCATGTTCGCACTGGCATCAGAGTTTATAGATTTCGCTGTCACAAGATCAGGTATGTGCCCCAGTTTATAGACTTTGGGGGTGACGTTGTCATGTTTACATACCCGGGCCAGACACAAGAATGCCGAAAATGCGGCCAGAAAAATCACAAATCGCACGAGTGCGAGTCCATATGGTGTCACAACTGTGACGGATATTCACCTCATGAAGAGCCCCATTCGGAAAGATACT